>VZTD01004413.1:666421-696347 GCA_013397725.1 Rhagologus leucostigma
AGGAGAGGAGAGGAGAGGAGAGGAGAGGAGAGGAGAGGAGAGGAGAAGGGTTTTCATGGGGCTATGTTGTATCTCTGGAGTACAAATAATGTGACTCCTGCAAACATATCTCCTTGCACTGGTAGCTCAACTGAAAACCAGTGTAGCAGAAAAAGCTTCTGCAAGGCACCTCTCTTAGAGAGCAGCCGCAAGTCTGCATTTCCCAGCGTGAATGGCAGCGTTATTTGCCTGTGTTAACAGAGACAGCAATTATTGTTGGCACAAGGCTTGTTGTAGTTCCTACAGGATTTTCTCCGCTGCCCTTGATGGATTGTCAGCTGGGAGGCAGCAAACAGAACAGATACTCGAGCATAAAGCTTGGCAGCAGAGGTGCTAAGAATAGAACTCTTGAAGCAGATTTTGTGGCTAATCAGTAATCAGAGAGGTTTTCTGTCACTAGTTCTGTGCGTGGCCACCGCTGCAGGGGAGCGTCCGGGACCCGCCGGTCCTGGGACCCTCCGAGGGCTGGACGAGCTCTCCCGAGAGCTGGAGGTGCCCCAGCTCCCCGCAGGGAGCGAGCTTCTCCTGGAGTTAAGGGAAAATTCTTACTTTGGCTGCAAAAGCTGTATTTTCTCTGGATCGATTGGCTTGCCAAGGCACGGAAATTTCAGAACGTTTCACCACGATGCAGTTGAAAGGAAAACTTTTTCTGTCTGCTCAGGCACAAGGACACAGGTACAGGGTGTTTCTTCAAGGAATGTTCTGGACTGAAATACTGAGTGAGTACAGGCTCCCAGAGCCTTCCAGGGCTCAGGCTCTTGATTCTTTTGAACATGCAGAATTTTTCTGCCCAGTCCAACTGCGAATGGAGCAGCACAAACAGATGGTTCCGTATGTGAATCAGGGCTGTTGCAATGCAAAATCTTGCTACATGCAGAGAGGAGAAGAGCTAACTTCAAATGGAAGTTAATAGCAATGATACGCGGAAAGAATTTATTAATTGGTATTTAACGATGCATTAATATTTATTTGAAATTTTGCATAGGGATTGTAACCATAAACTGAAGCTTTAAATAACTGTGCTGTAAAGAGAAGTGGAAGAAAAGCAGCAGCAGAGAGATTAAAAAATTAATGCCATGCAAAAGGAAACGAGTTCACCCGAAAAAGTCTCTTAAATAAAATATTTTCTGTTATTTTTCATGCGCTGGCACCTTATCTCCATCCAAGGCATGTAGCCGTTCTGATAATGAAAGCTGCTGCCATTTATCCGTGAGAACCACGGGGAGCTGCACTTCCACTCCTGCTCTTCCTGAGAGAGCAGATCTGGGGAGAAAGCCCAGGTCCTGTTTAATTTCGTGCACACTCAGCTCGGTTTCCTCCTTGATTTCCCAGCTTGTTTCACTCAGCTTGTTTAAGCATTAAACAAGGATGAAGGTCTTGGGAAGCCCTCAAGTTCTTTCTCCCCAGTTCCTTCTTTCCCTGCGCTTAAGAGGACCCCCCTGCCGGGCCACCCATTTGGGGGGCAGCTCCAAAACACTCCCGATTTCCAGTGAATGGACACCAGGAGCTGTTTATCAGAGGCTGGGAACACACTGATCAAACCCAGCGCCAGCATGAAATGCAGAATCTTCATTAATTTTCAAAGGAGTGAAACGATTTTTTCCAACTTCTCTCGTAAAACCATGAGGCTCCAGCTTCAAAGGCAGATTTTGGAGCTGGATGGTGCCCATGCAGGATTCAGTGAGAACGAGATGCAGCTGTACCTCGTGTTCACCACAGGCTGCTGCTCCGAGAGCTTGGCGGGGGGCTGCTGGGGGAGGTGACAAGCCCAGGCCAGACCCGCTGGTGGCACTGCACCTTCCCCACCCAAACACTGTGCCGGTCCCAGGGCGGGGATGCTGCTCCGCACCGCGAGGCGCCGGGCTGAGGGACACTGCAGGGGTTGGACGGAGGGGTTTGCACGGTTTAAATGAAGCTGCACCACGTGGGTCTGCACAGAGCATCGCATGAGATCATTCCTCCTCCTGCAAAATTGATGCCGTGCCCATTTATCACCTCCTACGTTCGCACTCGGCTCATTCCATTTGCCTTTTCTTTTTCCTCAGATGTGCATTTCGCACCATTCAAGAGATGCGGCACCGGGGAAAATGAATAAACATTTCAGTAAAACCCGAGAGTTTAACTCACAGCCCTGAGCCCAGGGGATGAGAGAGAAGAAGGAAAATGGGGGTCAGACCCTCTGGTTGTGTAAATTGACATCTCTGGAGTTGGAGATGCTCCATTTTCCTCTTGCCGAAGTGGTTCAGGGATTTCTCTGCAGAAACCAATGGAGTTTGGTCTAAGTAAAAATGGAAGCAGCCTGTCTGAGTTATAAATGGCACTTGCTGCCAGTAGGATAAAAATCCTGAGGAACGAAGCTCCTGCCATGAGGAGCCAGGAGAAAGGAGTCGGTGAAATGGGGAATGGGGAACAGCGATGGCTCTGCCATAACACAGATTTGACCTATGGGGTGTTTATTGAATAATAATCGATTTCTTATAATTTCCTAAAACCCCAGCAATCTTTTACGGAAAAGACCAGCCCTGGCACACCTGTCTGGAGCTTCCTGGCTCTGCAGGGGCAGAGCTTCTCCCTGAGGGGCCTCTGTGCCAGCCCTGTTCCCAGCACTCGGAGTGGCTGCTGCCAGCAGGGAATAAGGGTCACTGAACCCTGGAAATCCGGGCTGGCAGGGGCTGGAAGGGGTCACTCAGACCTACAAGGCAGCTGAGAAACACTCTCACGCTTTGTGTGGAACTGGGATGGAAGAACTTCATTGCAATTGTGAAGTGTATTGCAGGGGGCAGGCTGTAAACCGCAGAGAGAGAGAATAAACACAGGCAGAATAAATACAGGGCAGGGGGGCGGAACAGGGGACGCTCCCTGGGGTGGCCTTGAGCAGACGAGTCTGGGCTGGGCGGTTACTCCTGGGTGCTACAGCTCAGGGGAAAGGCTGGGTCCCCTCTCTCGAGGACTGGCACCGTGGTGTGCAGAGATGTAGGAAAGGTGGCAGGCGGGTCCAGGGCAGCAGGACCTCCTTCCTCCTCCTNACTGCGTGGGGTCTGCAAGGGGAATAATCAGCTCTGTGGCAGCATCTAAGGGATGTCCTAATTACTTTTAGAGAGAGGAGAACTGCCTTTCCAGGATGTAGGAATGGTTCCTTGTGCCTGGTCAAAGAAGAAATCTTCACAAGCTGGTACTGAAGGGCTTTTAGGGAAGAAATGCATTTAGAAAATACATGTTCTGACTTTGACAGGGCTTCAGGTTGACAAAAAATAGTTGTTTACTTTTTTTGTTAAAGGAAAGCCTGTTTCATTTGTGCTTCAATTATCTCCCCTCCTGTGAACATGCATAATTAGGAGCTTAAAGTCCATTCCCTACCACACTGCTTAATTATGGATGGAAGGTGTTAAGCTAATTAAAGAATGATGGCAGTTAACTGCCAGATCTGCCTCAGCAGCTGAATGCGCCCCGTTCCTTCAGCGCAGCGTGGGATGTGGATGTGGACGTGGTGGCCGAGGGCTGCGTGGGGCACCGGCCTTGCAGAGCTCTTCCGCCCGGGCACCTCATCCAGAGCCCCTGCTCTGTGCCACGGCTGCTCAAAGACAGAGCAAAGGCTTGGCCGATTGTGGCTGAGGAACGGGATTTCATGTTTTAGATCGCAACAAGGCTGTACAAACCCCAGCCCAGCTCCCCTCGTGTCCCCAGCCTTCCCCACCGCAGCTCTTCGCCCACGTGGGTGTCCCCAGACCCTGGGACACTCGGGCAGTGCCATGTTCACCCAAACCTGCCTCTTCTGAAACCAAAAGCAGCTGCACAGAGGGTGATCCTGCTGCGGGGTCACCGCAAATGTCGTGTGGGCTCTGAGGGTGAAATAACTGAGGTGGGAGCTCTGTTTGTTTTGTTCCCCCTCCTAATGAGTCGCTATTTATAATTTTGCTGTCAGTAATTATGGTGTCTCTCAAATGACTATCGGGAAAAGAATAGAGTTTTATTTTACCTGAGTAAAACAATGCAAGTCACGTTCTCGTTCTGGCATTGGGGCAGCTGAGATCTTGCCCTGACAAGTTCTTGTGCAGCTCGAAGGGGTTGTGTTTCTGCTGCTCTCCTTGATAATGTCACTGGGTGTCTCCCACCCCTATTTCTACAGCCATTCCCAGTTTGGAAAGCTTTCCCGGCTCCCCGGGACTGTGTCTGCCCTCCCAGGGAGGGAACACACCCGCAGCAAGGGCCACGCCACGGGAACAGGGGTGTCGGGGGGCAAAATGGGTCAGGTGCGTGAAAGGCACCTTCACTCTGGTGGAGCCATAACGCAGTGAATGGGACTTAAAAATGTGTTTCACGAGAGGATTCTCAGTAATTTCGACTTTTGCTGTCTGTGGTTCAGAGCTGGAGGGTTATAATGGGGTGCAGCCTATGCTGTCAGAGACGACCGTGCCGAAGGTTTGCCCATTTTATTGCTGGATCCTTGCATTGGAAAGGAACTTTCTGAAGGTGTTTCTGACACTTTGGGAGGAGGGGAAGGGAATTTGACGTTCCTGTGGAGCAGGCAGGGAGGAGGCTGTAAATCACTTCCAATTACTCTTTAAGCTGCAAGACTTCCACCCTTCAGGCTCTTGAGCACGTGTCTTGTCTTCATTACTTCCAAATAAATGGAAGCAGTAATGGAAGAAAAGGTGAAATTCCTGGGAGCATTCGAAAGCTGCAGCCTCCAGCGGGTCTGGCGCAGTGTGGCCCGAGGGGCTCTGCACGGCTGGACCCCCCTGGGGTGCTCTGGGTCCCAGACCAGGGGCTGCAATACTGAGCCCAAACGCCCAGCAAATAAAGAGTTGTAACCACGGTAGGAAGTCATATTTTGCTGTAATGTATCTAAGTACAGGTACAAGGCAGTGGTATGAGATGATCTATAAGGTCCCTTCCAACCCAAACCATTCTGTGATTCTGAGTCGTGCCTCAAATGGGGAAACCTTTAGGGAAGGGGTTAAAGGAATGGTCCCGTCCTCCGGGAGATCTCGGCCGCGGCTGGAGCCTTGCTGGGTTTCACTGGTGGCCGCTGGAGTGAATGGGGGGTGTGGAAAGTCGTGGTCCCTGAGAGATGTGAGGGAGCCTCTGTTGTAGGAGCAGCTCTTAGCAACAGCCTCTCCAGGAGGGTTTATTTGAAGTTTTAGAGGTGGTTTTGTGCACCCACATGAGGGGCAGTGATGCTGGTGTATTTGCATCCATGTGGGATGTCTCCTGTTTTTAAAAAGGCTGACATTTCCGTGGCTCCAGAAAGCTCAGTGTAGATGGAAACTCCATTTCCAAAGCTGACTGGAATTAATACTGGGATATGAGCAGATATTTGCCTGCTACAAAAGCACGTTTTGCCCAGCCTGCAATGAAAACCCTTCAAAATGGCCCAGATACGGTTATCAGACATGAAAACAGAGCAAGAAGTTGCTAAGATAAAATCGACCTGAGGGGGCCCACAAAGCTGCTTCTGTTTGGGAAAAAAACACCATTAAATCATCCTGTGGCAGTAAAAGTGGCATTTTTCAGTAATAGCTCTGAGCTGTGAGTGTCCCTCCTCCGAAGGAAGGCAGAGCCTGCCCAGTGTGAGGCTGCCTGCGGAACCGAACACAGTTGTTGTTCAGAGCTCTGGTTAATGCAGGGCTCTTAATTGTCTGACCATTAAATTACTTGGCTTCTACTTAGTCCCCACTGGGGACTAATTTTAAATTCAATTAGCACAGAATTTAAGGGATATAGTTGAGGGATTCCAGAAAGCTGCAGAGATATGAAATCGTGTTTGATAAGATGCAGCCGGGAAAGGGAAGCTTTTAATCTCCATTTCAAGCTTTTAAACCAGGAGAAACTCCAAAAGAGAAATTAAATTCTCTTTGAATACATGTGCACAAGTGAGATTCCTTTATGTTAACACACTGTAATTTCTACTTATTTTGTTCTTTCTGTCAAACTATTAATCAGCCGGAATGTGAACCGACCAAGAAAGCCTTTGGGAATGAAAGTCGCAGGGGAATATTTGTAACTCACACGTTGTTGGGTTCTTTAGGTACTGGCTGAGACTTCAAAGTGTCAAACACCATTCCTTTATTTCCACTCCATCAAAAGCAAGAGGGGTGAGAAATCTCACTTGGTGCCTGGCCGTCCATAGGGCTGTGGGATCTGTGTGCTGTCCATAGGGCTGTGGGATCTGTGTGCTGTCCATAGGGCTGTGGGATCTGTGTGCTCTCCATAGGGCTGTGGGATCTGTGTGCTGTCCATAGGGCTGTGGGAGCCCTGTGCTGTCCATAGGGCTGTGGGAGCTGTTGGGCAGCAGGGACCCCACCTCAGCCCATCCTGTGGGACCCCAGGGACAGCCCCAGGGCTCTCCAGCCTCTCCTTCCAAGCCTCCCTTCCTGCTGCAGGCAGCAGCACACAGCGAGGGCAGAGCTGTGTCTGAGCTCTGGGTTCCTGCAGTGCTGAGGTTTCCCGAGGGAGGAAGAAGGAGCCGTTCTGCTCCTGCAGCAGCTCCTCAGGTGCACGAAGGGAGTTGCACCACACAAGCCGGGGTGGAAAACCCAAAATGCCCATCCTGGCACCGCCCAGGGACAGCGGAGCTGCGCGGGTGCTTTGCACAGGGACTCGTTCACTGCCCTGCTGCTCTTCCGGGGCTCTGAGAATTCCCATTTTAAGATAAATGTTGATACAGATCAAGGCACTGCTCAGAACTGTGTGGTGGGAACTCGTGACTCTCCTGGGATGGAGCTCGTGTGTGCTCCAGCTCCTCATCCCTGGGCAAAACAGCGGGGAGAGTCCCTGCACTGCCCTGCCCCGGGGCTGGCTCCTCATGGAATGTCTGATTTTGATGGGTTTATTCTCCCTAACTTCTCTCCGTTCCATATTACTTGCGCTGTCCACTTTTTTTTTCTATTTTGATGTCTGTGTATAGTTTTGGGAATAGAGCTCTATTTAGAAATAGCTTTAATAAAAAATAGTTTTTAATAGTACCTTAAAAAAAATCAAAAACCAAACAGCAGAATAATTACAATTCAATTTAAAACTTTTTAAAGCATGGGAAGTTTATTTTTCTTCACTTTTCTGGCACAAATCCATTCAGAAACAGAGCCTGACAACCCATCTTAATTTTGGATAATTACATTTTTGCGATTTCTAATTTGCTAATCTATAGTAATTCTCCTCTGATTTTTAAAAGGCAGAAAGGGGAGTATGGAAAGCTGATTTCTGATCAGAGTTCTCCCTGCTATAATTAACTCCATCTAAAAAACCATAATTGATGCTTATATAGCTCCCCAATAGCATCTCTTGAATTGGAACACGCTGCATTGTAAACTGTGCTTTCTGCTCTGAAAGGATTGATTTGCAGCCACTACCAATCTGTTGCTAAGCACTCGGTGACGGCACACGCCGAAGTCCTCAAGGACAATACAGAACAGCCAGAATGTTTTTCTCAGTATCAAACCTTTTTTTCCCCCTGTCTCCTGAAATATTGCATCAGTTGCTCCTTAATCAAAGCATAAAAAATGTTGCCAAGGCAATGCCAGAGCCGGTGCCGCCGCTCGCCGCAGCCAGACCTGGGCTGGGACCGCACATTTCGGAGTTTTCACGAGAGCAGCAGAGGCGTGATGGGGGCTCTTGGCATTGGCAGCTTCGTTTCAGCTCGGAGGTGTTGTAGGGCTGGTGCTTGGGTGGGGTTTGGTGGGGGTTTTCACTTATTTCCGTAACAGTGGTGACCAAGCGCAGAAGAGCCAGGCAGGCTCCTCTGGAAGAGCCAGGCAGGCTCCTCTGGAAGAGCCAGGCAGGCTCCTTTGGAAGAGCCAGGCAGGCTCCTCTGGAAGAGCCAGGCAGGTTCCTCTGGAAAAGCCAGGCAGGCTCCTTTAGAAGGGTCAGGCCGCACTCCAGAGGTGCCTCCCAGGGCTGGGCAGAGGGGCAGGAGCACAGTGTGATCCATCCTTCCCTCACGTCTCTTCACCCAAGGAGCGTCTGTGCACAGCAGCAATATCAGTCCCAAACAGCCCAGAGACAGAGAATTCTTCCCCAGTCCTGCTGTTCCTTTGGGACCATGGGGAGAGACAGTAGGAATGTGCATCCGCAGCAGAGACACGATTCTTGCACAGCAAAAAACCCCAAATAAACCCCCAAACCAAATCACTGTGCCCATCCATCTGTGCAGTTTATTTATGTACAGATTCAAATAGAAAACCAATCCTCAAAAAGAGATCCTAAACCATGAGGTCAGGAAAGGCTCTGGATGCTGAACTCTCTGCTTGCCTGTTCTACTTTGTTAGGAGATTTTAATAAAAAGGCAGAGAAGAATGCCAGCTGAGCTGGCACATCTGACATTTTGATAACCTCGTCAATAAAAGTTATTTTATTGGCTTTAAGCAGCTGCAGAACTTTGCCTTATTGTTTAGCTGTCTGTTCATTCTATTCCTGTCCTGTTGATAACAGTAAAAGGATGATGAGTAACAGTGGCAATCAATAGAAAGTCATGTTTCTTCCTCTATGACCATGAACCCAGCTCTTCAAATTGCATCTTCAGATTCTAGGGTCTTTATTTCATCATAAATAGATACACAGGGAAAAAAAAATAAAAATCTGAGTTTCTAGATGGTTTTATGAATGCTTGTTCCCAGGTTTTCACTCTTCTGGACCAACCTGAATTCTTTCAAAAGCAAAGCACAATATTTGTTCTAAGTGCGGGACAAGCTTTTAAGCTCCGTTACAAGCATCTGATGGACAAGTGACCACTGAGTGAACTTCCATCAGTGCTCCACCCCTCAGCCAGGCTCTGCTGGGAGGTTGTGCTGCTGTGGAGAGGGAAGAGCTCCTCTCTGGCCTCTTCTGGCTGAGTCCTGAGAAGAGAATTGAGGGTGAATCTGTGGTTAAAATTATTATGGCTGCAAAAGTCAAAACGAAACTAAATGCTCTCACCGACGCTTAAAAAAGGCCGAGTGTTGAGTGTGTGAAGCTGCAGCTGGGAGCACAGGAACCGAGGTTCACGAACCACCAACTGATCTCAGCTTGGAGTAGCTTTTCCACGGTTATGTAAGAGTGGCATACACATGAAATGTACCACTCCAGAACAAAATCTGAATTACTGTTTAGAAGTATTAACTTTTGCTGTCTGAAAATAGCTTTTCCTTCATGAAATTTCATCAAGGACCACACCAAACAGGACATTTTGATTAACACCCATGAGCAGGGGCCAGCACTTGCCTGACTTGAAAATATTAAGAGAGATGCTCCGAAGAGCCCAGGTGCAGGCTCAGCTCCGGGGACGAGGAGCTGCTGAGGCTCCAGGTGCGGGCGAATCCCCCTGCCCAGAGCCCTCGCCAGGCACCCCCAGCCATCCCCTGGGCACCCCCTGAGTGCAGAGGGATGAACATCTTCAGTCCCTGCAGGTCCCTGCCCCGCTGCCCCGTCCCAGGGAGGCCCTGGAGGAGGCACTGCCGCTTCTCTGGGTTCGGGTGTCTTCTCCTCTAACCCGATGTTCAAAGCCCCAGAAGCAGAGTCGGCGATGAAAATAAGAAAATAATGCAGAGTCTGGCACATCCTGGTGGGGCTCTTCAGGAGCACGAGATCCACCCAGAGCTGGGAGCGGAGGCTGGCAACAGCAAATGAGGCAAAACAGCCTCCGAAGGGCTCCTTTACAAAACTGTCCCTGTGCCCCTGGAGCCGTTCCCTTTCTAGGAAGAGACTCGGGCTCCCCTCGGAGCCGGGAGCTGGCTGGGCAGGGGGCCTGCGGGGCTCACACCCCGTGTGCAGCACCAGTTCTGGCCACCTTCCTGGGGTGAAGCCACAGGGCGAGGTCTGTCCCGGGCACGCTCAGCCCGGGCTGAGGCACAGCAGCTCCCGGAGCTGCCCCGCTGCTGGCTCCTGGCTCTGGGGGCAGCACCTGGGTCCCGTGGTGGCAGAGGAGCTCCAGCACCGCCACGGTCCCCCCTTCAACCCAGTTCTTACCCCGTGGGCCACTGAAAACGACCGGATTCTGAGAAAAGATGATCACGATGCATCTCCACAGGAACATAATCTTTCAGCTCATCCTTGGGGGAATTTTTTGTCCCTGTTTGTATGTAATTAGAAACTGAAAATACAAGGCAGAAGGCTTGTTGTACACAAATTGACGTGCTCGGCTGCAGAAGCACATTCGAGTAGAACAAAAGGGACTGAAAAGACTAAAAACCATTCACCTTGTATGGAATAAGAGCAGAATGTTCTCAATGAGAGGGAGAACCAACCAAACCAAAGCAGTGGGAAAGAATCCAGCTGTTCCAGCCTACACTACTGGGCCCTTTGGAATTTAACAGTCTGGAAAGTGTCTTCTAGAATTAACCTATGGAACCTGATCTCTGTTGCTCTAATTTTTCCAATTTACTCTATTTTCCTCCTCCTGTAATACCGGGATAATATTTTTTCCCTATTTTTATTTCCTCAAGTTAATTCTGAGTATTTTTCCGTGGTTATTTAATATTTGCTATTCAGACTGTGACAGTTCTGCCCGTAGTTGAAAAAAACTCATGTTGTGTTGCCAAAAGCAGCAAGAGAAGCTGGGCTGCTTGTGTTAATATTTGCATTTGAAAGTGCAAAACTGAATTTTCTCTAGTACCAGACACTTCTCTCTGGGTAAAAGTGCTGGAGAAAAACATTTGCTGGGTAGAGGGAAAGATGCAAAAAATACTTATGGAAAATACCACTTATTGAATGATATTTTCAAAATACAGCGTCCTTGGAAATGTCAGCAATCTGTGGAGCAGCAGCAGCAGAAGTCGTGTTGTGGTTCTATCCCCTAGAACAGCTCCCTGTTTGCCTTTAATGCCCCATTCAGCTCTTAGGAAGGAAAACCCCAACTCCGTAATGGCTTTGGGGACTCCGGGCCGCTCCAGGTCCGTCGGGTTTGGCTTTTTGTTTCCAACACTGCCAAGGGACGATGAGATTTGATGTTTTTGCCGCCTGTCTTCGGTCCGAATGTGGCAGAAGGGGCCGCTCAGCACAAAGATTGCGTGCCAGTCCCTCCCCGGCACTCAGGGATGCGGCTGTGCAGCAACCGTGTGCTCCGAGCGCGGAATTCCCGCTCGGCGCCCGGCCAGAGCGTAAAGCCGCGGAGAGCGAGGGTGCTTCGCGCGCGTCCTGGGCTGCGTTGTGCTGCTGCTGCGCAAGTCTGCGCAAATCGGGGCTGGAGCACCGGAGAGCGTGCTCATGTCTTTTTAAGCTGCTCCAGAGAACCTTTGGTGGATCCCACCATCCCTGACAGCCCTGCAGAGGGGCTCTGCGTGGATCCCACCATCCCTGAAAGGCCCACAGAGGGGCTCTGCAGAGCCCTGGGCTGCTTTGGAGCAGATGTGAGTAGGGTTTGCTGGTCCAGCCAGTGCAGTGAGGGACTCTGGCACTGCGTCCCCCTGCCCTGGCACCCACAGCGCTGGGGCTGGAGTTTTCCAGCAATGGGGAAGAAACCCAGAATGTCTTAGTGCCAGGGTGTGCAGTGATTGGAGGGCAGTGTTCAGTGGAGGCCGGGGCAGGGGCTGGGTTAGTGCTGCTGTGTCTGTGCTTGGCATCCCCAGCCCCTGCCCGTGGGCACAGCTCCTGCAGCTCTCGGGGGTGCCTGGCTCACCCTGGCTGTGCCTGTGGCGCTGCAGGCTTCACTCACCCACCTCCAGCCCTTCAGCTCCTCAGCGGCCTCTCTGCCGCCTCTCACCATTGGCCAAGGGGTTCTGCTGGCCTGCTCGGGGCCAAGATGTCCTCCTCAGCCCGGCCAGTGCCACCTGCTGCTGTGGATGCTCCTCATCTTCTGGGCTGGTTTCTGGGGGATCCCTCCACAGGGAGGGATCTGCCATAAACAAGAGCCCAGGGAATCGGGCAGTTTCTGACAGAGGGAACACCGGATCCTTCCCCAGCTGTTTCCAAATCCATCATCGTTTGCCCCAAGCGTTTCTCATTGGGACTGGTAACATAGTAATTGTTGCATGATTTGCTGAAATCCATGTTCTTTTTTTAAAATGTCATTTATTTGACAAATGCTTCTTTGCACGCTGTCACAATAACGAGAAGAAGAGACTTGCAGGGTGAAACTGTGCTCTGAGCAGCATTGATTTAGTGATTAGTGTCATGTTCGTCTTGGATTTTGTAATTCAGACTCATTAACCTGAAAATGTTCTTGCAATTTTCTTCTCCTAGACTGGTTTGAAAGTACAAAAGCAGCCTCTATTCATTTCAAGGAATCCAAGAGCAACCGTCTCTTGCAAGGCGCTGAAAAGAGGGGGCAGGCTGAGAGTCACAAAATGGTATTTAAAGCATTAATTTTATCATTTGTTCCAAATCTTGATTAAAATAGTATTTATCTGCTTTGCTTCAGCAGTTTGAACAATCAGACTAAATCACCATGTTAGAAGAACCCCAAACCCTTCAGCTCTCTCTGCACTGCCTGCTGGTTGCAGCTGGTGGCGGGGTCCCCGCTGGGATCTTGCTGCACTTAGAGGCTGTCCCAGTTCCGCTGACTGGAAGGAAACTGGTCTGTGTTTTACAGGACTCTGGAGAAGTAATTGCAGCTCATTTTGCTCTCCTATCTCAAACCCCTCTTTTGGGGCCGGGTTATAAGGCTGGCTGTCCAAACAGTAACCCGGAATATTCCAGAATGTGAAATGTCTTCCTTTCATGTGTCAGTTGTAAGCAAAGCAGCAGTTTGGCTCCCTGGACACTCTCGTTCCTTAGATGAGCCCTGGCATCAGTCGTGCAGCTCCTCGGTTTTGCACTGAGCAGCTGTGAACGTTTTTCCTGATGGAACAGTTTCCTACAAATGAAATCTTTAATTTGTGTATGCAGATCCCTTTTAATATAATCAGGCTCTTTATTCAAGAGAGCAGATCTGATGAAACATCCCATTGCAGCGAGGGCAGTTTAGGCCAGACATCAGGAAAACCTTGCTAATGATTAAAATGGTGAGGCACGGCCTGGGCTGCCAGGAGAGCTTAAGGAAACTCCATCATGGGAAGTCTTTAAGAATAATTTTGGCAGCTATTATCAGGAATGATTTAACTATAATTGATCTTGACTTGGAGAAAGAGAATGGACTGGATGACTTCTTCTTTCTTGTTTTGCATGATTTCCAAGAAATTCTTAAAAAATGAGTTGAATTTAGATGGTTCAGTATTACCAAATGTTCCTTCCCCTCTTTCTAGGGGAATTTTTTACTAAGTTTCAACTGAGCGTGCAAATAGTTGAATGCAGTTTGTAATTTCTCACATGTCAAGGTCTGAACCTCTTGGGGCTGTAGCTCCACCTCTCCAAATATTTAAATTTTCCTTCTCCTGTTGCTTGGTGGGTTTGTTGTGTTGCAAAGAGTGGCCTTGAGCTGGTGCTTCCCCAGGGAAGCCAGACCTGGGGATGGGGTTGGAAGGAAGAGCTGCAGCCACTGTGCAGAGCCAGGCTGAGCCAAACCTTTCAGTTCCACGAATAAGAACCAGAACAGAGAGGGCTTTAAGCAAATACTGTTCAAGTTAAAGGAAGAGCTGAGCATTCAGAAAATGACTCAGTGAGCGGCGAGGAGGGGGCTCTGCCTTGAGCTGTTGTCTGAGGGCTGGTTTATTAACTCCTCGAGTGAAGTGACTAACAGCAAAACTGATGCACAATGCTGATAATGGGCTTGACCTTAAAAACCTCCGTGAAATGTATAATTTGCTCATTTTCTAATTTAAAAAGCAATTATATTAGTCACTCTTTACATTTGCTTCTCCAGACTCTATGGAGATAGATGGATGGATGGATGGATGGATGGATGGATGGATGGATGGATGGATGGATGGATGGATGGATAGATAGATAGATAGATAGATAGATAGATAGATAGATAGATAGATAAATAGATAGATAGATAGATAGATAGATGGATGGATGGATGGATAGATAGATAGATAGATAAATAGATAGATAGATGGATGGATGTGACACTTTATATGTTCAGACTGAGCATTTCAGCCTTGTGCATAAAGATGCCTCCAGCAGAAGATGTTCCACAGTGCTGGGGCTGCTTCCTGTGTGTCTGACTGCAGGATGGGCAGAGGAGAGACAGCAAGCTGAAAATAGCTCCTTCCCACCTGCAGTTCACATGCACAGGCATTGTGAGCGTTCAAACCTCAAATCACAGCAATTGCTGTGGGCCATCTCTCAAACAGGTTTGTAATTCCTTTCAGACATTTTGCTTCATTCAAGTTGGGATTTTGCTGTTCAGAGGCAGTGACAGAAACCTGCAGCACTGACAGCAGATACCCCGGTTCACATTCCCCGAGAGAGGCGGGCCAAAGCTGGAGTTACTTTCCAAATCCCCCTGACTTTGCAAGTTGGAATTAGAGTATTTAGGCAAACCACACAAGGGATTTTGGCTTCAAGATGTGCAAAACTTGCCCGGTGAGCTTTAGCCAAATAAAACCACGCTGGGTTTTATTTCATGGCAGCTTTTCCAGGCGAGGATGCTTTTCAGAAAATGAAATCCACTGATCCAGGCCAGGCCAAGCAAAGAGGGAAGAGTGTGTAAAGGTTATAACCGTGCAGCATTGAAAGCATTTTGCTCCATCCCTCTGTAGTTTCACTGAATCCAGCAGAACTCTCGCTGCGGGGGAGTTCTGCTCCTGGCTTGGGAAAGGTGCTGGGGATCACTCTGGATAATTCTGCTGCCATGCACTACACGGTTTTCAGAATTAAGCTTCAGCCACTCCTTATCTTTCCAGCTGCACAAAACTTCAACATTTTGGAAAAGCTTTATGTCCCTTTACCTTTTTTTTTTAGCCTGAACCCTGACATTCCAGTCTCTCTTTCCCCGTTTCTCGGAGCGGGGAGTGACCCAGGGGCTGAGGACGTGTCAGTGCCCTGCCTCTCCTGAGATGGAGCTCTTTGGGCTCCGGCATCCCAGCACAGCTCAGGCACTCAGATACAGGGAGAGAAATGATGAAAGCAGATGTGAGGGGGATTGAAACCACTTCTCCTGATTCACGCTGTTAATGGATTTCTCGGTCCTGGTATGTCAGCACTGTGTATTTCCCTCCTGGAATCCATCATGCTCCGTGTGTGTGACATCTCAGGTCCCAGCTGTGGAAATCATTGTGTGATCACTGAACCCCGTGGCTTTTGGGTGAGAAATGGGCCACAGGAGCAAAGAAACTGTTAATGGACAGGCTTCTGTTCTCATTTATTTATTAGCGGAGAGGGAAAGGAATGAATCCCTGCAGAATCATGGACTAACCTCAGTTGGGAGGCACCTCCAGAGGGCCCCGGTCCATCCTGCTCGGTGGGATCAACTCACGCAGGGTTTTGCCCAAAGCAAGTCCTGCCCTGCAGGGCCTGTGAGCCCCCAGCAGCTCCTTGGGACACTGTGGCTGCAGGGGATAGAAGGGAGGCCGTGGAGAAGTGCTGAGCTATTCTTCCCCCATCTCCTGGGCTCAGAACTGCCCAGGCAGGCAGCATCCTGCAGGAATTCTCTCTTATATGGCTTAGCTTGGCTGAAAACTTCACCAGCCTGAGCGGAGTTTGGGTTTGTGATCGTATCCAAAATGGGAGATGTTTTGCCAAGGGGTTGCTATGAAAATTGCTCCCAGCTCCATTGACCGGCTGTGCTGTCTTTGCAGCATCAATTCTATCCCTGGCTGACACCTTTGATTTTGGAAGTTGTCTCCGTTTTCCAGAGAAAAGTATGTACATCAGCTATTTTTGGATAGCGTATATTTAATCTCCTGCAAGAAATGGAGCAAGTCACTTGTTCCTTATTTCCAGAGCCATTACATTTCTCTTGGTGACAGCTCCAAGGAACAGAAATCCTTATCTTGTCTAATGTCTTCATTCGGGTGAAACCGAAGACACCGAACCAAGATCCCTTTCTGTAGCACTGGGGGGTGAATCCCATGCAGCACCACCCAGGTAAGGCAGCTCCTCCCTCATCTTGGTGAAAGGGAACATTCAAAAGGAGCCAGGTTTGGGATGATTCTTGAATCTGCTTGGGAGCCAATTTAAAATGCTACAGGCTCTTCATCATCTTCTCTGGTCATTCTTTTCTTCTATGCTTAGCTGAGGATAAGCTGTGCTCTTTGCACCATGTAAAGTGTGTTTGGACTCTGTGCTGGAGTGAAAAATGAGCTGTTATCTGTGCCAGTACTGAAGAGAGGGGGAGAAATCTGGGACAGCCACAGGGGCTGCCAACGGAAACAACCCGTGGAAGATCTGACTGGTTTAATTGAAAACACAGAAGGCAGAGGCACACACTGAGAGCTGCTCGTGATGGAAAAGTGTCCAAAAGCCAGAGCAGCTTCAGAGGGGCTGAAGGACACGGCCTGGGGGATTCTCTGGACTGTCCCAGACTTGCTCCATTCACGTGTAACAGGAGAGCTGTCCCCAAGGGGACAGGGACCCCCCAACCAAAATGGGGACAAGGACCCCCTAAACCTTCCCCAGGGATAAGGACCCTCCCAAGCCCCTCCAGGGATACCCCCCCAATCCCATGGAGACAGGGACCTCTCCCCCAAATCCCCTCAAGGACAGGGATCAGAAGTCACAGGGGACAACTGGGGACAGTGGGGTCTGCCAGACAGTGAGCTATGGGAACCATGGGGGACTGCCAGATAGTGAGCCTTAAGGGGCTGCCAAAAAGAGATCTATCGACGTGAATGGAGCTGCTAAATAGTGATTCCCTGGCACTGCCAAAAAGGGAGCCATCCGGTCAGTAGGGCTGCAAAATAGTGATCCCCGGCGCTGCCAAAAAGAGAGCCATTGAGTCAATGGGGCTGCCAAATAGTGATCCCCGATGTTGCCAAAAAGAGAGCTATTCCAGTCAATGGTGCTGCCAAATAGTGAGCTAGGTGTGGTGCCAAAAAGGGATCCATTGAGTCAATAGAGCTGCCAAATAGTGATCCAAGAGGGCTGCCAAAAAGAGAGCTATTGGAGTCAATGGGCTGGAAAACAGTGACCCCGGGGTGCTGCCAGAAAGAGATCCGTTCCAGTCAATGGCGCTGCCAAACAGGGACCCCAAGGTGCTGCCAAAAAGAGAGCTATTGGAGTCAATGGGCTGGAAAACAGTGACCCCGGGGTGCTGCCAGAAAGAGATCCGTTCCAGTCAATGGCGCTGCCAAACAGGGACCCCAAGGTGCTGCCAAAAAGAGATCCGTTCCAGTCAATGGCGCTGCCGATGGTGAGCCCCGCTCCCCGTGCCTGCGCTGTCCCACGTTCTCTCTGCTGTGAAAAGCAGCTGCCAGGGAAGCACGAGCAGGGTGTTCTCTCTGGTTACCCACAACACAGAGCTGGAGGATGAAACACTTGAGGAACAACTCATGACCTCAGAGTCACAGGAAACACGCACCAGGGCTTTTCAAACCAGCAAATATTCACACTGAGCATTCACCTGCCTTTGCCCTTTCGGTTGTGTCTCCTCTGCTCCTCCCACAGCCTCCTGAGCATCACTTTGTCCCTCTCCAGTCTCAGCCTTCCCTCCAAGGCTTCCCTCGTTTCCTCCTTCCCCCACAGAGCCAGGGCTGCTGGCTCCTTTGGGATCCTGCTTTGGTTCCAATGCAATGGATTGCCAAACATCCGTGACACCCGAGGCTCAAATGACTTTGCCCTTACGGACAGAGCAAATTGCAGAATTGGGGGAAATCCGCGGTTGTTCTGTTGGTGCACTCAGAATCCACGAGAGCCGGGTGCTGCTCTGCCCCTGCCTCGAGCTGGCCACGGCTGGGAGGTGACAGATCCGTGTCCAGGGAGGTGCTGCGGGGAGCAGCTCCCCCTCACCTCCCTGGGCAGCTCAGTGTTGACCTCTGCAGTCTCTGAGTTACAGATGATCCCTGTTCCCACTCCCAGATCCCGGGAACCACACCAGCACTGTTAATCAGCATTTTTCCGTGCGCTCTGAGGGGAGAGCTTGAATGCTTTGATGAAAACAGTTTCGTAAACTGTGCTGCTGAAGTTGTTCACCTCTCACCTTCCCAGTACCTTTAATGCTGGGTCAGGAGCCTTGCCAGGCCCTAGGGCAGTGTGAGATTTATGCCCGAGTATCAGCCCTTGTTTGGCGTGGCCGGACACCGTTCTGTGGGATTTCTGTCACTGAAACGTAACGCGAGGCACAAAGACAATTCTTTCTTGCCAAGAAATGGTTCTGAAATTTCAGAGGAACAAAAGTCAATGGTCTGAGTCTCGTCATTTCCTCCCCTCTAAAAAGCGACAACTTATCTGAACAATTTACATCAAAAGGAGTAAAGCATCACACACGAACTCTTTTAAAAGACCCAGAACACCCAGAATTCAGACCTGAGTAAATTTTTGCTAATTTTACTCACATAACTTTTTCTGTTGCTTCGCTGCAGTTGTACCACTGTGGCGGTGCTGAGGCTGGAGCAGGTCCTGCTCAGAGAATCGATTAGATCTCAGACACTTTAACTGTTGCTTTGTTGAAGAGCCGTGGAAGGGTTTCGCGGTCGGTCTGATCTTCAAACGAAGAGTTTTGGCCCAGTAATGAACGCTAAGTAGGAGAAAAGGCTGGCTCTGAAACAGGGATAATCTACACAGGAAGCGAGGTCTGACCCCTGTTTGGCTCCTGCCTCAGACCATTATTTCTAGAGGCAGACGAGAGCAGTGCCCAGCCCTCAGCACAGGAGTGAAATCACTTCATGGAAAAGTGCTGAAAGTCAGCCTTGGAGCAAGAACTGCCTGGGTTATTCTGCTCTGGCCTCCAGCAGGATTCAGGGTGACAGTGATGTGGCTGCTCGTTCCCGATCACTGCCCACGCACAAAAGGTGTTTGTCCAAGAAAGCACATGGAACGGCCGTGGCCACTGTTCCGTCCTCAGGGAACTGCTGGAATTTACGCAGAAAGGTCAAATTAATAACACCAACATCTCCCAGTCTCTACTTTTACTCAATTACAAAAGAATCAGATACTAATTAGCGTTCTTAATTGGTCTTACCAATCTCAAGCGAGCCCAGTGGAAACCAATAAAATCCAAGTTCAGGCCTTCATTATCAGAATGAGAAGCTGTTCATTTTTCCTACAAAACAAAGCAGCTCTTCAGAATTTCCACCTGCCTTTGCTGGAAGGAAGAGGTGTCTGTGAATCCCGCATGGTGGTTTTGGGCACCTTTAGGTGTTGCTTCCTCTGGAATCTGAACTGCACTTTTGGGCCCTTTGGGAGTTTGCTTTCCCATCCTTTTTTTATTAGCAAATACATTTTTCATATCTTTGCTGAAAAATGACTTCACAAGTTGCCTCCTTGTCATTTTTGACATTGTACAATATTTGTTTTTCGGGAAAAGCTGCTCTGCTTGTCCAGACAATGTTCAGGGTTCTTAAATAGACGTTTTATTCCCAGATAAATGCTTCTGTCTGTTCTTGTGTGGCCTAGCATGAGCTGTGCAATTACAGTGCTTCCGTGACAGGGCTTCCCTTGTGTAACTATTAATCTTTAGTCACTAAAAATGTCCTTTTTGACAGCAAAGGCAAAGCCCGAGCCAGCTGTCTGCGTGCTGTGTCCCCAACACCACTGGCCACTGGCGCTCAGGTGTGTTTTGGGGCAGCTGGGAAAACGCGGGTTCCTTTGGGAGACAAAGGTCTGGTTAAGCCATTTGTTACCGGGTTCTGCAATTCTACGAAGCAAGAAACTACAACTGCAAATGGATTTGGAATGATGTGCAGCTGCACGGCTTGGTTTGGTTCAAAAAGTGCCATAAAAACTGCTGAGCAAAGGAAAGCCGTGCTCTGTGCACGGGAAATCTGCTCTCTGTGAGCACTGAGCTGTCACCTCTCCGGCACCTTGGGCCAGGCAGTCCACGGATCACATTCCCCTCCGTGGCAGCAGCTCTCTGTGCCCCTCCCCAAGCCCCAGGGCTGAGGGCAGGAGGGCAGAGATCCCCCACTCTCCGTGGCAGGCCAGGGGTGGCGTGGGCCGAAGCGTTGGAGAGGAACACATGGACGTCCAGAGGAGGAAAACCACTGAACCCTGAGCACCCTCTCAGTGAACATCAAATGCCACAGCTCGGGGTGGGGGGGCTCGGGCACGGCCAGAGGGTAAAGCCGAGGTCCTCGCTGCTCTCCGTGTAAAACCTGGAGCTGCTGGAAGCGAGCGCCGCGGCCCCAGCGGTGTGCCGTGGACACCCCGCCCCGGCAAACGCACAGCAGACCCTGGGTCGGGGCTCTGTGGCAGCCTCTGTCCAGGACAGCCAGGCTGGCACAGGGGCGGCGGCGGCCTGGGCTCTCTCACCAGCAGAGCTGTGCTAGCAGGAGCAGGGCTTTTTGGAAATACGGAAGTAGAAATTCAGTTTTATTTTCATTGGAACCCTCTAAGTGTCTTTGACAAGAATGGCCACAATGTTGTTTATAGAAGCAGAGGTACCAATATATGAAGTATGGAAATATTGCCACAGCATAAACACAGAGCTGGGCCGAGCTGGGATCCTCTCGAGTATCGATGGGATGTTGCCGTTCTCCTGACATATGGTAATGTTTTCTCCCAATAATCTCCTGCAGAAGGAGTTCTGGGCCAACCGCTCATACATTCAAATTCCATAAAATACATAGCAGAGTTTATAAAGTTATTAGAACAGAAATGGGTTTGGAGCTCTCCTTTCACAGTACAATATGCGGCTTCAGCAAAAGAAATCTGTAAACAGATATTTCAGCTGGATACAAAACCCTCTTTAATATTTACTCTGACAGTCTTAATGGTGGACCTCAGCCAACGTGTTTATGCAGCTCCATGCCTGAAGGTTTCTGGTTCAGCTTTACAGCTGAATGTTTTCCTGTGTGATGGACGATTATTTCAGACTGCTGCTCTCCCCAGTCCTCAAACCCAGGACAGTTTTTGTTGCAAGTTGTAATTTCAGCGCAGAGGCAGATTCCGCGTGGATTTCGTGTCAGTGTTTGCACACGAGGAGCAGAGCTTGGAGGTTCTCTCTGCAAAAGTAACAGAAGAACAGAATCAGGTCCTTCAGCGTTCAGTCACAGAGTAATAAATAACATTGATGTGCATCCTCTAGATTATTATGTTTGCTAAAATAACCCAACTGAAACACTGTACCAGAATCTTTACGGCAGTTAAAATTCAACACTGAATTGCTTTTTACAGTTGTTGCCTGGACACCCAGCACTGGGATCAAGCCTGGGTAAAAGTCAAATGAAAACAGCTTTGTTTGGCTCTGAGTACTTGTTACTGTCTCCCAAATCCAAGGGATGCTTCAGGAGAGAGACACAAACAATTCACCAGTAACTGGCTCGTCAATGCAGAGCTAATCAATGCAATTAGCTGAGCTTGGTTGAGTGATTGGTCCCAGCTTTGAGCAGACCACTGTCGCACGCTGTGTTTGCAACCCTCTGCCATCAGCAAGGTCGTAACACCCGCAGCTCTCGCGCATCCTTTGATGCCAGTATTGAATTACCTCCCCTTCCATCTGCATGAGCCAGGTTGATGCAAAAAGATGCGCGAAGGGTGCAAAGAAACAGGTTTTCAAAGGTCATTTAAACAGAGTACCCTGTGAAAGGCCTAAGGGAATGCTGCTGAGCAGTGGGAAGCAGTGGTGTGATAATGGAATAGAGGCAAAATTATGGAAATTGCTGTTCGTTGAGCATCTATTCTGAATATAACCCAGCACTCTCCCCATCTGCAGGAGGTGTGAAGCAGAGTTCAGAGTGGCTGGGGCACCTGCACTGCTCCGGTTGCTTTACGGACTGATGGCGAATTTATACTGAGGCGGGAATTTCAGAAGGGCTCTCTTCCATTTCCTTGTTTATATTTAGTATGAGTCTGAATAGGGAAGCAATCAAATGATGAGATTAACACAAATTTTGGTGCACTTTTAATGATTGCCACTGTACGACCTTATAACTATTCTGTGCCTCCAGCTTAGGCGCCCCGAAAAATCTGGTGATTGTGTTAACGGGGTTTCTTCTCCTTTCAGGACATCACTCCCTGAACTCCTTCTTCTCAGTTTCCTCCCGGTTCTCCAGCCTTCGGTGCTTGGGAGCCTTTGACTGCCTGTGCTCAGTGATAACAAAGGTGACATGAGTGACAGGAAGGGCATGGCCTGTGAAGGATGACCCTCGGGCAAGTCACGCATCCCTCTGTGCGGAGCCTGTAGAATAAAAAACCCCAATTATGTCACGTATTCTCAGCTCGTCAACTAAAATGTCGGTAGCTGCAATTTGACTGTAAACATCGAACTGCTCTACACGGAGGTTTTGCCTCCGTCCCGTTGTAGACCAGCTGTAATTTTGAGCACTTGGACTTGACAAAGGGACAGCTCAGCTGAGCCAAGGCACGGGGCACAGGCGATCCTGGCGCCTGGGCTGGCCGAGGGTGGTGGCACAGAGCTGAGGACTTGGGAAAGGTGTCAGGAAAATGGGACTCCGGGGGGTTCTTCCCTGACAGGGCTGAATACAATTCACGTTCAGTAAATATCTTCGTGTGTTTTATTCCGACCTCTGTAACCAAACCTAAACTAAATCAGTACGACCTTGCCCAAGAACACGTATTTTGGTTTGGATCCTAATTTTAACTTCTAGATAAAACTGGAGAGATTTGGCTTTTACCATCGCTCCTCGTTCCGAGCTGGCACCTGACCTCCGTGAATGAGAGCGGCCTGGCTGCTCTCCAGGAGCTCACTGATCTGGGCCAAGCTGAAACATCTGATTATTATTATGTGGCCTTATTGACATACTGGTTAGAGAGTCCCTGAACAGAATTGGAAGAGACAGTTTTAATATCCTCTGCAAGAGAATTTTCCAGGAACAGAGGTGTGTGTTTAGGTCCAGTGTGGGCTCTGTACATCATCCTGCGGGAGGATCCCAGAGCCCTCCTGCCAGGCAAGGCCGAGGGCAGCGGGGTGGGAAGCCCATGCTGAGGAGAGGTACTCCATTACCCAGGGCATAACCTTGGAGGAGATGTGGGCTCCTCCCAGGGCTGGCACGGGCGGAGCAGCCCCCCTGACCACCGCCCCACGGCTCCTGCTCGCTCACCTGCCTGTGTCCCACCGCTGTCCCTCGGGACGGGGCCGGAGGCACCAGCAGCCTGCGTGCAATGTGAAACACAGCTCGTGGTTCCAGACATCTGAGCTGGAAATGTATTAACTTGCGATATTCTGGCTTTCGTAAGTCTGAGGGTTTCTGATGTTTTGGGACTGTTGTCATCTTGATTTATTTTCTGGGCTTGAAAGGCCTGAACTTGGATATCCATCTTTAGGTTTGTGCCTGTCTGCTCAGCACTTCCCTGAGTTGCTCTGGTGTTTTATCTTCCTAGAAGATTACTCTGCTGGAGTAAATGTAAGGATGGCAAAACCCTCTGGAGGCAGTTTGGGCTGGTTTATTTAGAAAGAAAAATGTGGTAGATTTCCAAAAATGCTGCCGTGGGAAAGAAGGGAACAGTCTCTCTTTTAGAAATCTCTTGCTCAAGTGATCTGAAGGATGTGATCAATACCCTGTTCCCATGGCGTCCTGCTCCCACTGGAATCTGCACTGCTGACAGTCTGGGATGTGGGAAATCAGACGCTCAATCTGAACCGGTTGCTGAAAGCGTGAAGAGATCCATCCAGCTCCCGCCTGACTTGATCTGGAAACAAGGCCAGCGCTGCCGGGAGCGGCGCCGCAGCGAGGTGGGCACGGCCCCCCCGTCCCTGCGTGGTTCTGCTCCCCTGGCCCCCTGCCCCACACCGGGGGAGGGTCTGCAGCTGGACACGTCCCTCTCCAGCCTCACTCAGCCCCAGCTCAGCCTTCGCCAGCCCCTGTGCTCGTGGCAGAGAGAAGGTTCTGGAAGCGCCGGGCCGCGGGGGCCGACCCAGCGCGGATGGGCCGCGGCCGCCGTCACTCGCAGGGCAAGTTTTAAATACAGAGCTTAGGACCTGGTTTGAATTTTCTGCAACCGTCAGATTTGCTTTAATCCCCGTCTTCTTTGACCAACAAAGACTGTAGAAAAAAATTTATTTCCTTGTCTTTTTTTCCCCCCATCTGTTTGATGCTGCTCCAGTACCGAGTGATTCAGACAGCTCAGGCTGAGAAAGGGAAAGAGCCAGATCTCCGTTCTTGTCTTTGCAAGAGCATTTCGGGGTCAGTTCTTCAGCTTTGCAAAAATGCAGCTCAGGAACATTCCCGGGTTTCTTGTGCCAGGAGAGCTTTGCGGCAGTCACTTCAGAGAGCTGAGGGAACTTTGCTCTGAGATAAATCACCACCACCACTTTGACAGCAAATATCCATCTTCAGCCCAGAGCACTTAATGGCCATGAGCTAATCTTCATCATAAATACCAGTTCCAATTTTGCTTCAAACAGGTGGAATGTCAAATGGTGAGTGTTGGCCAGCTGAAATTAGTTTGATCTTGGTCAGAACTACAGTGGGAGCTCTGGCTCTGAGGGCAAACACAAAGATTAAGTGTCACCCTGCAGAAAAATGATGGATTTGCTGTGGGAGAAGAAAGAAACTGAAGTCCTAGTTTCCAAGACCCCTCATTGGAATTACTCCAAGTAGACTTTGCCTGCTCTGTGCTCAAAGCCCACAGGTTTCCTGAGCATTTGAGGCAGAGATGTGAATTTTAGAGAGACGATTCTCCTCCCAAGAGAAGGACTTGCAGCTCCAGGGAGGGAGGTTGGGTGCCCCAGCTCCTCATCCCCAGCCCTTGGCGTCGGCGTTGGCTCTGTGGGCACGGGCCTGGCAGGGACTGTCCGGCACTGCCAGGGTGGTCAGTCCCCACCAACACCCACCTCTGCTCACCACCCCAACAGAAGGGAGACAGAGTTCCTGCCCGCCTGCCCCTCAGCCGGTCCCTTGGCTCCTGCCTCAGTTTCCCAGCTGTGCCAGCAGCAGGAGGAGGATGGGGCAGTTTCGGACGGGTCCGATTCCAGCGCTGCAGGGAGCAGAGGATTCCCCTGCCCACGGTGCTCACGGTGGATAATCGGAGTCGCCGGGGCTGGGCTGGGCACAGCAGCTCTGCCATCGGGAGCCAGGACCTGGGGACAGCGCCGCTGCTGCTCCGGGGACACAAATTCCCAGGGCCCAGCCCTCCGCTTCCCTGCCTGCCTGAGTCACGAGTGTGTCACGCAGCTGGTGAGGTGCTGCGGCCCCTCCAGCTCAGCCTCAGCTTTTCGCCATTAGATTTTTTATATCCTTCCCCCAGTTCCCTGTGAGCTCCTCCAAAATTAACTGGCTCTGGGTTTCCTAGCCTTTTACCAACTATTAGAATGGCTTTTTTTGATTACTAAAAAAGGCTTCCAAGCTTCCCAAACATCATCACACACTAAAAGCGTAAAGGAAGACGCGGGCTGTGCTAGGGGGACTTCACAGGCTGATTTCTTTGTGCCAGTGAATGGCTTTGAATCGAGCTGTAATTGAGCAGTGACTAATACCGAGTGCAGAAGTTTCTTCTCTTATTTAGATCTCGTGCATCACTTTTATAATAATGCTGAATAATATTACCAGTACTGTATTGTGGCTTCTCCAAGGATTTCAGTTTGTTTATTAAAATTGCTGCACCAATCCGTACGGGCTCTTAGGAAGGCAGAATGGTTTGGAAGATACAGGACTCAAATCAGGATTAAGTAATGTACGGGAGAGCCGGCGGGACAGCGGGACAGCGGGACAGAGGGACAGAGGGACAGCGGGATGCTGCCCGAACAGGCAGCTGTGCCCCTCCCCTGCCCGCTGTGCCCAAGTGTGCACCCCGGGCAAGCCCCCCCGGACCCCTGAGAAGGGAAGGGCAGCAGGGAAGGGCAGCAGGGAGGGCCAAGCCATTCCCCAGGCACGGGCCACTGGTACCCGCTGCGTGCATCACACAGAGGGTGGGAGGGCAGGGAGGGCAGTGGGCGCTGCTGCTCGGGATCAGACCTCCAGAGACCGCCCTCAGCAGAGCGAGGGGGCTCTCGGCTCCTGCAGATGTGTTGTTTATAAATACGTGCTGTACTTAGGAAAGTGCCGTTCAATTTACCAATAACGCTGGATTTATTTTTCCCAGTTGTCTCCAGTCACCAACTCAGAGCTCTGCAGCCGATTGGCCGCCTGCGATGGTTTCTCAGGAAACTGGCAATTAAGGAGCAGGAAAAACGTCCGTGAGTCACAGATACTTATAAACAAGCTGAGGGGATTGATTGGGCTGCAGCAGGAGCCACCCGACAGTGCCAGGTCCGCGTCCCCAGCGCTGGCAGTGCCAGGGCAGGGCTCAGGGAAGGGCAGCACCGCTGGCACCACCGCTGGCTCCGCGGCGCGGCTGCTCCACCGGTGCCATTTTGGGGTTAATCAGCTGTGTTTTGGTCCATCCGCAGCCCTGGTGCAGTGACTGTCACCAGCGGCAGCACTCGCTGTGCCCCGCGCAGCCCCGCGGGGCCCGTGTGTGCCCTGCCCCTGCGGCTGCAGGCAGGGACCAGCTGGCTCCTGCTGCTCCGCACTCGAGCGAGGGAAGAGAAGGCCATTTACGGACCCTCGGCCGCTGCGCTGTGTTTCTGTGAGCGGAGAGGGCTCCCTTTGCCCCGGGCTCTGCCCCTGGGCTCGAGCAGCCGTGCGGGAGGAGCAGCGCTGGCAGGGGCTGGGCTGCGCTCCTGGTGCTCCCCGGTCACTGGCACAGCTGGTGCAGGAACGCTGGGGAAGGGAGGAAACCTCGTCTCCCTCCTCTCTCCCAAGCCCTTGGACGCCTCATGGCTCAGCAGTCAGCACTCTGTTTTTTGGGGGTGGTCTGAGATCGCTCGGTGCTCCTGCAGCCTCTTCGTGCCCAGCTCGGGAAGTGCTGCCCGTGGGTGCCACCCCAGCAGCCCAGCACAGGGCTGGGCACGAGAACCTTCCTCTCACCCGTGCCTTGCTCCAGCCACGCTCTCTCCTCCTCCCGCCCTTGCTCCCGCTCTAGCGACGGGCAAGGAGGGCACGAGCAAAGCCGGGGGCCAGAATCGCCCAAACTCACAAGCAAACCGGAAAGGAGAGAGGAGAAATAAATGCAAGACGTGCGCAGAGCTTGCGAGGGGCAGGGGTCCATCCTGGGCAGCCCCACCCGCGGGGGTGGCCGTTGGCACCCACCGGGTAGGACCCATTGGTGGTGGCCACCAGACCCATCGGGGTGGCCACCGGCACCTCCGGGTGCTGTGCTGGGCCGGTGGGACCCCGCGTGCAGTGAGGCACCGGAGAGGGCGAGACAGGAAACAGCGACGGCTTCTCAACAGCTCTTTTTCTATTTATTCCGTATCCATTGGAAAAGCGATTCTGTCCTGAAATAATTCCTCTGCTGTCATATGGGGAGTTGATGATAGAACCAGAAATAGCTTCCCCCACTGGTAATGCCTCGTGGCGTGCTGCTCTGAGCGCTGTTACAGACACAGACCTGCTCTCTTTTCTCGTCTTTTATCCCCCAGTTCGACAGAAATACTCACGAATTTGGGAAAATTTCTTCTTTTTATTCTGAACCTGTCTCTCGGTGCCGCACAAAACTTAACTCCTGTCAGCGCTCCCATTATCGGGTTCGTACATTCTGACGTGCATTAGTCTAGAATATAAAAATCTTATTTCATATTAAAGCTAATCTAGAATTTTGATTTAATAAATTGGATTATGCTCAAGGAAATCAGAGTGAAATATCAGCTTGTTAAGTTTCACATCACCAGCTCTCTGATAGGTATAATGTGGCAATTTCTGGTGAATAAATTATCAAAAAGTTGTATGTGCTGTGTCTAATCTCAATTTCCATCAGATAGAAATTACCACCTACCTCCCAAAGGATGGGTTTTTTTTTTATTATTATTATTCTGTACAACAGCAAAATTAATTATGCTGTTTGGGGTGGGAGTTTATGAAAAAGACACAGAGGGTGGTTCTTAGGGAATTATCTTATTAATGTTGCTTCAGCCGCCCAAATAAACACGGGGGATTCACTTGAGAGGGAGGCAGAGTCATCAAATGCTTTGATTCAGTGGATCAGCTCTGTCCCACTTCAAAGTCTCGTCTTCATTATTTGGCACCAGCTCTCAGCTTTATCAGTTTTTTAAATGCCCTCCTCTGCTCAGCACTTTGGGGATATTTTCCTGAGTGGGTTGTTTTTTCCACTGGCCCTTGTTGAGCTGCATCATTATTCCGCATCTTAACGGCACTCTAATCTTCCTCCTAATTACGTGTAATGAGCATTTTGGAGTTGACAGAAGTACATCAAGACATAATAATAAAGAAAATTACTGAATTGAGTCTTCCAATTACATTCTATTAGCTCAGATGGTTGGCATCTAGTAGAAATAAAAATAGACATTATTAAAATCCTTCAGTTTTCCCTCGGTGTTTTATCCCGACCCCACACGGTGCTTCCACAGTCACATCAACAACAGGTTCTCTGTCCGAGCCAAAGCTTTGCAGAGTCAGAGCAGAGCGGTTGCGAGCTCCTGGCTGTGCCGGAGAGGCCGGAACACAACTGGCTGCCCTGGGAGCAGCTTCATCCCTCAGCTGGGGAGCCCTGGATCCATTAAATGGCCCATAATGTGTGAAGGTGCTGTAAATGGGGGCCCTCGGCACAGGAGGAGTGAGGGCACTCAGCCCTTCTCGGGATAAACACCTTTTTTTCCCTGTTGCTTATTGAAGGAAGCAAATTTTGTTCATTCTCTGAAGGGCGGAGGCTTTGCTCTTGTTCTGTTACCACACAGTGTATTATTTACGGCCTCTTTCCATGGAGCTGAGTTCAGTATAAATATAGGAAAGGTCTTAATTATCCCAGCTCTTCCATCCACATCCTTCCAAGTTTTCCCACCTGGGGATGCAGCCATGGGTCAGCGCAGGGTGAGCGCTGCGGTATCTCCCGCTGGGAACTGGACAAACTCTGCAGGGTTTTCATCCCATACCCTTGATCTGATGTCAAGCCCAAGCCACAGCATGTGCACCCAGTTTCTCTCAGGGTCAGTAGACTGTGCTGAAGCTCCTCTGGCTTTGGAATCTAAAGGCAAACGCGGTTCCTAGGGTTCGTGTCACCCACAGGGTTACCTTGCCCTCACCTCTTTCGCAGCCTTTCGCTTCTCTTCTTGTGCGTCCCACTACAAAGGGGTTGAAATTTTGGAAAATCCCCTCCTGACAGAGAGGGAACAGCTAGAGAAGAAGATTTGAATATTTGATCATGCCCATGAGTCTCTTTGTGTCTTCAAGACAGTCTCAGAGGCTCATCCCTTCCCAGCCAGGGGAAAGTCCTGCAACGCTGCTTTCTCTGCTCCCCCCCTCAGACTGGCCTCAGCTACGGTTTGGAATGGATTTGTTGAACTCAGAATTAAACACAGGTCAGGATGCAGCTCTCTCCTGTGTTGTGGTACAGAAAACCACGCAGACATGACGAGGTCTGACCCCCTCAGCTGCCTCCACCGCTCTCGCCAGGAGCTGGCAGATGAGCAGCTGAGCCCACCTTGTTTTCCAGCTGTTTGCTGCTCTTCCCCACAAAGAGCCGTATACTGTGCTTCCATCGCTCAGGAGCACCATCCGTGACATGAAGACTCATCCCCGCAACCTTCAGATGTCTGGAAAGTCATTTCCCACACACAAGGCTGAAGGAACATGTTGGGCTGGAGGTGCTCCCTCGTGGAGTGCCATTTGGAAGCAGGAGTGTGATCAGACTGAGGGATTGCCCATTAACTGCTTGAGTGGTGGAAATGAAACCTGCGAGCAGCTCGGCCGTTCCTCCCGGAGAAACGGCCCCGCTGCGCCTCAGCCCAGCTGATCTTTCCTAAAGACAATTATAGGATGCAAATGTTTATAAATCACCCCTTTATTTTATGCCCATTGACACGTTAAACACAACCTCTGTGTTTCCAGTAAGGCCTGAACAAACTCTGCCCCTTCTCCGTCGTTCCTGAGCAGGACACAGAGAAAGGCTGGTGCTGCTGGGCCCTCAGCTGTGTCCTGGGCTGGCTGGGGGAGCACATCCCCACATCCCCACACCCCCACATCCCCACATCCCCACATCCCCA
>VZTD01004413.1:696528-726194 GCA_013397725.1 Rhagologus leucostigma
CCACACCCCCACACCCCCGCATCCCCATCCTGCTCAGGCCCTGGGATGGGGGCTGCAGTTCCCTGCCTTTCAGAGGAGCCGAACGACGTCCTCCTAAAATCTTCTGTGATGCACAGGAAATAGGGAACGGACAAAAAAAAGAAAAAAGGTCCCTTCGAAGCTGCAGGTGTTAAAATGCAGTGAAATCAAAGTCATTTGCCAGTTTCCGGTGTCACCAGTGCCACCCTCCCCCTCCCTCTGCCCTCCCAGCACTAGCACAGTCCCCCAGCCCATTTTTGCTGCAGTTTCAGCCACGTCTCACCCTGGACTGTGGTGTGGCCTTACGGGATGAGGTGGCTTTGCCTCTCCCGCTTCTGCAGGGCAGAAGCAGCGAAATGTCACCGTTTGTAGTGATTGTCAGGAAAATGGGAGTTGGGTGTGGAACCCAGAGCCGCAGTGGGACTGTGTGAATCTTCTGCTGCTGCAGAAACCCACGGCCCCAGCTGAGACACCCCAAACCCACCTTGTGGGTTTGGCAGTGACTGTCCCATCCCTTTTCCTCCCCCAGCCCGGGGAATCGCCAGCTGCCAGCGCCTCGGGGCAGGCAGCCAGGCCAGGGCTGGGGCTCAGCGCTGCCTCAGACTTGGAGCTGGCCACATCAGACACGCCGTGATTTACACATCCTGTCCGAAGTAATGGTTCCAGCAGAAGAAAAGCACCGATTGAAACTGCTGCTGTCACTTCTGCTTCCTGTTTATGAGGCAGGATTGGGTTACGCAGATGTCAGCGGTGGCACCGCGAGCGCCGCATCTGCGCTGGCTCCAGGTACGGAGAAAATAAGGGAACATGAGCTCTCAAATCACATTTTGGTGCCAATATCTTCCTTAGCAATAAGGGAAAGAAGAAAAACAATTTCAGGAACAGGCAGTATATAAGGCACGGTCGCTCCTGAAGCAGAACAATTATTGCTGCTATAAAGGAACCTGTGATGCATCATCTGCTCCTTAACAACTCCTGCGAGAGAGGAGGGTTATCGAGGGACTCGGGGGGCGAATCTCTAACCCCAATCTTTAATAAAGAGCTGGAAAGAAATCGGGAAATTACACACTTGTAGGGCTGATCTCAATGGTAAATGCGAGTCTACAGAAATTAATAAAGGATGAGGTCACCCAACAGCTGGAGGAGTTCGCGTTGGTTTGAAAAAAATACTCCAGATGGCTTTTCTGATTTATTTTTTAAAGGAATAAGGCCTTACCTGACAAATCTGTGAGAACGTTCTCAGCAGCCGAGAGCAGAAACGAGGTGAGATGGGCAGCGACAGCACCCGGATGCAAACATAACTCAATATTCCCGCGGGCAAAGGGCAAAGGGCTGAGGGGCATCGCCACGGGAGGGGGCACAGCTCAGAGCCACGGCGTGAGGGCCCCTCCTCGAGCCCTGCCACAGAGATTTAACCAGCCGGGGGCCGCTTACACAGCCCTGCCACAGTGAGCATGAGAAAAAAAAAACCTTCAACTGTACTTTTGGGGAGAAAACCCTCATTCCTGTCCCCATCCCTGCCCCGCTCCTTGTGGCAGCCAGCCCAGGCTGGCGCGGTGGGCACGGCAGAGGGGACCCCACATCCCTCTGCAGAGCCGGCTGGTGTGCCAGCAGCTCGTTCTGTTGGACGCTTGGGAGGTTCACGCAAGGCCAGGGAACATGAGAGCGCTGCATGTACACCGGTGAGGAATTCCTGGCTGGCTGTCAGCGCGGGCTGCAGCGAAACCCCGGCTGCGCTGGGGGTTTCACAGCCTGTCCTGCATCGCTGGATCCCGACCCAGCACGAGCTCGCCTTTGAGGCTGGAGCCAACTGGTCTGTGCTGCCTTCCACCAGGGCTCGGCCTGGGAGCGAGCAGCCAGCCCGGATTACGGAGCGTGGCCCGGCTCCAGGAGGCACAAGCCGAGAGAAAACACTGTTGGAGCTGAGCTCAGCGCTCCGGTCGGGTTCGAGCAGCAGTGGGACCCCGAGTGGGTGTGGGCTGCTCCGGGGGCTCCTGGCCAGCCCTGAGGTGGTGTTCGGGGCGCATTAGAGGGGCACAGGGCTGGGCTGGTGTTCGGGATCAGGAATGGAGGGCTTGGGAGAGACAGGAGGCTGCCTGGGACCTGCCTGGAACCCTCAAACCACTGCTCGATTCTGAAAATGGAGAGGAGAGAAATGGCTTAAATAGAAGGGGCCTGACCGCATGGTTTCATTCCCCGTGATAGCCCACAGGATGCTCAACAAGGAGAGAGAACTCTCGGCACGAGCGGGAACCGGATCTGCCCCACGGGAGAAGCCACGCTGAGAGGAGAACTTTGCCCTGGGGACGTGGGTCTGAACAGGGACACCTCCGGCTGGGAAATGGTTTGTCAGCAAGGTGCACCTCTGTTCTCCAACCTGACGCTGACCACACTGAGCCTGGGGATGGCCAGCTTGTGAGATTTTATCAGGAATTTCATGGCAGTGTTTTCCTTAGCCGACCAGACTTTCCTCAGCTCTGTTGCCAAGACTCATACAATGCAGGAATTTATTTTGGTTTTACTACAATGTATCATTTTAACCTATTACTTCAGCCCCTAAATTGCAGCGAAACCCCTGTGACTGGGAAATGCAGCAGAACAGAACCTGCGGACAGTTTTCCCAGCTGGGTGGTCTGTCCGTCAGCCCCCGTCAGCCCCGCAGCTCTGGCCTGCAGCTCCCACATTTTCCACGGAGAACTTCTGGTGAACTTTTAGCACTGAGCTAATCCTGAGCTGGTGTGAGCAAGCTCTGTGGATGAGGATGAGGTTTTACAGACTGGGGGTTCTCTCACAGCAGTCTCCTGACCTTTCTCTGCCGAAGGGCCATCTGACTGTTCAGGGGACAAAAAGTGGGTCAACCTCAGCCTCCCTCTTGCTCAGCTATTGAAAGAGATGTGATAAGCAAATAAACATTTCAGCATTCAGTGAACAAGATGTTTCTGTGCTGAGGAATCATACCAGCGCTGTGGTAACTGCAGAGGCTGTAATTAGTCAGCAGGAACCGCTGGAAACCAGCACCTGACCCTCCGCGTGCAGGCCCTGACGCGCTTCTGCCCACCCAGCTCTGCTGCTTTCTGAAAAAATGTGTTGTTTTTCAGATGGTTTCTGATGCTTTATTAACTTCTTAGTCACTCTGATGTTTGGGGAACGGACTTTATCTCCTGGTTTTGCTCAGCTGTTTGTGTGACTCTCTGGGTTAGTTCCGAGCCACCAGCCCCACGCACTGACAGATCTCCCGGACCCTGTACTCTAGCACATTTACTAATCTCTTTACTAATTTATTCACTAACACATTTACTAATCTATTCACTAATTGATTAACTACATATTAGTAGATATTCAGGCTGATTAGCTGGAAACTCCTCCTGTTGGGCTCTTTCGCAGTTCCACAGCGCTCGAGCTGCACATGGGGAACAACCAGAGCTGGGCACCACCAGCCCAGGAACCGCCCGGGCCTGGGACACCTTCGGGTCTCCTTGTCACCCTTCCTGGACAAGATTTCAGACTTGTGTGTCCATGTTATGGCTTGTAATCAAAACCATAATTTTGGTCTTTCTTCTGGTCTTTTGCTCCTAATGCCTGATAATGGATACATGGGGGGGAAAAAGGAGAAAAACTCAGCATTTGACCAGTCCCAGAGATTTCAAATCAGGGCGGCTTTGAAGCTTGTACAAAGAAACTTCTTTAAGATTTTTATCATTTCCCTTTCCATTAAAAAGCTGACACACAAGTGCACGTCTAAGTCCACCCATTGTCATCTTTCATGTCTTGGCCCTTTTTTTATTTTCCTTTTATTTTTATCCCTGCTTTTATTCTTCCTCTCCTTTATTAAACAGTGACAATTCAAACCACCTTTTTTTTTTAACTTGTTGCCAGGTCAGTAAATCACAATACACACTTTTTAAAGTTGGGCTGCAATGTGCCTGGCCATAAACAGCCAATAAATAAATTTGTTGGCATCTAAAGGTGTCCTCTCCCAACAGACTTCCTTACAGCCATTTCCTAATTTTACTGCTGACTGACTTACCAAAGTCATTCTTTCTGTCCTTAGGAGAAAAGAAGAAATACCAAAGAATCATTTATTTCCAGTGGCATCATCTATTTCTGCTAAATCAGTAGGAGGTCACGTTGGCTCAGGAAGAGCTCTCTTCATCCTTCCAGTCGAAATGAACCTTCCCTATGAAAAGCAGCATCGTTACCGTGTGATTTGGGAATGTTGTCAAAAATAAACAGGGATCAGGGAGAGGCTGGGCCGGAGATGGGGCTCGTCCCCCTTGGTGCGGCTGCAAATGCCTTTTTATCCGCCATTCTCGAGGAGATGGAGCAAGTCAGGAATTATTACAGTAATGTCCCTGTCACTCTGAATAAAACATGAACAAAATTAGTTACTCTTCCCTCAGATTGAAGCAATTATTTCATGTCTCCTTGCACGAGGCCACGTGTAACCGATTGCCAGGCGCTGCAGACAGGGCCGTAAAGGATGGAGAAATAACAGCTGGGACTAATTGGAATTATGGTCGACTTGATTCACTCCATTTATTTATTTATTTATCTGTGTGTGCAGGGAGGGGAGGGAAGTTTCCCTCAGTATGCAGAATACTTAAAGGGAAAAGAGCCGTGGCAAGTCTGCCCGTGAGCTTGGCTGGTTTAATTAACCTTTCCACACGAAGCCGTTCATTCCCCAGCTCAGCGGCTCATTAACGCTTCCTCTGTGCCGTATCTGTCCCCTGCACCCCGTAACACCGCACTGGCACCGCCGCTCGTCCCCACACCCGTGAGATGGGGCACACGGGTCAGCAGCGCCGCTTCCAGCCCGGGGCCCTTTGGCTGCTTGCAGGGAAAACCTGTTCCTGGGGAAACTGAAGCTCCGCTCTTCTTCCATTGGCATCTAATTATCCATAGGCATAAGGAGGCAGCTCTGAGAGTATTCAGGTAGCTCAGGCTGAAAATCCCGGGTGCCTTGCTGCAGCCCAGTGCCCAAACAGGGTTTGGGGGGGGTTTGGGGGGATCCAGTTCCCAGGGGAGCTCAGGAGAGAGGGCAAATGGCTGAGGAGCTTGTGGAAAATGTCTCTAACCCAGCAGGTTCCTCCAGCCTGTTTGGGTTCTGACCAAGTGGTGTTTGCAGCCCAAAGTGTGTTTTTGACTGCAGCCCCCAGCCCGTGGGATCCACGAGGGCGACTCTGGGCTCTGCCCACGCTTTTGCCTCGGGGCCCATCACGGTGGGATCTGGGATGTCTGGGATGTCTGGCAGTCAATCCCCATAGCCTGAAAACAGAAAAATGGTACTTGGCAGCGCTGGGGGCAGTGCGGGGGTTGAATGTTTGCAGGATGTTTTGGAAATGCTGTAGCCTCCTCGCTATAGATGGGTACCAAACCTGCCGAGGCCGTTGGGAGCGGAGCACAGGCTCATTTCGGGAAATTGCAGGTTAATGTGGTGGTTTTTCTGCCCTACTTTTTTTTTCTTAAGATGAGGCAGGATGCTGCTGAAAATGTGTAACTCAGGGCGCTGGAAAGAATCCTGTGAGTTGCAGTGAATAAATGCAGAGCAGGGGGTATAAAATATATGTGTTTTTTAATATTTATTCATAGATTAAAAAGTCAATATGGTGGCTGAGATGAATGCTAAAAAACTTTAATTAAAACAAAAACAACAATGCTCTCTTTCAGTTGCCGTAGCAGCGGAGAAAATGCAGGTAAACATCCTTCTTTCTGAAAAATGATCTTGTTCCTAGCAAAGCCCACCACCTCCCTTTCCCAACAGGAATGTATCATCCTGCTGAAGTGAACCATGAAACGACACCGTGCAAAGTCCTCGGAAGTCAGCGTGAGTCTTTTTGCTGATCTTGCTGGACGCCGGATCAGGAGGTGGAAAATTATCTCATTTCATTAATTAGCTGGGAGAAAATTAATCATCTTCTGGTGCATGAAATGTTTCATGCTGATTTCCCCTCTCCTGGGCAGTCTGTGCCAGGGCTTGGGGAGCCGTGGCTCCCGTGAGGCCACGCTGGGCTCAGCCTTTACCGGGGGCCGAGGGTTGGGACCCGACCTCGGCCTGCAAAGACCGGAATTTTAACCCTGGCCGTGTTCCACGAGCCAGTGGAACCAGGGAACACTGAATCCTTCTTACAAAAACCACATTTCACCAAATTCTAACACCATTAATGTTAGTAACATATTTCAAGATGAGGAGAAGCACCGAGCATCGTCTGCTCCTTTGGGTTCCACTGCTGGGGGGCTTCTCCCGCCCCGGCACTGCCCGTGCCCATCTCACACCACAGGGCAGGGATCAGGTGCTGGAGTGAGGGGAGGGAGGGAGGGATGGATGGATGGAGGGATGGATGGATGGAGCTCCCTGCAGAGGTGACACCCAGCCCAGCAGGTGACTCTGGCTGTCCCTCTCCCAGCTGTCCCCACCCTGGACACTTCCAGGGATGGGGATCCACAGTTTCTCTGGGCAGCCTGTGCCAGTATCCAAAATAGGACCTGCACTAAAACTTTTACCAACCTGTCCGGTGTCTTCAAGTGTGGCATGGGCACAGTGAGCCCTCCCCAGCCCTGAGGGTGCAGAGTAACTCACACCTGCATTTACAGATGCTTTATTAGCTGTGGGAGAGACCTGAGCTCCTGGATGTCAGAATTAGAAACCATTACTGCAGAGTTTGACAAAAATCAACTCAACCTTGACTGTTCATAAACATGGCCTGACATTTCCCTCGCTGCCTGCACACAGTGGGCAGGTTTTTAAAGAGTCCAACCCTATATAAAGGCTCACTGTTATGAAAAATAATTTACATTGGTTCCTTTCCCAAATACATCAATTACAACCTCAATAAGAGCACACGGTGTTTGCATTTCCACTTCCCACCACGTGTTCCTATGAGAGTGCACAGGAATAGCTGGAGCACTTTATTCCTTCCATAGCCCTTGGCATTCCCAGGTCCACTGGGCCCTCCTTATGGAAAAATCAGAGTTTCAAAATCAGTTTTCCTTTCCAAGAGGAGAAAATACAAATAAAATAGTTAATATGATGCTAATGTCACCCAGGATGCTGGAAACCAGCACAGAGTAACAGAATCATGGAATGGTTTGGGTTGGGAGGAACCTCAAAGCCCATCCAGTGCCAGCCCCTGCCGTGGGCAGGGACACCTTCCAGTGTCCCAGGCTGCTCCCAGCCCCGTCCAACCTTGGACACTGCCAGGGATCCAGGGGCAGCCACAGCTGCTCTGGGCACAGTACAGGGCACAGCCCAGCCCAGGCACCTGCAGCTGGGTGGATCCAGCCCCGGATGTCAGGAGCTCAGGACCCTCAGGGAGCAAGGTGGTTCCTTCCTTTAGAAATCACAAGCTGGTGAGGTGGTGTTCAGAGGAGTGAGGTGGTGTTCAGAGGAGTGAGATGGTGTTCAGAGGAGTGAGGTGGTGTTCAGAGGAGTGAGATGGCGTTCAGAGGAGTGAGGTGCTGTTCGGATGAGTGTTTGGGTGAAGCAGCTTTGCTGATGCTGGTCCGTGGGCTGTCTGAGGAATTGGCTGTGCAGCCAAACGTAATGGTTGTGTTTGAAGGGAAATGAAAACATTCCGGCTCCGGGCTGAGGGGTGACTGTGGGGGAGCTGTGAGTGGCACAAACACCGGGTTTGCTGTCCCTCCCTGCCGAGCCGGCAGCAGCTTTGCTTTGTATCAAGGTCTTGCATGCAGCTCAATTACTACTAATGGTGCTGATAAGGAATAAGGAATATCAAAGGAAAAACAGAGTAACAGCCCTAAAATCATGTAAATAAATGACTGAGGAGTGTGGTAAAGATGAGCTTTTTTCATTTGGATAAACTGAGTATTTTATTGTATTTGCGGAATCGCAGCATCTCCTGGGGCTTTTCTAACGCTGTGGTTTGTATGTGCTACACTCAAGTCTAACCAGCTGTCTGCATGCCAGGGACATTTTTTTTCCCTTTATAAATGACAAGATTTTGATTTCACACCACAGTTATATCAATATTCCAGTCTCCTGAGAGCCTCTTAATGCGATGACAATCGCAATATTAGTTCAGGCTGTTAATCCCAGGGCTCCTGTATTTCAGCATCTCCCCAGTCTCACCAGAATTATATTCTTTCAAGAATATATTGTTGTGTTTATCTTCATGTGTATCCCATAAATAATGCTGATGAGCATCCAAGCAATATAGTCAGGAGAAGTTTCAGGGGAGTGTGGGGAGCTGTACGTGGTACATTTGGCATCCTGCACCCATCCAGGACAGGCTGTTTCACAGGCCAACCTCGGTCTCTTCCTTCATGTATATTTCTTTTCTTTTACTTTTTTACTTTTTTTTTTTTTCTAATTGACATTAGAAGTAAATTCTGATTGTAAAAACATCTTTGCCTAGAAGAAAAAATTCCCCGGTGCAAGTACAGGTAGCTGCTCCAGCTCCAGAGCAGATGGGAATCTTATTCCTCTCTGTGAGCAATGCAAGGTAACTGTCCTAGGAAGGGAAAGCAGCTGTAAGGCAGATGTGAAGGTAATCACGGAGTGATCCCAGGCCTGGACAGGTCAGCTGATGGAAATTAAGCCTTAAACTCGGGTGGGAAAGGTCTGCACATGTGGTGGGGTTCAGAGGGTGGTGGTGGTGCTCCTCTGTGGAGCGCAGGGCAAGGACAGTGGAGAAAAAAGGCTCTGGGATGAATTCAAATACAGGAATGACTTACGGGCAGGGACTTGGAGAGCTGGAGCAAACAGCCGATGAGGAAAACAAGGTACAATCTTTATGTACTTAGCAGGAGAAAGCTCAGCCCCTTGACTAACCCCCGTTTGCTGTAAGAGGGCGTGAGGAGGATGGGCCCCAGCCCTGCAGGGTCAAACAGCTGTGCAGGGTGGGCGCCCAGGCTCTGGGGAAAGCCCCCCAAAGCCTCCCCGCTCTGCACCCGGGGCCGGGTTAAATGAGAGGAGCAGAGGGAGTGTGGGTGGTCGTGGGGACAGGACCCCCCTGCCCTCTCCTCTCGCTGCCAAAGCTGGCAAGAACGGGGGCTGAACATGCTGAAACAACAGCAGCAGCAACGCGTCAGGAGGCTGAGAGAAGCCTCTTGTTTGTCTGAGTCTTGTTGAAATGTCTTTGTTTTTGTAAACCACAGACCGCTCTGGCACAGCCTCCCTCGGCTGCACACCTCGGGCAGGGTGGAGAACAAACCCGGGCTTTCACCGTCAAATGCCCAAACCCCATTTCCTGGGAGCAAATGCCTTTCTAATGTGTTTTCCCAATTTGCAAGCTGGGAAGGAAATAAAGCTACGGCGAGCACGGGCGCAAGTGTCGCGCTGAGAGCTGCTCCTGCCCGGATGCAGAGCGAGGAGCTGGAGCGGGACCCAGAGCAGGTACGAGAGCCTGGAAGGAGAAGTGTGCGTGCGAGGGAATGGCCTTCAGATAACTCCTGTGTAATGCCACTGCAAGTCGAACACAAAGCTGAGCTGCTGTTGGAGCTCCTGCGGGCTGGAACGGGCTGCAGGTACCTGAATATCCCGAGGGAGCCCCAGGCTCGGGCTGCAAACGGGAGGCCAGAGCTGACTTTGGCTCCCGTAAGGGCCTCACAGGGAGGAATTGCCTGGTGCTCTTTGCAGCCTCCGAAGGCAGCTTGAGGGGAAAACCCTCACTGTGCGGCAGCCCCTCAGGTGGGAGTGCTTTGGGTACCTCCCTGAGAATTCCTGGGCAAAGCAAAACCATCCCGGTGTTACAAAACATGGGAGTTACTCTGGTGCTGTGCTTGTTGTGGTTCGGGGTTTCTTCCAAAAAAAGTGGTTTTTGTGAAGACTTTGTGTAAATTTGAGTCTGCTCAAGGTGAGTTTGTGCTGAGCCCAAGGCTTTCCAGCCTGGGGAAGTGTTTGTGTGTTTCTTTCTCACACGAATGGCTGTGATTTTATCATTAACCAGGTAAAGTGGTGTTGCCTGAAGCTCTATGAATAATCTCGCCTACCTTGCAGTGTTTTCTCTTCTGGTATTTAATGAGCCTGATTTTTTTTTTTTATGCTTCAGGCAGAGTATAGATCTGGCTGTAACTTTAGGAATCCTGTGTGTAACTCAGGAATAACACTGCTGACTCCGTTATGAGATGGTGCTGTGCCCCAGTTCCTCTGTGCTTCTGGGAATTTCACCTCAACCTCGTGAATTAGGCAACAATTGAGGGAGAGCAGAGTAGATATTGCAGCCCGTTGGCAAATCAGAACCGACACACACGATTGTCAGTTCGTGCTGCCTTCCTTTTCTGGCTTCAAATGACTCACTTGTTGTTATTTAGCAGAAATGAGGGGATGTCCCCGGGAGGAGCAGGGTGGGCAGGAGCTGCCACGTGCCCTCTGCGCACCTCGGGGTCCTCCCAAGGCCGGTGGTGGTTCCTGGCCGAGTAACTCCAGCTGTGCTCCTTTCTCTTTCCCACTTGTCGTTCCGCGGGCTCTGTCCCCTCCCCACCCCTGCAGCCACGGCTGGAGTCGCGCTCTGGCTGCTCCTCTCTCACCCACAGCTCTCTCACACCTCTGCTCCCCTCCTCCTGCTTCCCTGCAGTGACCCAGGGAAGCGCAAAGCCGCTCTCCCAGACAGAACATGCCTCCGAGGGCTTCACTATGTCTTTTCCAGAGCAGGAGTGTTCCCCGAAGTGTCTGCGCTTAGTGCTGGTAATGGTCTTGCAGAGCTGAAAACTACTTTATTTTATATATATATATATATGTGTGTGTGTTTATAGGAGACAGAGTAACTTCTCCCATACTGCTGCCTGGGTCTGTCAGTAACTCAAAATATTAACCATGCCTGGGGCAAGTGGGGCTTCCCAGGGCTTCCCCAGCTGGACGTGGGGGCCCTGGCAGGCAGGCAGCCTGGACTGCCTCTCCTGGGCAGGAATTGCACGGTATTTACAGGCTCTGGATGCGTGGGCCTGAGCCCATACATAGGAAGTGACTCCTGTTCTCGTCTTTGCACAGAACTTCATCTCTTCATTTAGAGAAAGGGATTGTCGTCTCCACCAGAGTGGTGGTGCAGTAAAGCCTTTTGTCTGTAGAAAAACCTACAGAAATACTTGCAAAGCTCTTCAGAAATTCTGCAAGTGGCCCAGAGCTTGCTTTGTCAAAGAATTTAAACATGTAGTCTTGACATGTAAATATTTCCAGAAATATTTCCTGAATAAATAAGATTCCTTCCAAGATGACCTCACCCCTTGGCAGCCGTGAGGGTTGTACTGTACATCTTCCAGAAGGATTCATCTGCTGTGCTGGGCCGTGGAGCCCCGGGAGCTCCCGCCAGGAGCTTGGCATCTCTGCTGGGATGGGGCACGGGAGTCTGGAGTGTGTCACCCCCGTCGAGCTCACAGCTCTCGGCTCTAAAGTCTCTTTTTCTCTCCTAATCCCATCCTCCGTGCAGGTCCGCAGCACCTCTGATCCCCACCATGTATAGTCAAATGTGGGGAGGCAGAACTGAGCATCACTGGGCTTTATGGGCCGTAAATCACTGGGGTTTTATAGTTTCTGTAACTCATCTTGCATTCCGGATAGCCAAGGCTGGAAGTTGGTTTGCCTCCAGTTTCTGGGGGCTCTGCAGAGTTGTTCCCACTGATCTGACCTTCCAAACCTCATGTGGGCTTTTCTCCACGTTATTTTTGGAGTTTTCCTTCAGGCCGAGCATCTGTCCCTGCAGCCTCTGCCAGCTCCCACCTCGCGTGCTCACAGATCCCTGAGGGACAGGGAAAGCGTTTCCCCCTCCAAACCTGAGGGGGACGGGCCCTCACTGGCGGTGTGGGGACACAGCAGACAATAAATAAATAAATAAAAGTTCCTCACAGGCCTCTCTAACTGCTTAGAGCTATTTCCCACTTCTGTGTCTGGGAATTTCCCCTGCCCCTTCCTTCTGGCCAGTCCGTTTCCTCCCCAGTACTGTCATTTCCTCACACCCTGGTGTGTCATTACCTGTGTGGCTCCACCTCACCTCGCTCCCCTGTCACGATATCTGCGGCCTGCAGCCAATTTCTTGCTGTGCTGAGCAAAGCACAAACTATTCCTGCCAATTAAATCTTCATCCAATGACCTTCACTTGCCTCCCAGTTCCCTCTCCTGTGAGAAGGCTGGTGAGGGAGCTTTGAGGGGAGCAGCTCTGCCTCCGTAAAACACTGTTTTTTCTCTCTGCTTGTCTAAAGTTATAAAAGCGATAAAAAACTCAACTCATCTCTTCACGTTCAAGGAGAACATAAAGAGTTTCCCGAAGGGTATCTCTTCAGAAAGGGGGATTTTAAAATCAGTTTCATTTCTTGGCCAATTTGTTGCTCAGCCCTCACTGTGTTATCAGAATACTGTATTTGCAGAAGCGAGTAGGGCTGGCTGGAGCACAAGAATGTCATTTTTTGGAAAACTCTTAAGACTGAAATTTGTTTGCAATGCACGTCGAACACAACCCAGTGTTTTTTGGGGGGAAAAGGAAGGAAAGTATGAGAACTGTGACTCCTGGACGGGCACGGTCATCCCAAATAGCAGCAGTTTGTGCTGACCTGCCTTGGCCTTTGAGCTGCAGCTGGCGGTGTGTGAGAGCTGCTCGTTCCTCGCCGTGGGCAGCCCCGGCCCGTGGCCAGGGTGACTCTGTCGTGTCGCAGGGACTGGGTGCAGTTCGGGGCTGTGGGACACAGACCCCCTTGGGCAGTGCTGGTGGAGCCCCTGCAGAGGGGTGGCACCGTCCGGGCTGGGCTGTGGCACCGGTGACGCCGGGAGGGGACCCCGCCAAGCCCCGAGCACGGTCTGTTCACCCTCAGTGACTGCACACATGGACTTAATCATATGTAAGTCCATCCACACGTGAATATTTACTGGAATATTTCTTGCTGATCCCTGAAGCACTGCCTGGTGCTCCTGCAGAACACGAGCCCTGCTGTCTCCAGCCCCTCCAAGGACACGGGCTGTGACGTTTGTTTTCCACCTATGGCTCCGTAGCTTTTTCCCCTCTTGCCTAATTATTGCAGTTCTTTTTAAATGATGCATTTGGTATTGAACTATGGATTTTAAATAGTTTTTATGCTTGTCTTAGCTGGAAATATGTTCTGGCCTGACTTGTAATTCCCTCTGCAGCCTTGTTGGAGTCAGGTAATATACCTCAAATATGAAGTCAATAAAATTGTACTGTAAGTCACTGCAGATTTAAAGATTTTTTTTTTTTTTTTTTTTTTTTTTTAATGAACAAGAATCCCAGGCAGCCAGGAACAATTTCAAAAAATTCCAAGCCCTAATTAAGGAAATCATTTAAGAGTACCTTGGGATTTAAAAATATGCCAAGGGCTCTGCCTGCGCAGGGCTGTGCTGGGCAGGGACCTGAGCACAGCCCCACGAGGGCTCCGGCCCCTCGTCCTCCTGGAGTGGGAGCGGGAGCGAGGGCAGTGCTGAGGCAGCTCTGGGCAGGGGTAATTGAGCGCCGTGGATTTTCGTGCCAGCAGGAGGGCACAGGGGGAATATCCATCCCTGTGCCTGGGAACTGTCACGGCTGGAGCCGCGTTCAGGGCTCCCTTTGGGACCCTGTGCAGGTATCACAGAGTCTGTAGACAAATTAGAAACGTGCTGGGAGCACAACTCCAGGGCTTCAGGGCTGGGATCCCTTCCTGCTCCGTGGAAGGATGCTGTGAGAGAAACACAGCGGAGCTTTCTGGGCCCCGGGGTGGGAGAGGGTCAGAGCTCCAGAGCTGATAACACTGATGCAGTCAAAGCTTATTCAGTCTCATAAAGCAAATGAGTGATTCACAGGCTCCATCTCTGCACAGCGACTCTATTTATACGATACCAGAATGTTATATAAATACTGTATTAATCATACATCTGCATTCACTTTGATGGCAAGGCAATTATTTCTCCCTAGCACAGTCCCGTTCAGCGACTTCCTAATGCTCCAGAGATTAATTATTCCAGAAACAAACGTTAAAGTACACTTTAAATGTTCAGCACCGCATTGCCCTGCCGTCCCTGTCCGAGGGTGGGATGGGCTGTGGGGTCCTGGGGCTCTGCTGTCACCCCCTGAGCTGCTCCTGGGCACAGCTCAGCACGGGGACAGAGCTGGTGAGTGCCCCGGGCACAGGGAGGCAGCCAGGGCTCCCAGGCTGGGCTTGCGGCCACCCCGCTGAAGCCTCTGAGTCCTGCGGAGCCGCTGCTCCTGTGCGCGAACATCCCGGGCTGGGACAGAGCAGCCCGGGGCTGGCTCGGGGCCGGGCCGAGCCTGGGGCTGAGCTCCAGAGGTGCTGGGGACACGCACAAACCCGGGGGTGGGGGTTGCACCACGTCCTTCCAGACCTGTGCCAGCTGCTGAGGCACCAGAGCTGGCCCGGGGGAACTCTGCCGGCTTGGGGGAGAGCAGGGTCCCACCACCGAGCTCACACAGCCCAGGGCTGAGCCCAGGGCCACACCTGGCTGGATCTGCCCTGGAGGCACCAACCTCCGGGGCAGGGATGGCATCGGGATAGGGATGGCATCGGGACAGGGATGGCATCGGGGCAGGGATGGCATCGAGACAGGGATGGCATCGGGGCAGGGATGGCATCGAGACAGGGATGGCATCGGGGCAGGGATGGCATCCCACAGCTGCTCCCCACTCAGGATGCCCGGGCAGGGCTGGGAGGACCAGCACAAGGAACCACCAGCCTGTTTGCAGTCAGGTGTTCTCAGCAACTTCAGAGAGAAGAAAAAAAAAAAATCAAATCCTTCCGTTTGTATTTTTCTGTTCCAGGGCTGATGCACAAAATGTTCTCCAGGTTATTTGTGAGGTATTTTTGTCACCATCGTGTGTGAGAGGCAGCAGGAAATGCCGAGAGCATCGTTCCTGTGGTGCCCCCACCCCGGGCAGAGGCAGGAGCTGGTCCCTGGGCAGGGACAGCTCCGGTGTGTGGCTCTGGCTGGGGCTGAGTGGGACCCCAGGATGTCCTTCCCCCCCGGTTCTCCCTCTCTCAGCCCTTTGGTTTCTGTTCTCTGCTCTCTGGGGTTTTCTGAGGGGGTTTTTTGGGTTTTTTTTTTTTAAGTAGGATTGCAAAAAGGAAAATGAAACCACATATTTGTGCAGGCTCAGGCAACAACGTGGGGATTGGTGAGTGGGCTCCAGCACTGATTTTCTTAAAACATCAAAATTACTCTGAACCGAGCACTGAGTTTGCAGCATGGAGTCAGGTTTCATTTTAAAATATCTTTTTCAATATCCAAGAGTTACTGTTAGTCTAGGGCCAGTGGCAGATGTTATTTAAAAACACTTGGGTTTGTTTTCTGAAGACAAATTGTAGATGCTCGAGGTTTAAAAGCTGTTTTCTCTGAGACAATGCACCGAAATACTAAAGACACGTTCTGGACCAGTATCCTGATTCCCATAAGTGCAATTTCACAATTACAAGCTAACCTGTAAGTGCAAAAGAAACAAAACACAGAACAGATTCAGCTGTAGGAGACCAGGGGGACGGAAGGAAACAGAGAATGCTTTGGATATTAAAAAGTGGAGCGAGGTCTCCAAGAACTGGTGAGGAACTTTGGGGTGGTGCGGCCCCTCTGAGCCCCACGGAGGCTCCCCCTCCCCGGGGGCACGCGGGAGGGGCAGGGGGTGTCTCTCTGCAGACCCTGCTCTCCTGCAGCTCCCAGCCCGTGCTCGGGGGAGAAAACCTGGCAGGTCCTGGGGACCGCTGGGCGCTGAGGGCTGGGCAGCAGCTGGACACAGCTCCCCACGCGGGAATCGAGGGGTGCTGAGGCTCCTCCCTGGGGGCTCCAGGTCAGCTCAGATGGTGCCTCAAGCAAAGCCACCGGGAAGCTGTGGACAACTCCCCCAGCTTAACCCCGTGTGGATGGACTTGTGAGCTTTTAACTTTTTTCGGTGGTTTCTAGACACGCCCAAGGGAATACTTACGGAGTGGGGTTCACAGCCTCCCCCAAAAGAGCAGTGATGCTCTGCTGGGAGAGCATTCCTCCAGAGCCAGGGCACTGCCTCCCCCCCAGATGCCCTGGGCTGTGCAGTCGAGCCCCTCTCTCCCAACAGCAGCTTGCTCCCCTGGATGGACACAGACGTGGGCAAAGAGTTAATTCTCCTCTGTTCCGGTTTACGTGTCATCTGGAGCCCCAAACGCCGATTTAATGCCCCATTTTCCATCCAGGCAAGGCTCTCACTGCAGTTTGTCAGGCAGGAGTCTGGTCTGGCAAAGCCCTGAACCCCGAGCACGCGAGCACTGAAGCTCTCGCGTTGGCACCACCGCTGTGCTGTCGTCCCAGCTGCTGTCCCTTCATCCCCGGAGCTGCCTCCTGAGCACTGACGCCTGTCCCCAGCACGTTCGCTCTTCTCACTGCCCAGCGACGCTGTTTCCAGCCCAGAGCATCCCAGGGTGTGCTCCTGCCTCCCCTCGTGCTCCCGGTGCGGAGCTGCCTGCACGGCTCCATCACCCAGACACACGGGCTCTTTTTTCCCTAAAGATGAAAAGAGCAGCTTCTTTAGAAGTTTCTCATTAAATGCATAATCTTATTGAGCAAAACCATCTCGCTTTTAACTCGTTGGGCCTTTCATCGCGTATTTGTTCATGCTTGATCTACAAAGTGCTTTAACTTTTACAGAATTCCGTGGGTGTCGAGGGTTGTTTTCTCAGGCTTTTGTCTTGGGGAGATTGGAATGGGAATTACTGAAAATGTCCCAGTGCCGGGCAGGTTCTTCAGGCATTTGTGGCCTCAGACTTTGCTGTGTTACCTTCTCGCAGCAAGTGGGTCGGGGCAGTGCCCAGAACCCGGGGTACAGACGGGACCCCTCCTTTTTTTAATTTTACCCAGCACTAATTAATATCTCCCTAAACCCTTGGAATTCATATAATTTCATAGCTATTTGAGCCAAGCAAGAGCCTTTAAAAATATTCTCCTACTGTGTTAGGGGAAAAAAAAAAAAAGAAAAAGAAAAAAAGAAGGAAAACAATCTAGCGAAGGAAGACTGCCATTAGATTACTTCTGCGGCCAGGGACCATCCTGCTCTTAAAAGATATCAAAAGCCCCTCTTGGTGAATTGTGCACATTCTGTCCCCAAAGATCGCAGAGCAGCAGTGACCTCAGAGGGTCTCTGGAAGAGAAGCTCTTTATGTTTGAAAGGGTGTCCTGACCTGCGATGAAGAGATTGCCATGGCAAATCTGCATTTTTTTGCCGTAATCAGAGAAAATAAGTGAATAAACCACATAAGTCTGAGTCATAGTTACTGCCGCTCAAGGCCGTAGCAACCCCTCGCTCCCAATGCGCGGTCAGAGCTTTTCTGATTTAAAAAAATAGTAATAATAGATTATCAAGTTTAAATAAAGCCATTTAAATCCAGTTGTGGTCCCTTTGCCTCGCAGGTTTAGAAATGTTCAGTTACCGCGCAAAAGAGCCCAACCCCGAGAAGCTGCTCCTGCAGCTCCGCAGCGCCCGCAGAGCAGCAGCAGCCCCGACGGGCCCTCCTTCCCCGGGGAGGAACAGTCCCCGCTCGGGGTGCAAACGGCCGGGAGCGCTTCGCGTTCGGCACTGCTACCTGATCGTGTGCACAGAAACCTGCTCGGGGAATTCTACCCCACAGCACAGCGCTGGTTCGCAGCAATTTGCCCTCTCTGGGCTCAGCCCCTGCAGAGCTGCTGAAAACCGGTCAACCCTTGGAGCCCTGGGGCACCTGGTGGAGAGAATCCTCGTTGCTTTATCCGAAACGTTGGAGCTTTGTTTCGTTGGAATGGTCCGGTCACAGGAAACGTTCGATTCTCAATGCACTCTGTAAATGAAAGGGAGTTCGTGGTTCTGCCGCCAGGCTGTGACTGGCGCTGGGTGACTCTGGGTTAGCCGAGTCCCAAGCCGCTGAGAGGAGGAAAACGATCCCATGATTGTCTTACTGGCAGAGGAACCTGAGACCTGCCCCCACAAGGAGATAAAACAGGATCAGGCCTTAAATCAGCAGATTTTTCAGTCTATAACTGGAAACGTGAGGAGAGGTTTGATGAATAAAACAGGGCGAGAAAATGCATTTTTCTTGGGGTTTTTTTGGTGGAAGTTTTTGACTTCTTCTAAACATCGACATTTTGGGTGGGGATGCAAACCCTCCTGAGCAGCCTTTCTCAGGGACATTTTCTGTCCCTAACTGGGAGGGAAATGGGAACTGCCTGAAGGAGAGGCAGGATGCCTGCGGGGTTGGGGTCTGGCCCCTCCAGGAAGGCGCTGGGTACCTGCGGGCACCTGAGGGTGCAAAGGTCCGAGTGTGCCGCGGCTTTCCCCGTCCTCCTTCCCCCAGCAGTTTACTCATTTTCCCGAAGGTCACTCAGGCAATTAAGTTAATAGCCCTCAGCGTCGTCGTTCGGCAGCTGTTCAAACCCCGTGCACGCCGAGAGCGCAGCCCTGCTCCTCCCATGCCCTTCCCCTGCTTTCCCCTGTTAACTCTTTGCTCCGTGAGTTCTCCGCCTGCCAAGGAGGCAGGTGGGATGTTGGGGTTTTCCTGTGCAGGGCAAGGAGTTGGACTCCGAGGGTCCTTGTGGGTCCCCTCCAGCTCGGGATATTCCACGGCTCCGTGGTTCCAAGCGCTGCACAGCGGGAGAAGGCACCGCTGTTCACTCCTGACCTCAGAGCCTCGGATTCTGGCTGCCCCGTCCATCCTGGGGCTGCTGGGTGTCCCCGGTTTCCCTTTGCACCGGCACCCTGCAGGATCCAGCTGCGGGATTCACAGCTTTACCCATCCCCTGCGCGGAAGTGCCGGGACAGGGAGCAGGGGATAAGGGCATGTGGGCAGGGAGCGGGCGAGGTCTGCCGGCTCGGAGGAGTCTGGCCTCGTTCAGGAGCTCGTCAGGGGGGAACTGGGAATGTCTCAGCGGGTACACACATTCCCCAGTTAAGAGGCAAAAGTGTCAGCCCAGCGGAATGGCTGGAGAGACTCTCGGTAGTGGCAGATTGTTTCTGGAAGCGGAGAAGTGGCCGTGTAATGGGAACGGCAGGTTTTCCTGGAATTCTGGATGTTGTACAAAAACAGCTCCTTTCAGACCCAGCAGAGTGAAAGAGGGGTTTTGAGTGGAAAACTGCCAATTGTTCCAGATTGTTGTGATAGTTTAGTGATTCACACAAGACTTTAGTAGACTGTTAGTGAGAACTCCTTCTCCAAATGCTCTTGAGGCTACACAGCCTGTTTGGGAATAATACACATTCGGAAATAAGTCTTCCGTGCAGGTTTTCTGCTTCCTGACGACTTCCAGTGTATCAGCACGGTGGGCAGCGGGTTCCGCGTGGCCACCATCCACAGGTAACCCCAGGGGACGGGACCAGGTCCCTGACAGGTGGGGCTGTGGACAGCCCAGGTGTGCTACTCGCACCCAAGGCAGGGTGGGAAGAGTTTTACCTGCAGCTGTGTGGTTAAATGAAGGTGGTAGGAAAAAAAGAAGCGCCGTATCGACTCGTTTTTACCTTACCTAAACTTCTCACCGAAGCACGTGAGGGATAGGATGTGCATGTGGCATCAATTCTGTTATAAATGACAAAAAAAATTTCCTTGCAGTTTACAGAAACCATGACAGATCTTTAAAACAAATGATCTGGGGTTTTTTTTCTTTACAATTTTGCAGTGTTGGCAGTTTAAGGAATCTGAAAATTGAATCCATCCATCTGGCACTGGGAAAACAAACAACATATTTGTCTCTGTTCTCTCTTCACTCCAAAGCTTAAAGATGCTAAACACAACCAAGTCAATGTGACACGGGAGGAGAAGGGAGGGCTGAAATCACTTATCCCTCAGGCTATTAGCTTGAACAGGTTCTAAAGAGAAAATTTGACTCATTTACCAAAATTCCTCCTTGAAACTGAGAAATTTCAAAAATCGTAGAAGGCCTGAAAAGTGCAACGCGTGTAAAATCCCAGGAACTGATCCGACAGTGCAGGGGTCAGACCTGTCCTCTCCAGTGCAGGGCTGCGTTCCTTGGCGTGGACCCACCCTGGTATCCTCCGGTTTCATGGAGGCCTTTCCAAGCAGTGCTGCTCCCAGGCGATTATTTGGGGCACAATAACCTGGAACTGCTGGCTGGGGTGTCAGTGGATGCGCCACAGCGACGCTCTCACCCTCAGCATTCACCACTCTCCTCCACCACGGCTCCTCAGCCATTTCAGGGGCTTGATGGAGAGGTTTTACCTGCACTTTTTCCTCCTTTCGGACGTGGGAGGAATGACAGGAGAAGAGGGATGGTGTCTCACCAGCGAGTCCAACTGGTCCCTGCACGAGTTGTGCTCACCAGGAAAATGCAACAAGCCACAGATTCTCTTCTTCCACTGCAGAACGAAACAGTTCCAGAAGTTGGGTTCCCCCTGAAGTGACGGCTCCCGGATTCCCTCAGGGCTCTGTGCACTTGGCTGTCCCTGCTTCTACAGGTGATTTCTTTAATTTTTCTGTTCTGGGCTCTAACAGTTTAAGTCCATCAGGAAAGCTTTGGCTGTCGAGAGCAGGTCCTGGGGCCGTGTGTGCCCTGAGCCTGCGAGCTGGGAACCTCGTGGACTGGGCTGAAGATGCAGCATCCTCTCAGAGCGAAGGATAACCCTGATACTGCTTCCCTCTGGGAAGGTATTCCGGCCTTCCACAGAAGGAATCCCGTCATTCGGACACTGATTACGCCCTGAGGAAAGCAGGCAGAAACTGGGGTTGTCAGTTTTCGCACCTGGGTTCAGGTCAGTTGGGAATGGATCACCGAGCACTTGCTAAACGAGAGACTGCAAAGAGTTAATCTTTATCAGAAAAGCGTAAGCACACTTAAGCGCACATAATGGCCACATTATTTCCATTAAACTCCCTCCTCCCATCTATAACCTTGGTCACATAATCAGGAATGAAAATCATTATCTATTTCATTCACATCTGTTAGTAATTTTTTTGAAAACCTTCTTTTAATCTGATTAGAGCTTCTCCTCTAAACCAAACAAATTCTAAACTCAAGGCTAAAATATCGGGTTAGCTTAGCAATACACACAATATTTTCATTTTCTCTTCCTAATTGAATTTGTACATGGATTCACGTTACTGTTCTCCTGACCATTGTTATGAGCTGTTTCCCGAATGCCGAGGGTGTGTGATGCACCGGGAAGACACAGACAGCACTCTGCTTTTCCACTCAGTGTGTCCCTGTCCCTGCCCAGGCCGTCACCCCGGCTCTGCTCTGGCCCTTCCTCCCCGCTCAGCTCTAGTGAGGACTTCTCTCTGTAACTTGCTGGGAACGTTGTCTGAAAAGCGAACTCTTGAGGGCTGGCCTGGGTGAGAGCCATGAATGGGCACCCCAGCCCTGGCAGTGCCCCAGGCCGGGCTGGACGGGGCTTGGAGCCGCCTGGGACTCTGGAAGGTGTCCCTGCTCATGGCAGGGGTGGCACTGGGTGAGCTTTAAGGTCCCTCCCAACCCAAACCAACCCGGGATTCTCTGATTCCAATTTTGAGGGAACATCCTGCCCGGCAGTGGCAGTACAGGTAGAAAGATTAGGCAATTTAAGGCATTTCCTTCATCTCCTCCGGAGTGTCCCCGTTATTTCCCATGGCCTCACCGGAGCAGCAGGACAGCGTGCAGAAGGAGCAGGCCCAGGGAATGCACATCCCCTCTGCAGAGCTGTGCTTTCCTGTTTTCTCTGCCAGTTATTTAGAGAGGGCTCTCAGTAAAAGCAGCCCCCGGTGCCTCTGGGAGCCCAACACGCCCGGGAGGGCCAGGCCGGAGCCGGGCTGAGCGCTCCCACCGCAGGGCCAGGGCTGCCCGTGCCAAGGGCCGAGAGGACGGACAAAAATAACCTGTGGAGTTTCGCTTTCGCTCTGCCGAGGAGAACAGATGCTCTCAGGCAGTTTCGCTTTGGAGAAATCCCTCAATAAAGCAGCTCAAGGCTCCCGTGTGAGCTGATGCAGCACTTTAGCAGGGGCTGTCCCGGAGGAGCCAGAAACCCCCGAGCCCCCTCGGCTCTGAGTCCGGCAGCAGCGACGGAATTTGCTCTTATCTGGCCTCCAATTTTCTTGCCTCTGTCTCAACCCTTCGGGGGCTACAGGCATAGCAGAGTCTTGGCAAGGAGACCACGCTGTAAAGCTTTTATTTGCCTTTTGCAGTTGTTTCAGGTCCTGTTCCTTGTTAAGCAGTAATGGAAGAAGTCAAACACTGACCTTCCGTGTAAGCACAAAAGAGCCTTTTGGGGCACTGTAACAACCTCCGAGGACTCCTGTAGTTCTTCACAAGTCTGTATAAGAGTTACTGTTCATAATCTACTTTTTCCTTCCTCTCTGATGATGACTGAGTTATTCTAAATGAGTATTTATTATTTTATTGGTAAATATTTCTCAGCCCATCCATTCATTGGGAGCATCCTCTTACACTGCTCATTTAAGATGCAGGGGGTTGAATCAAAATCATCTTTACTGGCCCTCCCAGCCCAAACCAGTCTGGGATTCTCTAATTCTCCAAACAGATTCTCCAAACAAGCTCTAATTCTCAGCTTTCCTGAAAAGAAATGCACGCCGTGAGCACTTGGAACACCCTGGGGAGGCTGTGCCCGTGGATGCAGGTCCGTGGCAGGGATGCTAACCCACCACAAACCCCCAGGTGATGTCAGACCCTCTCTTGCTGACAAACGATGCAGCAAGGCTTGATGTTTGACTGCTCACAGCACCCAGGGAGCCGCAGCTCCTGAGGGACGTGAGGAACTTTGGTAATAACTCCCAGCGAGTGCTGAGCCGCGAGTTCTCTTCATCTCTGCTAAATCCTATAAATCATCACACCTGCAGGACTTCTGCCATCACGTAGCCCCTTCGGCTGTGACAGCAGGGGTGTGGTTGGCTCCTACCTGCAAATTAACAAGGAGTTCCACACCGTACCTGAAAAACCAGAGAAAACTTGTTTCACAGGAGAAACATTTTTTTTTTAGGAAGTTTTGCATTGATACAGGAGAGTCCAAACCTGCAGCTTCATTAGTGCCTCTAAGCCAATTAACCTCGCTCGTGTTCTCTTGGGGAGAAGTCTGCACAGCGAGGAGTTTAAATCCTGCAAGCGAGTCTGTGCTTGGGCAAAAGCCCCGATTCCTCCTCACCGCTGCAGCTGAGGGTTCTGTCGCTGTCTGCAGGGTGAGTCAGGCTCTTGTTCCTCTCAGCAGGAATCTGTGATCTCCTTGTACTGACACCCACAGCGGAACTGGGTCCGTCATCTGTCTTTGCTGGGGTTTTAATGAAAGGTCACGCTCGTTCTCTGCTTTCTTGCCCCTTCAAGACAGCTTTCATGTCAGACAAATTGAGCTGCCAGGGAAAGCGAGAGGATCCTTTAAAGGGTCAGAAAGTGGTTGAAATGTGGAAGCAAAAGTAGGAAGAAATAGATCTTTTCACAGCTAAGTGGAGTCCCACAGAATTCTCTGCCATTCCAAATACTCATAAATGACTTGGAAAAGGAGAGGAGGTGGCAGGAAGCGACAAAGTTGGCCGCTGAAAATAAATTACTCAAAGCAATAAACCCAAAATCTGACTGTAAAGAGCTGCAGAAGTACCTGACCAGTGTCTGACCTGAGAGTGAGCAGGTGATCAAATGCCAGGCTGAATTTACTGCGAGAAGATTATAATGCACACAAGGAAAAGCAAGAACAACGTATGACTGTGTGCCATGATGAGCTGTTAATTAGGTATTACCACTGGAGATATGGAGTTCTACTGAAACAAACTCCCCGCTGGCTGTCGGAAAAATCAACTGGAATGTTCAGAATGACGAGGGAAGGGAGAGGGAAGAGCTTTGTGTGACCATGTCTCGTGTGCTGTGTGTGCTTCTGGTCGCCCCTCTCGGCAAGGATAGCCCAAATTAAACGGCGTAGAAAAGATCAAGAAAAAGGATCAAGGCAAAACAACAGCTTTGGAGAGCACGCACTCCTGCCTGATTCCTTGGTGCTGGAGGCAGGGATGAGGCTCCTGTCGCTGTGCACCTGCCTCTCGGGAGCCCTGCGGCACGTGGTGAGACATGGGACACACGTCCCTGCCCCTGCTCCCACATCCTGCGGGGAAACTGGGACCCAGCCCCAGCAAGGGCCGTCCCGCCCGGGCACAGGCTGCAGGGGAAAACGGGAGCTGCAGGGGGCTGGTTCCAGGCTATTTCTGAACAAAAAGTGGGAGACGCCCTGCTCTTGGAAATACTTTAGGTGAGGCTGTTTCTGACAGAGCTGCTGCTTATTTACACTGAAGTGTTTCAGAACCACTCACGGGTCTGGGTTTCAATGCTCCTGGCAATGCAGAAACTCTCAGGTGGCACAACAACCACCTGTTCTGGAGAGCTTTGTGTTACCAGAATGTTTAGGCTGTCTCTAAACTCATCTTTAAATAAGATGAGACAACATGATTTTCTTTTTATTTGTTTTCTCTTTTCAGCACTGATTTCTGTGATGTCAGCCTGATGCCAAGCACAATCCCACAGAGGAAACACCTTGGTAAGTCTTCTGGTTTTTTATTAGATCTCCCAACTAAGAATCACAGAAGAAGCCTGTTTAAAACTGCAGTCCTTTAAAAGTTATATCCATGTAAATACTGGGACAACAAAACACAGGGAGTAAATAGGATGGAGCCCAAAGCATAAGGATTAGCTTAAGCACTTTTTCCGTAAGAAATTAAAGATCAAGACCTTGCATCAAATTCATTCCTACTGTATTCTCTTCTTGTCTCCAGAAAAAGCATTTTAATTTTTATGTCCCAGCTCTTTCCCTAACTCCCTTTGAATCCTCCCGTTTTGGATACGGGTTATTTAGGAAAAGGCTTAAAAATTCTCTCTTCATACGGAGCTCATACTGCAAGTCCAAGCATTCTCCCCTTGGCTCCTGGGATTGCCTCAGGCTCTAAATTAGGACCCATCCAGGGTACTAAACATGGCAGAGTTTGGAATTATGGTTTCAATTTGAAGAGGTACCGTATCTCTTGCTGTAAAGGCAGATGTTTTAAAAGGCACGTGGCATTTCAGAAAACACGCTTTTAGTGGTAACATTTTTGTTTTGTTCATACCTTTACTTACATATTTCACTCCTGAGTCCGAGCTGAAAGCTCTCCCAGTGTCACAGCTGAATTTGTTTCACGAGTGCACCCAGCTGCACATAACTCTGCTTTATTGCTGACAAGCCCTGGATTTATGGAACGCGGTTTGAAATCACCAACTTGGGGAAGTAGGACTTGCTTTAAAACAAAATAGGTGTCGGCCTCCCGTGCGGTGCACTCCCGCAATGGATCTGCTGTGTTGGGGTCACGTGGGAATGCAGTTCCAGATTCCCTGGGAACACACAGCTGTGCCCACTCTGGTTTCCATCACGCTGGCACGGCTGCCTTGGGGGGCGTGTGTTAATTTCTCCCTTTGCAGCAGCAGCACCACCACCACCACAGCGCTCCAAAACAGACAAAGGAACTCCGAACACTGTTCTCCATCATTTCGGCTTGCCTGGCTCCTCACGCACGGCAATCCACGGAGCTGTCCCGGGGACTGGTGAGCCAGGGCAGGCCTTCATTCATTCACCTGTCCAGGTAACTTCTGCCTGTCCCAAGGGACAGCTGAGCCAAGATGACCCCCGGAGCTCCCACGCTGCCATCAGGAGCCCCTACAGCCCTCCTGCCCAAGGAGGGGCTGCGTTGGCAACGCCACAGAGCCCAGGCTCCACTAAAATCTGTGTGCCACGGGCTACTGGATTTCAGCAGGCGTTGTGCTGCAGGAAAAAATACGGCTGCAATCAAAGGTGGTTCTCTTCTTGCAGGCATCCTGTAATTAACTCAAGTTTTCTTTTTTCATAGAGAGGTCCTGATGCATAAACCAAAAGTTTCCTCTTCCTTGCATGTTGTTGCCAGATGTTTCTGCAAAGCTTCAAAACAACAAAGTTGTTTGTGTACTTGCACGTGACTTCAACCCATGCCTGTCACAAAGTGCTCCTCCTCCTCCTCATCAATTACTCCAATTAATTCCTCTCCCCTTCCCCACTCTGTTTCTGACCGCTGCATTTCACTGTCTGTCTGTCCCAGCACCTCGGAGTTTCAGCCCTTTGCCACAGATCCCACAGGAATGGGATGAGCTTCAAGGTCCCTTCCAACCCAGGCCACTCCACGGTCCTTTGAGGGGAAGGAACAAAGGGATTCAAGATGAAGCAGATCAATACATGTACAGAGGAAGGAGCTGGGAAGAAGAACGGCGCGGTGGAAGAACTCCAGAGTGGTTCATGTAGAAGTGAAGGACGCTTCTGCATGTGGGAAACCGAAGCACAAAATGGACCACAACGGACAAGGGCCACCACAGGAAATACAGGAAAAAACACGGTCAAAATGGAAAAAAATACCCAGAGTTATTAATGCGAGGAGGAGGAGGAGGTGGGAGGGCACGGCACAGCCCCTCTGCGCCTCAGTCTGCGACTGACCACAGCTAATGGCAAAAGCACACTTGGAGTGAGCTCAGAGCCAGGAGCCTCCCCTGACAAACACGTGGAGGATGCCGTGATGTCCTGCTGGTAAAGCAGCAGCTCCTGAGCTGTGGGAGCCACAGCTGGGGAACATCCTTATCCCGTTCTGGCTTCCCTGCAAAACTATTGACAGGCTGCAGGCACTGGCTGAGGGACTTTGATGTATATTCAGGAATTAAACAGAATTACTCTCAAGCTGATAGGAAACAAAACTGAGCTCCTTACAAGGCAACCAAGATCTTAAAAGATTTGGCCTTGGGAAGAGCATCAGACACCGGGCATGTCACTGCCCTTTTGGGAGAGACAGCAGATTGCAGGGGGAGGAGCAGTTCTTCCTACAGAACTCTGCTTTACGTGAGCTGCCTGTGGCACAGCTACAGAACTGGCATTTCACAGGAAAAGGCAACACAACCCTTACTTTTGGAAGTACTTCCAAGATGGCTTAAGGGCTTTATGAGTTGTTACGTGTGGACTCCCTACAGCCTTCATTCCGCAAGTGCGAACTCTGATCCTTCCCCGTGTGACTCCGTACCGAGGCGCTTCCTGTGCCCCATGTTCTGCACGCTCCCGTCACACTCGGATGTGACAGGATCTGCTTATCTCCAGGTGCCCCCATTGTCCGTGCTGACCCCAGGCAGATTTATGTCAGCATCTGGCAGCCACAGGAGTTCTCTTCGGTGCTTCAGATGTTCTTTCTGACCTTTGCAACGCTGTACACGAAGCTCAAAGTGGCTCCTGCTTCCATGAATTGCCCGATCTCCTCTATGAGAGCCATAATTATGTTTTAATGATTTAATAATATTCTCCACTTCTATATTTTAATGTCTATATTTAGTGTTTGTTAAGGTCAAGGCTCATTATCTCTGCAGCATTATTACGTTGTGGCACAGGAATGCGCAGCCATTTATAGCTTTTGGAAATCTGTAGTACGACAATTGGCATCACCCTCCCTGTGGCTCCCAAGAATTCCTGGGGCGCTGGGCTCCCACCAGACCTGCAGTTACTTGGAAAAAAAAAAATCACAAGTGTTTTAAAGCCTAACTTATGCCATGCATTTTTATGAACTAGCAAAGGTGAGTTGTATTTAACTCTGACCAGCATCACACAACACATTTTAAGGTGTTGTGTATTGGGTACACATTAATGTTGTAAACCAGCCAGAACACGCAGCTTATCAAGTTGTGCACTACATTTATTTTTACAGCGCAGGAGTGTCCTAGGGAACACTCCCGTGTGAAGGAGAGCAAGGGGAGGTTGGTTGGGTTGGTCAGCCCCGGAGGACAACTGTGTGAGAAAGGTTTGTGCAGCACCAGGGCAGCCTCGGGCAGAGGAGCATCCCTTGGTCACTGCCCTGCGGGACGCTCCGGGCTCCTCCCAGCTGAGGAGCACCTGGAGAAGTGAGAATCAGGAACACTCTTTTCCCAGTTGTATAGAGAGAAGCAGAAAACGTCTGACGTTTTTTATAATAGTCCGAAATTGGGTCCTTTTGGATCAAAGATGACGTTAAGATACAGAATTATTCGTTAGAGAAGGAGGGCCCTACCCGCTACTGCACAAAAGCAGCTGTAATTAAGCATCTGAACGGGTGTTTATAAACAGATGTTCTCATCTAAATGTCTTAGAAAGAAACAGCTTTGTTATTCCAGTTTCCCCAAGCTACAGAAGGAGCTACAGCTCCCCTCCACAGGCTGATGTTCTCCCACGTGTACCCTAATATTTGAGTTCCCCAAGCTGCAGGGGTAGGAGGGGTCCCCAAATGCAAAACAGTTTCTGCAGCAGAACACTCACAGAGCAATAGTGTAAATTTTCCAGACGTAGTCCCAGGAACACTTCAGGATTTCATGCTTTGAGAGACATTGTTGCCTTTATGGAACAGCCAGGACCTCTGCAACAGCCCTGCACTGGTGGCAGAGGTCTCACAGTCTCTGTGAACGCTCTGACTTCTGCTATTGCGGTTCCCTCACATGGGAAGAAGCATTTCCTGAGAGCCGTAAATCCATTGCATCATTCAAAATGCACCACAAGAGAGTTTTGAGGGCTGCTTTAAACACATCTTTCGAAAATGGGGAAGAGCTACAATTTTTAGAACCATTTTTCATAACTCGCGGGGAAAAAAATAATGTTAAACTAAGGTGGTGTGCATGTGTTTTGCATTTTAAAAGTAAAACAACAGCTTCCAAAAGTCAATGTGGCCTGGAAAAAACTTACGACTTAAAAAAAAAAAAAAAAGGGGCAGATAATTGTGCTGTAAAATCTGATCATCTCATCCAACCCCCTGCCAAGGCAGGGTCACCTGGAGCGGGTGACACAGGAACGTGTCCAGGTGGGTTTGGGATGTCTCCAGAGGCAAACTCCATGCCCTCTCTGGGCAGCTGTTCCAGGGCTCTGCCACCCTCCACGGAAGGAAGTTCTTCCTCAGGCTAAGGCAGAACTCGCTGTGTTTGAGCTTACTGCTCCTCGTCCCGTCACTGGCGCCCCTGAACAGAGTCCGGCACCATCCTCTGAGAGCCCCTGGAGATGTTTGTGTGGATTGATGGGATCCCCTCTCAGCCTTCTCCGGACTAACCCAGCCCAGCTCCTCCAGTCTCTCTTCCATCAGAGAGATGCTCTAGACCCCTCAACATCTTCGTGGCCTCTGCTGGACCCTCTGCAGTAGCTCCCTGTGTCTCTTGTAGAGCGGAGCCCAGAGCTGGACACGGGCTCCAGCCGTGCCTCCGCAGGGCCGAGCGGGAGCATCGCCCCCTGCCCTGCCCTGCCCTGCCCTGCCCTGCCCTGCCCTGCCCGCTCGGGGCCGGCTGCACTTTCCCGTCTCGGCCAACAGGTCGCACCGTTCCCCCTCGGCTGGGGCTGCCCCCGGAGCCGGGCGGCGGCGGCGGGGCCAGAGCCGGGCTGGNTAGCTCCCTGTGTCTCTTGTAGAGCGGAGCCCAGAGCTGGACACGGGCTCCAGCCGTGCCTCCGCAGGGCCGAGCGGGAGCATCGCCCCCTGCCCTGCCCTGCCCTGCCCTGCCCTGCCCTGCCCTGCCCGCTCGGGGCCGGCTGCACTTTCCCGTCTCGGCCAACAGGTCGCACCGTTCCCCCTCGGCTGGGGCTGCCCCCGGAGCCGGGCGGCGGCGGCGGGGCCAGAGCCGGGCTGGGCACGGCACGGCAGAACCGAGCCGAGCCGAGCCGAGCCGAGCCGAGCTGAGCTGAGCTGGGAGTGATGAACTGAGCCGAGCCGAGCCGAGCTGAGCTGCCTGGCAGCTCCGGTGATCCCAGCCCATGCCA
>VZTD01004413.1:726385-772166 GCA_013397725.1 Rhagologus leucostigma
GGCTCCCCGGGGTGTCCGCGTCCCGGGGGAGCGGGGGGCGCGGGCGGGGAGCGCAGCCGAGCCCCGCGCGGGGCTGGTTTTGCAGAAGTGGGTGTGCCAGGAGACGGCTCAACAGGTCCCGACGCATTTCTCTGAAAACTGTACTTTGCAAAGGCGATTTTATTGCAGTCCGGCGGTTTAAAGTGTATTTGCAGCGTTTTCCGCCCTTCGGCAGACTCCTGCAGCTGATTTTTGACACGTTTCCTACGCTGGATGATTCGCTGCCTTGTTTTCTGGGGCGTTGGGGAAATTGTCAAATGAAATAACTACCTTTTCCCTCCCCTTTATGTTAAAAAGGGAAAAGGCAGCGCTGGAGGTCGATAGTTGTATTTTTTTCCGGTGGCTGTCGGCTGTCCACCTTAAGCAGCGCAGCAGTTCGGGGGTGCCCCGCTCCCGTTCGGGGCCGCGGTCCGGGCTGGCCGGGGTGCGGGTCCCTGAACGCCGCCCTGGGGCTCCGTTCCCCGGGGCAGCGCGGGCAGGACCCCCCCGGGACCCCCTTCGGCCGCGGAGGGGCCGCTCGAGGGGTGCCGGAGGCTCCTGGCGCTGAGCCGCTCCCGCCCGGGACGAGCTCCCCAGGCCGGGGCCACCTTAAGGTTTTACACGTGGGGCCTTTTTGTCGCTCGCAGCCTTAACTTTGCACACAGAAATAGCGGCGGGGCCGGGGCTGGCGAGAGCGGCGGCACAGCCGCGGTGTGACCGAGGCCGTGGGGCTGTGAGCGCTGTCCCTGTGCCCTGTGCCCGGCGGGGAAGGGACGGGCTGGGAGCGGGGCACTGCCCCCCGGCCGGCCCGGACTGCGGCAGGGCGGGCTGGGCGCTGCCGGGGGAGGCCGGACACCGTGTCGGAAGTTTGCCGAAGAATTTACAGTGTTTCTCCAAATATTTATGCTCTCCGCTGAAAAAAAAAAAAAAAACACGTAGCAAATACAAACATCTCAAACTTACGAGGTTTGTTTTCAGTGTTGGGTGTGTTTGGAGAGCAGCCGTGAGCGGGTAGTGTGTTGGAAGCTAGTAAAAATCCCGCTTTATTTTTAGCTAGCTTTTATTTGTAAATTTGAGATGGATTTAAAGAGTGGTGCGGGGTTTATTGCAGGGTGGATGGGTTGCATTTTAAGGCTGAAGCCGTGTAAAGGTGGCAGACGCTGTGTTCTGTGGTGGGGAGGTCGAGTGGCTCCTGGGGAATGACAAACCACGGAGGTGCCGCCTCTGGGAGCTCCGGACCGCTTTGGAGGGGGAGAGCTGACCGGGAAAGGTGGCAAACGTCCTCCTCCCCTGTTCGAGGTGTAGTTAAATACCGGGGAAATTTACCTTGCAAAATTTTTAAACCGGGTCCTTTAACAACTCTTACAGTTCCTTACTGCGGGGATGGGTGACAGCGCTGGAGAGTGCGTGCAGAGATGTCATGTGCTGTAGCTTGATTCTGAGTTGTGTGCAGGCAGAGTTACCCCTTCATCCAGGTTTAGCGAAGCTTTAAAATACATACTTCCTCCTCGCCGAACAGAAAACAAAAACTAGGACTCCCTGAAAACAAACGCAGTGTGTTTGAGAGACGTGGCACGTGGCAGCCCAGAGTGTGGCGTGCCGTGCCTTCGCTCTCAGAGCGGCTGAGCCAGGTTCGCCAGGCGAAGGATTTAGACTTTTTATTTTAAAGCTGTTATTAATGTGTCCTTGCTGTGCTGACTTTGACCGCTTCTGATCTTTTCCTAGTTAATGGTAAAGTAATGGATTCCAAAGAATTGCTTAACCCGTCGGATCGAGACGAAACCAGGAAAAATGTGCTCATCAATACCAAAGGAGGGATCGTGATGGACTTCCATCCACCCTTCAGGGGTGGAGCTACTGTCCAAGCCCCTGTGTCTACAGCTCCTCTCCCTGCATCTTCTCAGTTGGATTCCAGTCAGCAACCTGCTTTGGCTGACTTTCCAAAAGGATTAGGAAACAATGTGCCTCAGCCAGACCTTTCCAAGGCAGTGTCGCTCTCGATGGGACTGTACATGGGTGAAACAGACTCAAAAGTGATGGGAAACGACCTTGGATTTTCGCACCAGGGCCAAACCGGCATCTCTTCTGGAGAAACGGACTTCAGGCTCCTGGAGGAAAGCATCGCGAGCCTGAACAAGTCCTCGAGCCGGGCCGAGAACGCGAAGGGAACCGCGTCTTCTGAGGTGCCGCTCGAGCCGGATTTCCCAGGCATGGCCGGGCGCGGCGTCCCGGCGGAGTCGGGAACTGCAGTCCAAAGCCAGGTGGGCTCGAATGGTGGCAGCTTGAAGTTGTTCTCTGAAGACCAAAGCGCCCTGGATATCCTCCAGGATTTAGAATTGCCGCCGGTCTCGCCGGGCAGGGAGCCCAACGGGAGCCCGTGGCGGCTGGAGCCGTTGCTCGACGACGGCGGCTTGCTGTCCCCCATATCCGCAGACGACGCCTTTCTCCTGGAAGGAAGTCTCGACGAAGACTGCAAGCCTCCTCTTTTATCTGACACTAAACCTAAAATTAATGACCGTGGTGACCTTTTACCCAGTTCCAAAATGCCAATGCCTCAAGTGAAAACAGAAAAGGAAGACTTCATTGAACTCTGTACGCCCGGCATCAAGCAGGAAAACATGGGCCCACTTTACTGCCAGGCCAACTTCTCCGGGTCGAACCTGCTGGGTACGAAAGTCTCGGCCATCTCCATCCACGGCGTCAGCACCTCTGGGGGACAGATGTACCACTATGATTTAAATACTGCGTCGCTCTCTCAGCAGCAGGATCAGAAACCAATTTTTAATATCATTCCATCTCTTCCTGCCGGGTCAGAAAATTGGAATAGATGCCAGGGATCGGGGGACGAGGCACTGGCTCCACTGGGAACGCTCAACCTCTCTGGCAGACCTGCTTTCTCTAATGGCTATTCAAGGTAATTAGTTTTTGTTGCTCTTTATTAAAACGCTACAAGTGTGTTTAGCACAACTCCACGCATGCCGGTTGGTTGCTTGGGCTTCTTTTCCTCTTTTTTCCCTTTTCCATTTGGTGTGTGTGGCTGATCAGGCATCACTGGGGAACGTTTATCCCACAATACAACAGCAGCTTTAAGCAACTACTCAATTATTGGTATTAACGGGAAGAAAAGTGGGGGGGAGCTGGCATGCTTTAAAAAGTAAATAAATAAAAATAAAACTTCCAAGATACAGCCTAGAGGGAAAATCGAGTACGTGGTAGCAGGATCCATACACAGGCAGTATGGAAGGAAGTATTTAAGTGTGTACGAAAGCTCCTTCGTTCCCAGGGGTTAGAGGATCAATCACTGTGGGCTTTTTTTCCTTCCTAGCATTACTTAAATGTTATGCACAAAAATAACTTGGTTGCTGGGTAAATTTCTAGAATTACATTTAAGCTGAACTCGAGTTTTCGCTGTGCTCGGTATCGCATTTACCTTACATGGACAAGAGGATTCCGAGTGGGAAACACTCAGCAGCTTGTTCAATAGCTGCGTTTAAAGAGATAAGAATATTTGCAGTCAGATTTAAACGAACCTGGAATTTGACTCCTGAGCAGAACGGCAGGAAGGCTGCTGGGAGGGGGGTTTGGGGAGCTGGTTCGTACCTGTGGCGGTGCCTTGGCGGTTGTGTTTCCTACGAGCAATCCAGGGGTGCGGCTGTTCAGGGAAGCGCTCCTGGAGGAGCAGCGTGGCCGGGGCAGCTCGGCTGTGCAGCGGGAAGGGTTCGGTTCCAGGGGAACACCCAGGTGTGTGTTTCCCTCAGCCCTTCTGTGTTTGACAACTGCTTGCGCGAGCAGCATGGGGCCTCCGCGGAGGAGGGGGATTTTGTGGGGTCTGTTAGAAAATGGCTCTGCAAGTCCCTGTACAAAAACTCCGTGTTTGTCGGCTTTTAATGAAGGATCTGGTTTAACATTCTGGGTTTTATTGCCCTGCTGTCAATTGATCCCCAGGGTGTTCCCCGCCAGTTCCGGGGCTCTCCCTGCCTGATATTTGCTCATTTTTTCCCATGGTTGGAATGAAGTGTGTGAGGATTTCTTCTTTGTTTCAGGAAGACAACTTTTAGCTTGCTTTCGTTCTCAGTTTCTTTCACAGATTCTGGTTTCTTTTGAGAACGTGGTTCTTTTTCTTGGGAGTGTTTAAAGTAATTTGTAATGTAAGAGATCCAGAAAAGAAAATCAAAATCTGTGGGTAGATTCCACCTTGATACATGAATACTGAGCGTGCCTTACCATTTATTTCGACAGAGTAGAAATGCTTTGTGCTAACCTTTTGCGTAATTAGTCCAATTCCATGTTGTGTTCGGTTTGTTTCATGGGGGTTTTTTGGGGAGTTTATTTCCTCTGCTCTCGCTGTATCTTTTTAAGATAATCATAAACACTCTGTCAAAGCAAGAAGTGTTTCTGCGTTGGGGAGGAAGATTTCAGGGGCAGTTTGAGTAAGCAGATTCCCCAAAGATAATGGAAATGTCACTTTTGAGGATAATTCTGAGGAGGTGGTTGTGTTGCGCAGAGCTGTGCAGGCAGAGCCCCAGGCGCTCGGAGGGGTTAACGCGGCGGTGTCTGCCCGGCTCCGGGGAGCTGACCTGTGTGTGTGATCCTGGAGGGATGGGGGACTCGTTCGGGGTGTCACTGTGGGCAGAGCTGCTCCCGGAGGGAACGGGCGAGCGGGGGCCGATGTTGTGGTGCCGTCCGGAGCAGTTCGGGGACGGTGTTGGGGCCCGGATGGCAGGAGGGCAGGGCAGGACAGCCCGGGGAACATCCCGGAGCATCCCAGCACCGGCTGCCTCCTCCGCTGCCCAGGGTTATCCACACTGGGGCTCGAGCGCTGACGTTCTTGCTTCCTGCAAGGTCATCTTATATTTTATTGCTTCCTTTTTGCTGTAAGATAATGGATTTTTTTTTCTTTATGGGATGTGTAAGGAATTTTGAGGTGGCTCCTAGTTGAGCTTTGCATAAAAATGCATTATTCACAGCTTTGTGGAAGCTGGTCTTACTTCCCAAGGATTTTTATATACTTTAACTACAAAGTCCAGTTCTAAAAACAGCGTTGTTTGGGTTTGCTTTATTGTTTTTATTCTATAACATTCAGGCAATTTCATCTTCCTTTTACAGTGTTTGAGATATTAATGGACTCTGGGTTTAAAGCAGGAATTTTCTTTCTTCCTGAATCTTGCCAGAAATATTTGGTCTAAACTGGGTTAGTTTAAGGTGATGTATTGTGGATTTGTTTGTTTTTCTTGCAGAAGACTTAACAAAATTGGCATTTGTTTTAGAAACAAAGGAAGGACTCACTTGCCAGGTTCCTGTGTTCTGGGTTTTTTTGAGGTACTGAATGTGAGAGGTGGAGGCTGGGATTTTGAGAAGCTTCAGGTTCCAGGAGGAAATACTCTTTGGTGTTGATAGAATTATTTGTCTGCTAATAACGTATTAATTGTAGACTGAACATAGGGGAAGAAAAGCTGCAGTTCAGCCCTGGTGTTCAGGTTGTATTTAATCTGCCTGTTTAATGGCAAGCTTGGAATGTCCCTTTTATATCCACTCAGGCTGGAATTGATGTCATGCCATTTTTGAGTGGTTTTGCTCCTCCAGGTAGCCCAGCATGCTGGCTTTAATGAGACAAGTGATAATCAGGCCCAAGAAAACCAATCAATTGCAGTGGACTGCGGGAGGGATCCAGAAGTTAACAAGCAGAATGCAAACTTCAGGAATTTGATTAATGGGAATGAATTGGCAATAATCAATAGACTGTTGTCGGTGGAGGAGTCAGTCAGTGCTTGTGCCGAGCTGCAAAACTGCCTGCAGAAACACTGAGCTGCAGCTCCTCAAACCCCAGCTCCTGAGCAGCGGGGAGGCTCCGGCCGGCGGGACGGCTTTGTCTGGGATCGCTCCGGGGTCTCCCGTCTGAGCGAGTGGAGTGAACGAAGAAGGTGGATAGAATAAAAGGGAGCAGAAAGTAGGCTAACAGACCGTTTACCTTAGGTCGTCTTTAATGGCAGTGAGACAGCAGCTGGAAGAGGAGTAAATCGCGCTGCAGTGCTTCACTGAAGAGTTGGAGGGTTTGCTGGCGCCCGTCTCCGATGGGATGTTACTGTGATTTATTACACAAACCCAGGGAAAACCGTTCCATTTCAAGGAAATGGCTTTAGCAATGCATACTCGTGGGGCTCTCGCATGGTATATACATTAAATCCTTCGCTCAGCTCCTACTGCTCTGACTTCCTGGAGATGTGGCTTGTTGTGGGGGGAGCGAAGGATGCCGAGAACCAGCCCAGCAATGCAGGGTTTGCTCCTACAGCCAGAATTCACAGAAACTGGGCCCCACTGGCAGTGTTATGGCTTCTCTTATTACAGTTGAAATCATTCCTAGTACTTAAGCTTGTGGGGGATAAGGATCATTAAGGAAGTTTAAGAAAGGGCAAGAGCTGAGAGAAGCCATTAAAGAGGAGGAGAGTCTGGAAGGAGGAAGAGTTTTGCTGGTTGGTCGTGGTCCAAAGCCTGGCTTCCAAAAGTTACCCTTCTGCCCTTCCACCCTTAACTCTTTAACTGGGATTCTTCTTGGACTCAGGTGCTGTATGAGAAGGAAAGGAAAAAAGGGGATTGTTTGCCAGCAGTGGTAAAGGTCAGTTGTCCGTTTGTCTTCCCGCTTTGTTTCCCTCGGCTGCTGGCCAAGGCCGGTGGCTTGGCAGGGCTGGATGCAGTGCTTTAAGTGCTGCCTGACTCAGCAGTGTATAATGTATGGGACATCCGGAATTGGGGCTTTTTTAATAATTCTTTTTTGATATAAAACCCAGACGTGTTATTTGGAGTGCTCTGGGTTCCAGTAGTCTGTGTTGTGATTTGTCAGCTTAATGTAATACCGTACTTGGGGGTTTGAGTCTGGAAGTACATGGCGGAAAATCCAGTTGTTTTGGCAGAAAGGGATGAATCAGGAATGTCCTGCAGAATGTGCTCTGAGGTGCCGTGAAAAGGTAACTAGATAAATGAGAGGTCACGTAAGATGTAATCCACTTTTCCCAGTTTTGGCTGATCCTTACGTTGAGCTCATAGCCGAGAAGGTTGTTGTAAGTCCAGCCCAAATTGCTAGCTTTTGCAAATTTATTTCTCCCTACAGTGATCTCTATTTTAAACCTAATTCTGGCTTATAAAACAAGCTTATTTTTGTTGTCCATTCCATTTTTTTTAAATTTATCTCCATGGTCAAACTCCTTGTTCTCCTCTGCTGCTGCCAGTGAAGGCAAAGCTGTGGTTGAACAAGTCTTACTTCTCAGAAATGTGAAATACAGGTATTATCCAACTCCTACATTGTATATTTACCATGCTAAAGATCGCTTTTACAGTGAGAGCAATTTATCTTGGGGGAAGAAAATTTCCCTTCTTCCTTTGATTATTGCTGCTCGTTCTGGAAATGAACAAGTGGTGCATATTCTGTGTGTGTGTGTGTGTGTGTAACTGCAAGCTGGAATTATTTCTGCACTTTAAAAGGTTCCCAAGTCCTCCTGTCTTCCTGGGTCCAGTTTTATAGCCACTGCTGAGTGTGGTGACAACTTTCCCCCTCCCAAAGCCATTGCTTTGGGGTGGCATTCATTTTTGGGGTAGCATTCATTTTTGGGGTAGTTGAAGCCTGCCCGAGCTGCTGTCCCACCCCAGTGTGCTGCTGTAGCGTCATGTATGCGTTCTGCATGGTCCCCGTGGCATCAGTCTTGAGGAAAACAACATCCCAATAAAACCCTGTTTTCAAGCCAAGCTACGAGCAATGGGAAAAGCTTTGTAGAGCCATAGTTACAATTACCTTGGGTTTGTGCTGTTGAAATAACTGCGGGTGTGTCACCTCTGGTGTAGAGAAATGAACTTGGAAATGCCTTTGTAAAGTGATGGACTTGGAGCTCAGAAGCACGGAACAAGCGCGTGTGCAACAAGGTGCTGTCTGAGAGGAGCCCTGCGATGTGCTGGGCGCCGTGCGCCAGACCCGGGGAGTTTGGGTTAAGCTCTCTTTGGTTTCCCAGCTTTTGTCTCGCAGAGTCTCAAGTACACACAGATTTTAATCTTATTAACTGAAGAATTGGTGTGTGGCACTATTGCGTGTTCAGATTATTGTTCTCATCCCAGGGATTTTCTGGCTGATTCACTGTAGTATGAGATCCACTGATAACCATTTGTGACAGTCACTGTAGTGTGAGGTCCATTGATGCCCTTTTATAACACAGCCTTTGCTTGAGTAGCCGAGGCCCTCGCAGACCAGGAGTTAATCCTGTTCTCAGTGCTGGGCTCTGAAATACTGGTCAGATGCTGTCAGTGGAGGGCCTCATCCCTCTGGGACAGAGTGAACCAGTACAGCTGGAATAGATGACACATGCAAAAAAAGAATAATTTCATCTCATTGTCTTGGCTCTGACTCCAGAGCAGCTCCTTTGGGGTATCTGTGGGAAAAAAACGAAACACAAAATCTGCGGTTTCTTTGCCCATATGTGAGGGTGTGACAAATCGTGACAGTGGCACTGCTGGTCACCTGCAAAGGGATGTCAGCAGAGGGTCCCCTGCACAGAGCGAGCTCCGTCTGAGCGTTGGAGCACTTGGTACCACAGACTTGAGAGGCAGCTGGAAGACTCTGGACACGCAGCTCTTGCTGCCTGTGGGCAGGAGAACCCGCAGGTGTGGGTTGGCCCCGTGTATAACCAGTCCAGCACCTGGGTCCTTCCTGGGGAGTGAGTAGCTGTGTCCCCAGAAGTGCAGGGTTGGGCTGGGAGGACGATTCAGCACAATTACTGTGTCTCTCCTGGGGGTTTTCCTCCTTACCTCACCTTCACTCCAGAGAAGGTGTTGTGCCTGTGCCTCCCACGTTCTGGCCTGACTCAGCTCCCGCAAACCTCTGCCATGACATTTCCTGCTGGGATTCCATCCCTGGATGAAGCAGTGTCTCCGTGTGCTCAAGGCATGCCTGTATTGCTTGAAATAGAACTATAAAACACCATGACAAAAGATTTTCCTCCCTGTCCCGTGGCCTGTCCTGCCGGCTGTGTCACCTCCGTGTCCCGGAGGTGTCTGGCAGGAGCAGGACGGGCAGCTGCAGCTCCTCTGGCCCGGGGAGCCGTAAACCTGGAGCTGGGCTTTGGAACGGAGGGGATGGAGATGAGGTCAGGTTTTCTTGCTGCTCGTGTGTGAGGCGAGTTTAGATTCCAGGACAAGGTGTTACTTACCCAGGAAATCATGCAGAGTTTCATAATCCTGGCGCCTTTAATTGATAATCACCACAATTGTGTGGATTCCTGGAGGAAATTGTGCCTTTCAGAAGTCATCTTGACATCGCGTGTGGAAAATGTTCCTCTACCAGCCCACTGCCTTTTTAATATAGCCAGTGCCAACAGGTCACCGTTAAACCTCCAGATTCCAGCTGTACCTGTGGAGCTCCCAGTCCGTGCTAAATCTTCCTAGAAAATTAAAATCCTGAAGTATTTTGGATATTAATATAGCACAAACTGCTGATGCTTTGCTGTGGGGATGCAATATCATACACAACTTCCCCTTTTTGATCAAATACCTCAGTTTTTGTAAGATTGTAAAGGCAAAAGTACTGTTGGGGAAGGAATTCTAAAATAATGATCGTGTCTTTCTTGAATTCAGTTCACTGCTACTGTAATTTAGTAAAGAAAACGAGTTTCATATTGGATTTTACAGTAATACATTCTTCATACTATTTGTAATATGTTTGTACAGTTACTGTGTGTCAGAAAACAGCTGGAGATCATCAAATTTCTGCACCACGGTCACACAAGATTTAATATGAAACTTGTGAGCAGCAGGGCGCCATTTACTCTTGTGTTGCTTTATTCAGATACGTCTTATTTCTCTTGCTTTTATTTGTGTAGCTGAGTTTAAAGTTAGCAAGTATTGCTCAGGATGGGAGTTTTAAAAAAGAAACGAGGGCACAAATGAGTAGTTTCCCTCAAAATACTACTTGGGAAACTCAGAAATGTGCTGTAGAGTCAAGGAGGAGCAAATAATGAAGTATCAGCGAAGTCTGTCATCTGTTCAAGAAGCAAGTAATGGAAGTGATTTCACAAGGTCCTGTCACTGTCCTTACCCAGAAGGATCGCTTGTGGTGCACTTCAGGATGCAGCAGGGACTTCAGTCTTTTCTTATTAGGAACTTTGTGGGCAGGGGTGATTTGGGGGTTTTTGTGTGTGTTCCTGTCTGAGTGTTTGAATCCCTGTTTCTGCTGGCAGTTCTCGTGGAGAAAAGGGGCTGGAAAGCGGATGACCTCTCTGCTCACAAGCGGGCAGTAGCTTGGCTGCGTCCTACTGGTGAGAGGGATGTGAAAACAGGACGTCTGGGGTTAGAAATTCCACGAAATTTTTAGAAAATGAGGTTTTGGTCTTGGATGAGAATCCTCCGGCCATTACACGGCTCCTTTCCAGCTGTGTGAATTGGGTATGACAGGGGAGGGCTTCCATGGATCTCCTGCTTCCCAGCTGGACATTTGGGAAGGACATGGCTGCTTATGCTGTGTGTGCACCTGGCCTTGCTTTGGGCTTCAGCTCCCTTGGGAGCTCTCCAAAGCCTGCGTGGTGTCTCCTTGCCTTCCCCTGCCCTCACAACCTGCTTCGAGAACATGACTGTGAAGTTTGGGGGCTCTCAGGGATTTTTGTTGCCAAGCTCCAGCAGGTCCGCTCTGCCCTGAGCCGGGAGTCTGGAATCCGTGACAGAACAGAGCAGCTGATGCGGTTTATTTTTGCTGTCACGGCCTGGAGAACCTGCTCCGAGGTGTGGTGTGTAGGGATGTAGTAACGGGGTCTGGTGGGGCTCGGCGCGGCCGGGGAGCTGTGCCGGGGCCGCGCTGCTGGAGCACGCCCGACACCACGGTGCTGCCGGGCTCGTGGGGAGCGCGGCCAGGAGAGCAGGGCCCGCTCGGGGTGCTGGGGTGGGCAGTGGGACCTGGGGAGCTCGGGGAGCCCGTGCCGAGCCTGCTGCTGTGCGAGCTGCCTGTGGCTCCTCCCCGACACCTCGGGGAGAGGAGACCTCGCGGTGTGGCCGTGCAGGAGGGCGATGTTGCGATGGATGCGGTGCCAGGAAAGGGTTGGGGGTCTCCCCCGTCACTTAAAAGTGAGGGGGGTGTGAATACAGCTGTAGTGTGTTAAACCCTACATTTTATTTATGAGCTCAGTAGCTTTTCAGTTGGTCAGATGGTGTAAATTCGTAGCAGTGTATTTTAAACCAGCACAGGTGTCCACAGGCACGCTGTCCATTGCTGTGTACCCGTATAATTTTTTCCTCTTGCTTATTTTGGGTTTTTTTTTCCCCTAAGAGTTTCTGTTACCTTTCTGAAGCAGTAACTTCCTAAAGCCATCAGCAAGGGTTTTGAATAAATCCGTGATGAAAACGTGCATGTTCTGCATGCACCTGTGTGGGTTTGTTGTGCAAGGATGCAGTCCAGGCTTGTAAACTTTGAAAACAAAAACCAAAACTAAGTAAAGGACAGAACTTGCAGGCTCGATAGCTTCATGTCGATTTCAGTTTCCCATTACCTGGCTGTTGTTTTCTCTCTTGTATTTTTTCTGTGGGTTACTTTTGCTACCAGGGCCTTTGATGGTTTGTTTTGCCTGTTGAATTTCTGTTAATCTTGTGTTCTGTATGAATTGCTCCAAAATTAATTGTGCTGTCCCCGTATGAGAGTGATGTAGATATAATTAGACTTTTTTTTATAAAGGACTCTGCATCTTGGTTCTCTTAAAAGATGGAGTAGATTAGAATATAAGCCGGTATGAGAAAAACAAGTCTTACCTGACAACAGACTTTTAAAACAGCTTTAAAAATTAGAAATCTTAAACTTCGTATCCAGAATAGTTTTTGGATGCTGAAGACGTATGGAATTTAATTTCACTTCACACCTTAATTTTACTAAGATAATACGTGTTTATTACATGTTTGTTGAAACAGTAGCATGCTGGGGGATGTTTTGCCTGTTGGTAAGGGTTGGCAGTGATCCAGATGATGGCACTGGAGTGGCCTTTGGGCTTCCCCACACCTGGCTTTTGTTAAAAAGTCACTTCCAAACAGAATCATTTCAGTTGGAAAAGACCTCCCAGCCCACTGAGTCCAAGCTGTGCCCGATCCCCACCTTGTCACCAGCCCGGAGTGCTGAGTGCCACGTCCAAGTTGTTTTCAGTACCTTACTGGGACTGCCAAACATAAATTAAAATTAGTTTGTAGAGAGTGATCTTACATCTTTGCCTTTTGATTAATAAATGATGTAATCCCTTTCGGGGGAAAGGGGAGACGTGTAATGCTTTTGGGGTTATTTGCTTTGACCAAACAATCCTGATAAGCTTCAGGTTTAAAAGAAAACTGAAGGTTGAATTTATGCTGTTATTTGAAGCAGCACAAAGTGTAGACGTGATCCTGGATCACAGATAGGCTCTCCCAGCCGGAATAGCTCTGCTGCTTTAATCCATATTTCAGCAAAGGCTTTTTCTCTGACCTACTTTGTCCCAGCCCAGCCCAGGCTTTTGAGAGGTCCCTTGGCCACCCTGACTGTGGGGGAGGTTCTCTGGTGTAGGGTGTGAGTCCTGCTCTGGTGTGAGGTCCCTTGGTTTCATTTTCATGTTGCTTTATGAATCCTGCCCTTCCTGGACACATATTTCTGCTAAACCCCGCACATCTGCCATTTTCTGAACTGAAAAGGAAGCTTCTCTGACACCTTCTTTTTTAACAAAACCCATCTAGCAAGTTCTGCGCTGGTTTCCGTAGCTGGAGAAGACAAGTCTGTTCTCATGCAGTGCCAGGTGATTTGCAAGTTCTGTGCATGATTTGATAAAAAATTTAGTGCTGAAACTCCCTCATCTAAAATGTAAGTGTCGTAAGAACCTGAGTGCTTGGCGTTCTGTATTATGAGTAGCAGAGCGTTCCTTTTTCAGCTCTTATTGAAGGGAGCAGTTAATATTAGGATGCCTGCACGACAACATCCTGAGTCATCAAGATACTTGACAGCTACTTTCCAACCAGAGCAACTGGTTTGACAAATGAGCTTGGACTTATTTTATCACTTTAAAGATAAATCTTTTAAAGACTCCTTTAACACGTTAAAGGTTGGGACATCTGATATTTTATTAAATAACGATCTGGAGGTTTCTAAGTCCACTTATTTTTGTGCCTGAGCTTGTTCCGTGTTGCAGATCAAAGCCCCGGCTGAGTTGCACGGCATACCAGTGGGGAGGAGGAAGTGACTGGGTTTCTATTCCTGGCTGACCCTGGCCTCGGAACCGAGGAAGAGCTTTAAAGGAAATGCAACATTCAGCTCTCTGAATCTTTCCAAGTATTCATAAGTGCTACCAGCACTGGCTTCCTGCATGCAGCGTTTCGAGGCGTGGATATCTTAAACTGTCCTAATTTCAAAATGAGACGGGTAACAAGGGAAGCCCTAGAACTGCATGGAAATAGCAAAACTTGCAATTCCAGATTTTGCCAAAAACATCCAAAACGTCCTGTTTTTAGCTGGGAGGCAGCTCTGCAAGCCCAGCCAGGGTGGGAGGTGGTGGAGGGAGGCGGGTGCGAAGGGATGGCCGGAGCCCAGAGGGGCTGCTGGCACGTGGTCTGGGCCCCTTCAGTGTGGGCAGGGAGAGCTCCATGGGGTCAGTGCAGAGCCGGTGATCCCCTGGGCGAGGGTGGCTTTGCCCAGCAGACCTGGAGGAGCCGCCGGCCCTCGGAGATGTTGTCTCCAGCGAACCAGCCACTGTGCCGGGGCGCGGGACCTCGAGCACTGTGGCTTGGGAGCCCAGCTCCGGCCCTTGGCAGAGGGATAGGCTGTAAACCTGTAAGGTCACTGAGCACGTGGAGGCTCTTGCGAAAGAGCTGTCCTTGCTCCTGGAAGGAAAACATCCCCTCATCCCGTGTCCTGGGTTTGTCTGACGTTGTCGGTGAGCTGTGAATCCAGTCGACCTGAATAGATTGGAATTGGTTTTTCTCTTTCCTTCAAGACTTTGACGCACTTCCTTGCCAGAGGCCATTTCAAAATAAAGAACCCAACAACCCCCCCGCCCCCAGGCTGTCGTGGAACTGGCAGAGCAGTCGTTTTGCGGGTTGGAGAGCTGGGCAGACTGGGCAGCACGGGGCAGGGTTTGGTGGTGGCTGTGGAGGCCGAGGAGTCCCCGCTGGTCCCCTGCGGGTCAGCGCCGGGGTGGAGAGGGAGCGTGCACGGAGGTTTCTGGGTTAGCTGATACTGAGCTATTTCGGGTGCTGAGTGCCAGGCTGGGAAGCTCTGCGAGCACAGAGCCGAGCGGAGAGGGAGCTCCAGCTGGGAAGTGTAAGGCTGTGAGCCTCGGGAGTATTATCCACGCGTTGCTTGCGCAGGATGGGGCTTGGAGCTGGCAGCTGGGACTCGGGAAGGGGTTCAGGGTTGTCGCTGATCATCTCGGGGCACCCTTAGCTCAGTGTGCAGGAGCGGCCCAAAAGGTGGACGAGGGTGTGTTTGTCACCAAGAAGGATGGAGGAGGACCTGTGGCTGTCCTCGGTGAGCCTTGGCGTGCTCCCATCGCAGCGCTGCCCCTTCCGTGCTGCCTGCTCCTGAGTGAGGTTGATGAGTTCCTAACTGGCTACCAGAGCGCTTCTGTGCATGGGTTTGTCTCCAGTGCTTAAGAAATTGTCCCCAAATGCCACCGAGATAAACAGCCAGAATGGAGGGGGGAGAATGGCAAATTCGAGGTGGTTGTGGTGATGTCTTCCTGCACAACATTTTTTCCTTTCCTCATTTTCAATACTGGGATATTCATGTGTGTGTGTATTCCCCCCACCCCATGTGGTAAATTCCATACTTCATTTTGTCTTTGAAACTGCAAATAAGTCAAGGTGATTGTAGGAAACAGGCTCTTCCAGCTGCTGCCTGGGGAAATTCCTAAGGGCTTGAAAGCCATCCTTCACTTCTTTCGTGCTGTAGTCATCGTTCCAGAGACATCTAGGAAATTAAAATCTTCTATTATAAAGACGGGTTACTCTGTCACACGTGTTATCATCAGTAATTTCCCTGGCTGTCCCTGTCATCCCCACACGCTTTGGGTCGCTGTACCAGCACTGAGGAATGTTCTTTCCCCTCCTATGCTGCTGCCACAGATGCACCACCAAAAGCGGCCAGACCCCGGTCTGGCAAAAATCAAAACTTTTCTCCAGTTTAACTGCAAGGAATTTGTAGTAAATAGAATAAATATCAATTTAATAGAATTAATACAAATTTCTAACTGAAATGTCATCTTTTGAAGTATTTTCTACAAACACAGCATATATTGTTCAAGAAAAATGAGAACTTGACCATGTTGTAGCAATTCCAGTAGTTTATTTTTCTTTTTTTTCTGACTGCCAAGGATAGAACTCGGTGCTCTCCTCTCTCTAATCATTCTTTCCCAGGGAAGGTGATTATGTTTGTTGTTCCTGTGTTAACAACGTGCTGTGGCACTTCAGACTCCTCGTTTTGAAGGTGCATTAAATCCGAGGGGTTTCCAAGGTGAGAAGTGGGGCTGCGGGGAAGGAGCTGGCTCTGGTTTAGGGTGTGTTTGGAGCAGGCTGTGGTTGGGGTCCGCAGGGGCAGAGCTGCGGGGCGGGTCCGGGGGATCCCGGCGCCGATCCGAGGGAGCAGATCCTTCCTCAGACGTTCTCCGTGTGTGCAGTACATTGTGTTACTGCTGTACATTTCCCAGGACGATGATGAATCTCTTAACAGTTTTCCCAGAATTGTAGTTTTAGTGAATAAAGCTGTTCTTGGTGCCGAAGCGGGGAATGGTGTTGGGAATCCTTTGCCTATTTCTGCCCTGAGGGGGTTTCTAATTCTTTCCAATAGAAAGTCATCATGCAGATACTGCAGAGCATTAATTGCTTGGACTTAGCCTCGCACAACATGTGAAAATTAACAGTAATACAAACAAGCTGACGATGAGACCCTGCACTGGGAGACGTTGTGTTAAGATGAGAATTACTGGCTTCTCCAGCCTGTATTTTGAGGACCTTTTCGTGCCCATAAGTGAGACCAGGCTGGGAGCAGCTAATGGCTCTGTCCTCCCTGGCTGCTGCTCTGCTCCAGGGCATGTTGTTCTGCTCTTATTTCTGCAGCTCAGTCAGGCAGGGCTTTCAGATAACTTCAAAAGAAGGATTTTTTCGGTTTAAGGCAGTGATGTCCTTGCTGTAAGATGCCACAGCTTGTTCACAGAAGTGGAAGAGCAGAGCTATGTGACTGCACAGCAGTTTCTGTGACTGGAGCAGTTGCTCAAGGAAGGGCTGTTCCCCTGTTCTCACTGCCCTGGACTACCCGAGGTGCTCCTTCTCACAGCCCTGTCTCTTGGCCTGAGCACTTGAATTTCTGTGGACTCTCTGAACCTGTTCAAACCAAACCTGTTGGCTTGTCGCTGTTACTTTCCGTTCACGGAAGAACTGCGGAACATTATTACTTTCCTCTTTCTGCAGGTGTCTCAGTTGTCACCTGCCTTTATTAATGCCTTTGCAGCATCACGCTCACCAAGCTGCTGCTGTTTGGGGAGGGGCTGGGGCTGTTACCATCCTTCATCTCAAACACTGGAGTCAAATGTTTGATTATAATTTGTAGCACTCCAGCAGTGACACATTCACCTTTTATTTTGGATCCCTGAGTTGGTGAAGTCTCTACTTTCTTTTTTTGTTATTGCTGGCACAGTGAACACGGGATCATAGAATGGCTTGGGTTGGACAGGACCTCAAAGCCCATCCAGTCCCACCCCTGCCATGGGCAGGGACACCTTCTGCTCCCCCAGGTTGCTCCAAGCCCCAGTGTCCAGCCTGGCCTTGGACACTGCCAGGGATCCAGGGGCAGCCACAGCTGCTCTGTGCCAGGGCCTCACCCAAAATCCCGTCTAACCCTTCCCTCTGTCAGTTTAAAGCCTTTACCCAGGCCCATGTAAAAAGAGGAAAGCGCCTTTTGTCTCCTTCTAAGTAACCTTTTGGCAGTCCAAATTTCAGTTTTCAGGCCAGCCAGTCTGGATTGTGCGATTGCCTTTGATAAATAAGCAGTGTGTGGGTTTGCATTTGACAGGACAGGCATGTTGGAATTCACTTGGTGAAGCCTTTTGGCCAGTGAAAACTGCTTCTTCATCCTAGTGATGCTTTTTTCTGTTAAATCACCAGCTGTGATTATATCACTTACTGTATGCAAGTACATTTTAAATTTTCCATTATGAAACTTAGATTAGAAGGCACAAATAGAAGGTCCATATTTGATGTTTGATATTTTTAGAGAAGTAACGTGCCAGTTTTGTCTCAGGGGTAGACATGCAAATGTAAGACAAACACTTTGAGTCACAGGTTTGAAGGCTGTTGGTCAGTCCCAGCCTGCAGGAGAAGATTAGAGTGTCTGGTTGTGAGAGATGGTCGAGGACCGAGTCTTTTTCTTAACAAACCACGGGTTTTGTAACTGTCCACGTAAAGGCAGAGGAGATCTCGGCCGCTATCACCTGCCAGCTCCTTATCAGCTCTCGTGCAGCCTGCGCCGCTGTAATCACGGAGCAGGATTAGTACGGGCTGGCGGGCGTCACGTGCAGCTGCAAATCCAGCCCAGCAGCAGCTGCTGCTCCGGGCACGAAGGACCAAACACCTTCTCGCTGCCTCCGCGCGCCCACTGGGCCTTTCAGGCTGGTGAGCGCAGGATCCACGTGCTGGCAGGGGTTCCTGGCGCCTGGGGTGGGTTTATGCACTAGGTTTGTGTGTGGCTCAGGCTGCTGGGATGGGGGTGCTGGTGACAGCCCGTGCTGTCCATGGAGCTCCCAGGGCTGCTCCTCCCAGAACAGCCCTCGAGGTGCGTTTGGCGGCAGCCGCTCCCGCAGGGCTCGGGGTCAGCGAGGGGCTCAGGCCCCAAAGCTTCATCCTTCATGTGACCGCAAGGGACGAGAAGCTGCTTGTAAAAGCCACCGCTCCCGTTTCGTGAGGGTTGGAGGCGCTTCCCAAAGCCGTGGCGAGGCTCCAGCTCCCACTGGCAGGTGGCTGGTGAAGCCGGGACCCGGACACCAGGATTGTGACTCCCACATGTCGTGTGCGGTGAAGGTGCCGTGACAGTGTTCTGTGTACAGTACAGGACTTGGCTTTTGGGATGTTTGCCAGCCCCCGTCAGCGGGATTTTTTTTCTCTTGACTCACAAGATTAAACTCAGTCTTAAATAACTGAGAGCTCTTGGAAGGAAACAAGCATCTGTGCTGTGTGTCTGCTTCAGGTTTGCATGAGCTCTGTACCTGTGCTTTCTCAAGGAGCACAGAATCCTGAGAGCTGGGGTTTTACATGGGGGGCATGTACGTAGCAGCGTTATTTTTCTGTAATGATACAATTCCTGCTTGTATCTAAGTGCTCTTGGCTGTTTGATACGTAAGAGTTTTAATTTGACGCTGGATTCTTTAATCACCCTATCTGTTCAGAAGTGAGTGTAATGGCCATCAGCGGTGAATATTTTTATCATTGTCTGCTTTGTTCTTCCTTCCTCTCTGAACAGAAAACTTGGTTCTTTTTTGGATTCATGGATGCTCTCCGGAGTTATCACTGGTTAGACAACAAGTAAACACGTACTGTACATGGGCTGCTGGCCAGCTGGCCCTGGCAGCCGGCAGCTCGGGACTTGCTTTCAGCCCCAGAAGAATGCCTGTTTGCTTGGTCATTTCCTTTCCTTTCAAATACAAAAAATAAAACTTTTTTTCCTCCAATTAAATTGCTTTCCTGGCCTAAATATTAAAATTAGGGAAAGAGCTGCTCAGATACTGGGGCTCAGGCAATTGGGGAGGAAGCTTTTGAGTTTGCATAGAAGCCCTCAAAAAACAGTCGTGCAGATGCCGGGCTGGGAAGTGACCGGGCTTGAAATTCATCTTTTTTTTTTTTTTTCCCTTTTCTTTATGGGGGAGTTTAACACTGATTTTTTTCTCTCCCTGGCTGAGGACTGCATTTTTTGTGGCAGCTGTGCCTGCCCTGAGGGAGGTGTTGGGGCACACAGAGCCCTCGAGGCCGGTGCCCTGACCACAGGCAGTATCCCTGAGGCTGAGCTTCCTCTGCTTGGAAAATCCCCTTTCACAGGGGTGTTTTCTGCGTGTTTTGAACTCTGAGGTGGGGAAGGTGACTCAGAACATCCCCTGAAGCACCCTGGGACACACCTGGCCACAGTACCCTCTCATTTTGCACCACTGAGACCAGTTTCCTTCCAATATTTGAGTGATCAAATTTCTGTAATGTGGTGTTAAAAATGGCTATGCTGTAGGCTGGAGAATAATTAGACTGAATGCATGCCCGTAATGGATCTTTTTGCTGGTTATTATACTAAAGATCTGCCAGGAAATTTGCTTCCTTTCCTGCATCCCTTTCCTTCTCTCCTCAAACCATGCTCACAAAGTCCAAAACAAAATCCTTCTGCTGGGAAAGCCTCTCCTTGTGAATCGAGGCTCGTGGTTGTGGCTCCCTTCTTCGACCAGAGGAGGCTTTTTTCAGGGGCACCAACACGATGTGTGTGTTATTCCTGCCAGTTCATGGGTTCTTCAGCCTGGGACGATGTATGGGCAGGTTTGGCAGGGGCTGCCCAGGGAGGTTTGGAGTGCCCATCCCTGGCGGTGCCCAAGGAAGGGCTGGAGGTGGCACTCAGTGCTCTGGGCTGGGGACAAGGTGGGCATGGGGAGCAGGCTGGACTCGATGACCTTGGAGGTCTTCTCTAGTTTAAATGATTCTGGGATTTTGATGGCATCCTTTCACCCAGTGTTCCATAGAGCAAGGAATTATTGCTGGATATTAGAGTAAATCTGCTTTTGCAGGGAACTTTACAGTGATCGTTTCTTACACAGCGGTCTTAGATATCATCTCTCTCCTTGGCCTCAAGTCTGAGGTCAAAAAGGAATCAGAGGGTGCCTTGGCAATGGGATTGAAACAGCAGCACAGGTGATCTTGGGGTTAATTTACTTATTCTACAGAACCCTATTTCCAACTTAATTTTATCTCTTCCTCTGATCTGTTGTCTCTGTCCACGTAATGCTGTTTTGCAATAGCAGTTGCATTTCTGGCAGCTTCTGGGCTGGTTTTGCCTCCTTGGGGTGGCAGAGCTGCCTCCGCACACCCGCAGTCGCCCCCGCTCGTGGTACGATGGTGAGGGGGAGAGTCTGGATTGGAACATATGGATGTGTCTTGTGAGCTTCTTGAGAGGCTGGAGCAAGTCTAAGGAGAGATCCAACATGCTGTATCTTGGGAAATCAGAATAGCGGAGGTTTTCAGAGGAGTGAAGACTGATGATAGGAGCCACCTTCTTTTCCAGCTGCCTCCAATAAGTGTCAAGTAAAATGCTTATTTTTATTTCACACAGCAAGGGTGTGGGGGAGCTTGCCTTTAAAAAGTGTGTGAAAACTTTCTTTTCATATTGTAGTTCAGGACTGAATTTAAGGGCTGGTTTTGAAAGCAATAATACTTAGTGGAAACTGGTTTTGAGCATTTTGAATGGTTTTCTTCATTATTAATTTTCCATCTGAACACTTTAAAGCCTACGAGTCCATTTCCCGTCTCCATGGTCGCATTGAGATTACTTGGTGGTTTCTCTGATCTTCTCAAGGCCTTGCTTTCTGTAAATGACAGTCCCTGTGATATTTATAAAACTGTTTTTTACTTGGTGGTGTTATTAAAAATGTCGAGCAGAAAAAGTGAGTCTGGGAGGAGCGAATTTGGTTATTTCTGACTTTGCAGCACTCTCGGGTGGCTCTCGCTGGGGTAAGGAAGAGGCTGGTACTGCAGCAGGAGGGCGGTAACCAAGGGTTTGTTCCATGTCTTGGGAGCTTTGGAGGAGAGAAAGCACATTACTGGCTGCAGTTGAGGCTGTAATGAGTCCTCTGCCAGGCTGCCATGTGCAGTCCCTGCAGGGCTTCAGGCATCTGAACACGTTATATTCCCATAATACACTGAATATCTGGAAAATTACGTGCCCATACATGCAGGGCGTGTGCAGGTGAACACAGCCACAGGTGCTGCCCTCAGGGCTGCTCCTTAACCCCCCGCAGCCCAGGAGCAGTGGGCTCCATCGTGGAGCTGGGATTGATCACCTGATGTTAGCGTTGAGCCGTGGAATTTGTTCCTTCTTTCATCAAAGTCCATAAAGTATTTCAAGTTTTTCTTACAAAGCTTAAAAACGCTACCAGGTCGTGGTTTGAGGCTCAGCCTAATCGTGAGATTTAGTTGGTAATTTCCTTTCAAATACAAAAAATAAAACTTTTTTCTTCCAATTAAATTGCTTTCCTGGCCTAAATATTAAAATTAGGCAAAGAGCTCCTCAGATATTGGGGCTCGGGCAATTTGGAGAGAAGCTTTTGAAGTCTTTGAGGAAAAAGTCGTGCAGATCACAAAATCCCAGAATCACTGAGGTTGGAAAAGACTTCCCAAACCAGGGAGTCCCAGCCTGCGCCCCATGCCCACCTTGTCCCCAGCCCAGAGCACTGAGTGCCACCTCCAGCCCTTCCTTGGGCACCGCCAGGGATGGGCACTCCAAACCTCCCTGGGCAGCCCCTTCCAAACCTGCCCATACATCGTCCCAGGCTGAAGAACCCATGAGCTGGCAGGAATAATGTTTTCTTCTTCTTTCCTTTGTGGAGCAGTTAAAGCCCGTTTTCTCTCCCTAGCTGAAATGAGAAGTGCTGCTTTGTTCTTTAGCTCTTCTGCACGTACATTTCTCAGCCCAAAACAGATTTTCTGAGAAAAGACAGATTCTCTTAATTGTCAGCCCTGAAGTGAAGCTGAAGGAGAAGTGCCAGATGCTGCGGGATTCCTGATTAAAGTTGCAAGAATAAGCAATCCAGGGAAACACTTACCGTTGTCTCCTTAGAAAGGCCGACCTGCTTAGCTCCAGCACCGGCTCCAGCTGAAGTGAGGAACTGCAGCCCTTTGCCTTGTTCTGGTATTTCCTTATGGATTGTTGCCGGGGGAAGAGGGATTAAGTTGTGACTTCTCCGAGCTCTTTGAAGCACCACAGCTTCCGAAATACCGAGCAGTAGCAGCAATAATGGAAGTTGGTGGGTCTGTTCTTGTCATGTTATCAGTTACTGTATTTCTCTCGTGGTGCTTTGTGGGTTTTTCTTCCAGAACCAGATATGGGTTCGACATACAGAATAGGGGTGAGAGGAAGATCTGTATTACAGGTAGGAAAAGCTGTAGATAATGATGACGTGTTCAGCATCAGGAATAAGGAAATACAAGACTTAAGACATTCCTTCCTGTCAATTTGATGATGATTTATATTCAGGCGTTGGTTAATCTCATCTAAATTCAGGTGTGCTGAGGACTCGAATTTAAGAGCATAATTATCCATAGTTCAGTTTTCTCCATGAGGCAGTGGGGAGGAGAAACAGGCTTGGATTGTTCTTTGCTGTTCAGTGATTCTCTGTATTGCCAGGTCAGGGTTCATTGTCGTGATACTTCTAAAATTAGTACCTCTTTGGAAGTGAGATGAAGTTAATTTGGGCGGCAAAACTGACCCTAAGTATTTTTTTTTAATATTTTATTTTTAGGATGTGTTAGTTATTTTTCATTTTCTGTGGTGGTGATTTATTTGTTGACAGTCTCAGTTACACTTTACGGATTGGTCATTTGAGACGCTGAAACATTACGACTGTGTCCATCCTGCATGATCCAGTATTGTCTTAGCTTTTAACCTGGTTTGTCTCTCAGACAGATCCCTTATTACATTGCCACGAGTAGATAGGATGGTGGAAACTTCCCCAGGCAAGGTGGAAGGGAAAAGCCCCGTGTGTGGTGGGATGACTCCATAAAAACCGAGAGCTCCTTCTGTCCCAGGAAGGGCCGGCACGGCAGATCCCTGTCTGACACCCCGCTGGGTACCGCTGGCAGCCCTGCACGTGCAGCCACAAACCTGTGCCGGGTGAATCCCTTTCCAAACACGGCTTTATCTGCAGGTTTAAGCAGAGCTCTCCCCACACAAAGAGTTAAGTGTGCAATCAGAGCTGGGTTTGTTCCTGTTGCAAACGTGTTTGTCAGCGTGACCTTTGTTTAATGTTTCTCAGACAGAACATGCAATGACATAAGAGCAGTTGAGACATTATCGGACAGATTTTAGTGCAGCCTGGAAATACGGCGAGGCTTTGGTCATACACGTATTTATTGCACCTTGAAAATACTCCTGGGGTAGCTGCACCTTTTGGGGGCTGTTCAGAACCTGGGTGGGAGCGCTGTGCTGGGGGAGCCAGGCTGCTCCCAGCCCTCTGCTTTCGGAGCCCTGGTTGTGTCTGGAGTCTCTCGTGCTGCTTCGCTCTGAACCACTGTTAAAAATACGGAAAGATTAACCACTTTCCTCTGTCTTAAAGGTGTTTTGTTTTGGGGTTAATTTCTCTAAAGCCCCGGGAATCTGAGAGAAGCTTTCCAAGGGTAGAAGAGCTTTTGTCTGAGGGAACCTCATCCCAGCACTGGAGTTTGCTGAGCCATTGGATCAGTGTCTCTCAAAGACGCAGCAGCAGTTGAAGTTATTGTACTGTTAAAGCGATGCAGAAATGCTTGTTTAAACCAGGATGTTGTGTTTTAGATAAAAGCACCTCCATGTGTTTTCGTTTGAAAACTTGAGGCTTTCTGAATGTCAGCATGTCCTGTTATTTGGAGTTAAAAGCTTGTTCGGTGTGTGTGATTGCACCTGTATGGGGTCTGCACCCTGGGAGTTTCAATGCTGCCTTGGTTTGTTTCTCTGGTACTTGCTGCTGAAAAAGCTGATTATAAAGCTGAGACTGAGGTAAATGAAGTTGTACCCCAGTGAGGTCTTCTCAGTAATGTCTGACTGAAATGGATCTTTTTGTTCTTCTTTGCTTTATGTTAGTATTTTTAAATGGTAGGAATGTTGGATTGACTGATCATCTGACGGGTTGAGGGAATTGGCTGATCAACTTTCATTTTTTACCTCCCTATCCTGCATCTAGCTTTGTCAGATTTTTGTCTTTTCAGGTTCCTATAGCTTTGAAACCCTTCCTAGCTGCAGCTCAGAAAGCATTTTTTGGTACTTTTATACTGTTTGATTTCATCAATAGTACTGATGCCATGCCTGTTCTCCTGTGTAATTATGCTTATGTAAGGAGATAAGGACTTAGGGACTAATACATAGTCTTAAAAGCTGAATTAAACACCTGTTTTCTTCAGGTGCTGAGTAGAGTGAGCTCACCTTCCAACCCCAGCATGCAGTGCATTCTGCCTTTCCCATATTTCAGTAGTAAACATCCAGTAATTTTTCCATAGGGAGTACGGCTTACAGCTCTCTTACTGGAACAGTCTTTAGGTGACTTCAGAACTGTGAATGCAATATATACTCCATTGAGTAAATCTTGAGTAATGACCACAGTTAAAATGTTTGATCTGAGCTGTTGTGACGTGTTCTGATTCAGGAAAAGAAAAGAGTTTCCCTGCAGGACAGTTTTTAATACTTTTCTGAAAGAATGTTGGAATTGCCACTGCTGGACACTTGAATAAGTTTGGCCTCAAAGACACGGGAGAAGAGGGACGGTGTGGAGGACTCGGGGTCTGTCTGTCCCTGTCGTGGTGGTTGTGTGAGAGAGTAAACAGCCCATTAATGAAGTTTACAGATGGAGTTTAATTGGGAAGGGTTCCCAGTGCTGCTCAGGAAGAGAAAATACACAAAGAGGCAGAGATGAACAATGTGGCCAGGAAACGGTGCGAGGTTCAGCGAGGAAGGAATAGAGCTTCCTTCAGCTGACAGGGAGGGGAGAGGACAGAGGAAAGTGGGTAAAATAATACAAGAAACCCAGGAGAGAGAAAGAAGGCAAGAGCCAAAAGTATTATGGGGGGAAAAAAGCAAACCACAAAGAAGCCCAAACCCCCAAGGTGAGAATTGCCTGTAAAGGCCGGGTGTGGGCAACAGGAGGGATGTGGTGAAACATCTTTATAGTCTTGAGTGTGTGACATGGTTGCCAAGTGGAAATAAAAGCAGGTAATAACCTACTGTGTGTGCATGTTATAGCAGAAATTGTATCTGTAATTGCTTAACAGTGTTGACAAAAGTAATTACAGCACTCTACTGGATAATTCAATAAAGTTGACTTAAAAGTGCCATGGAAATTACATACAATATACACGTCATACAGGTCTGGGGTGCTACTCCTTGCTTGGCCTTCTGAGAATATTACACAAGTTTCTGTGGCTGATTTTTTGTCAGTAAACAAACTTACAACGTGCTTTTCTTCCTGTTCATGCGGGGAAGAGTGGTTTTGTACTTGTTTTTTGCATCCACTGTGTCAGAGGCCAGTTAAAATGAAGTGAAACTGTGTTCTGAAGGGTGGTAAAAGTGCTTGGGAAAGTTTGGGAAACGCTTTTTAAACAGGTTTGCTCAGTTCATAAGTTCTGTTATGTAGGCATGTGGATCTGGATACAAAAGATAAAACGCACCAAAAACTAAATGTAAAACAGGAAAGAAAAGCTTCTGGTAGGGTTTGGGGGGAGGCCTCAGCCTCTCCCTCAGAGCCCTCAGCCTCTCCCTCAGAGCCCTGAGCCGTCACTGTGCTCGTCCGTCGGCAACTCTCTGATTTTTAAGTCACCAGGAATTTTGAATTTGCTCCTTACCTTTCCTGCAAGAATTCCTGTTCCCTCTGTAAGGTGGTAAAAAAGAATCTTCACCCTTTCAAGTGACGTTAATGCTCGTGACTAAATGGGGAACATAATCCACACGAGTTGGCGCCGCACCTCAGCTCGGGCCCGTGGCGCTGACAACAGCTTGCAGTCGTCATTCTTGTGACTAAGATCTCAAAATCATCACAAGTATTTTTGTCTTCCAGCAAAGTACCCAGGGTATGATGGTTTTATTGGTTTTTGTTTGTTTTTCATGCTCTTGGAAGCCGTCACGAAAACTGATTCCATCCTGGATGGTTTATTGTAGCAAAGCCCAGTCTCCCTTCCCACTGCACTTCTCATTAAAGCCAGCTCAAGCTCCTCCTTGGCTCATTTCTTTAGCTGCTGATGAATATAAGCGGGTATAACAATGAATTTCCCTCTCAGGGGATCAAAACGTACTGAATACATACCTGGAATTGGAGTGGAAACACAGTGAGTTGAGTAAATAGTTTGAAAACAACAGGAATGAACCTTCAGTATGAATTCGTGTTGGTAAATGCGAATTATCTGTGTAACGAGTTCACTTCATGTCACATCCCTGTGGAAACAAACCAGTACAGTTTATGGCCGTCTCTTCTGCCAAACAGAAGTGGGTCTTCAGTACTGAAGCAGTAACTTCTGGGGGTTAAATCTTTCCTTTTTCAGCTGTAGGTTGAACATTGGCAGAAGCAAATGACCAGTGTGCCCACTGACCGTCCAAAATTTCAGGAATATGTTACTGTTAAAAATACGGTTCTCATTCACTGGTTGATTTATTTTGGGGGAAAAGGTTTGCTTCTCCTTCCTACAGATGTTGGAAATATAACAGACATGTTTTAAACCATGAGGTAGATTTTGATTTTTTAGCAGGTTCTGCTAAAAGCAAATGTCATTTAAGGAGAGTATTTTTCTTGCTTACGTGCCTTGTTTAAACTCTGTTTTGGCTGCTTTCTTTTTGGTCCACTGGTGTTTTTTGAGCTTCTGGACTCCTGTTCAAAGTTTAAAGAACAATAACCAGTCAAATGTAAAATAATGTCAATTGAACCAACCGATGACTCAACAGTCAACCAAGTCATCCTGGCCCTGCACCAAATGGACCAAGGCCAAAACCTAAAGTTGGCACCGGTCCCCGTCCCTCTTCTCCATAGATTTGCACTGAAGCAGAGCCCAGAGTGCAGCGTGTTGGTTAATATTCCGTAATAAAGCGCTGCACGTGTAAATGCATGCTTCCCATTGACACAGCCTGTGCCGGGGGAGGACACGTCACGCAGGGCTCCCTCCGGATGGACGGGGAAATGGGGAAACGGGGTTTGTGCACCGGGGAATTCAGCAGCCTCAGTTGCTTCAGTATCCGTTCCCCTCTGAACAGAGCTTCCTGGAAGGGCTGGAGAAGGACTGAAGGAACTGCTTCTCTTGCCCCCTCTTTCATCTTTCCCTTCTCCTCTTCTTCTTCCTGCTCAGAGTTAAGGTTTTATTTCTACTGTTTGTGTTTGACTTACATTACTTTTAGTTTCTTTCTGTATATTTCTTCTGATTTTTGTTGTTGTTGTGTTGTTGGAGTTAGCTCTGCAGTGCTGCTGAAAGCATGAACTGGTGAATAAGTCTGTGTGTCCACATTGATACAACCCCAGGTCCAGACCATTGTTAGATGTTCCACTGGCAGCAGGAGAGTCTTGATTTTATTGTGTTCTTTCAGAATAGAAGAAATTAATTTCCTGATTATAAGTCTAAATTTATTTATAGCTTGATTATTTGACTATGGAAGGACTATACTGCAGCTTTGAGGCTTTTCAGCCTGGAGGAGGGAAGGCTCCAAGGGACCTTGAAACCCCTTCCAGTGCCTCAAGGGGCTCCGAAAGAGCTGGAGAGGGACTTTGGACAAGCAGTGACAGGACAGGGGGAATGGCTTCCCACTTCCCACAGGGCAGGCTTAGATGGGATATTGAGGGTGGGGAAGCCCTGGCACAGGGTGCCCAGAGCAGCTGTGGCTGCCCCAGCCCTGGAAGTGTCCAAGGCCAGGCTGGACGGGACTTGGAGCAACCTGGGACAGTGGAAGATGTCCCTCCCCGTGGCAGGGGGTCTTTAAGATCCCTTTCAATCCAGACCATTCTGGGATTCTATGATTCTACTGCAGTTTAGTTTAATCTTTTACTGCCTTTCTTTCTGTACCATTAATATTTTTCCATGTATGTTAGAATCAGCTTTCCAGATGTCTCTCTCCTTTCCTAGCAGCATCATTTTGGCAGCCTGCACACAGTCCTGTGATTGACACGAGCACTGGACACAGCTCACGCTGAGGTCATTAATGGAACAAGTCGTGTTTAATATTTTAAGTTCAGTTCCTCTGGTACAACATTAATGTGTGCTGGAATAAGGGGTCAGATCCGATATATGCTGACTGTGCAGGAAGAGCCAAAGTGCTGTGGCTGCTCTGAGCTCATGGATCTCTTGTGATCATCGCAGAATGTCTCAGTGCTGCTGTTGAATTCTGGGTGCTGGCCCATGGAATTGGTGTGTTAAAGGGTCAGCGTTAAGGCAATACGTTTTTGGGCGGTATCTTGGCTCTTGGTTAGTTTGCAAGGTTCAGAAAACTAAAAAACGGACTCCAAGACAGATCTCAGCAGCCTCAGAGGTGCTTTACCTGAAACAGAACCCCAGAATCATTGAGGTTGGAAAAGACTTTTAACATTACCGAATCCGACCTGTGCCTGATCCCCACCTTGTCCCCAGCCCAGAGCACTGAGTGCCACCTCGAGGAATTCCTTGGACACCTCCAGGGATGGGCACTCCAAACCTCCCTGGGCAGCCCCTTCCAAAGCCTGAGCACCCTTTCCACGGGGAAATTCCTGCTGGTGTCCAACCTGAGCCTCCCCTGGCCCAGCCTGAGGCCATTCCCTCTCGTCCCTGGAAGCAGGTGCCAAAGCCCACCCGGCTGCCCCCTCCTGTCAGGGAGTTGTGCAGAGCCACAAGGTCCCCCCTGAGCCTCCTTTGCTCCAGGCTGAGACATTTCTTGGGATGAACTGAAAATTAAAAAAAAAAATATCTAATTCTGCTCAGACTTTCGCACTTTATTGTGCCATGCGTTATTCTTGCAGCTGTCCTAGTCCTGCACCTCAGCCTGTGAGCACCGAGCGTGTCCCTGTGCCTGCAGAGCGCGGTGTGTCCGTGAGGCCGAGCCTGTGAAAGGCGGGTTGGAGATGATCCACAGTCTGTAAATAACGTGTAGATCAAATGGCTTTTTTGTCATCCGGCGAAGCGTGAACAATTTGTATGGCCCAGGATAATTTGATTCCATGTTTTTATGTAAAGTTTGTATTTCAATATAAAGGTAGTGGCCTCTGTCTGGCTCTTTTTTTTTGCTGCCTCTTTATTTAAGGAAGCAAGGGTGCACAATGAAATTGAAAAAGCGACACAAAGCTTTAGAAAAGTACGCCTAAATTGATTCATGTAGAAATGAATTCTACCCTTGAAGGTAAGACTTTTTGGCTGCTTTACTGGAGCACTGTAATAAATATAAAAGTTTAGAACATATAATTTAATTATCATATTCTGGCCATAAATGCTTTAGGTCTGTAGTGCATTTAAAATCCCAAGAGCTCTGGCTGAGGTTGCAGCTGCAACATCAATTACCATTTATCCATTCCAAGAAAGCTCTGCCTGTGCCCTTGAAACCTTTATGTCCTGGAGAGGCTCCAGCGGGAGCGCGCGGCCGCTCCGCTCCGTGCTCGGCTGCTCCGGCGTCGCTCCGAGCGATGCCAAGATGGGAGCGGGCGCCATTTCACAGCGGGACGAGGGCCGGCCTTGGGGCCAGTGCCCAGGAACTGCCAGCGGCTCCTCGGTGCTTCCAGAGAGCTCAGAGTCACCTCGGTGGGATGCTCCTCCGGGATTTGGGAATAGATGTCGTGCGGGCTTGCAGAGGGATGGAAACGCCGCCGGCCGCGGGGAGACGGCGCCGTCAGAGTGGGTTTCCTCCGTGTGTTGTGTTGGGAATCTGCACAATCCTATTCTGCTTCCATGCTGCTGGTATTTGCCAGGAGTATTTGTTTGACTGTACAAACCCACAAATCCTGCAGCTGGCTTTAGTTGTAGGAAGGGATGGTAAAAGGTGTGTTCTGCAGGCGGAGGGTGATTCCGAGACTTTGCTGCTTTAGGTATGTCTCGCATTTTAAATTTTTCTGTGAGTTAGAACCCCAGTAGTCCCCTGGCAATAGCATTTATGGGGTCAGGAGGAGGGACAATTCCTGCCCCCTTGACTGCACACCAGGAGTTTCTCTGCCATGTGTTTCTGGCTCTGGCAGTGAAGGAAATTTGGCAGTGGCCTTCCGGAGCGACTCGTCCCTGGTGGAGGCGTTATCTTGGCCGTGTCATAGACGTGTTGCACGAAACAGGGCCGTTAGTTCAAAATCTGATTTCCTGGCTTATCAGCGGTTTTTTAATACAGTGTTTATCTGGGTGTGCAATAAAGGAAACCGTGTTAATCGTCCTGGTTCTCAGAGCAGCTGGAAACCAGAAATGCTTTTATTCACAGGCTTTGGTTAATCTAAGGTATTTCTCATTTGTTACAGCATCACTGAGGACATGCTTGTTGTCAAGACCAGCACTCCTACCAAAACCATCCAGGTCTCCATTTTAAACAGAAAATAGGGAAGAGAATTGAAGAATAGGTGGGTCTGTAAGGAAGTTATGTGGAGGGAGGATTTGTGGCTTTGTGAACAGTCAACACCCCAGGACACCTTGGCTTGGGGTCTGTCACCGTGTAGTTTGTGCCTCTGGCAGTCGCTCTGTGCCCCCTCTGTGGCACCCAGCCAGCCCAGGGCTGGCTCTGTGTCTGCAGAGTTCAGGCAGCCTGGGAGGAAAACCTGGGTTCTTACCAATTTTCAGTCTCTTCAAAATGAAGTGAAAACATTTCAAGAGACAGAAGAAACCAATGGTTCGGGTTCTCAGCAAAATGCCTTTCTGAAATTATTTCCAATTGGCAAACACACTTCTGTTTTAATAATCATGACAAGTCTAGTGTCAACAGCCTTGGATTAAAATTTTTTCCTACTTGAATTGAAAACTACTTCCCTGCCTAAGAGGATATAAAAATAATTAGTAATTTCTCTAGTTAATGAAGAAATAAATAAACAATTCAAAAAATGTAATCAGTCGGTGTCCACAGCCTAGTGTTTACATTGTTCTCATTGCTGGAAGATAAGGAGGAGGCCCAGATGGCAATGACATTGAAAATGGTTTCTTTACTCTTAGTTTGGTGATACCACTTACACCAGTAAGTAACTTGCTTTTAGGAATACGTTCCCAGTAGTTGGTTCAGTTGTGCTGAACCAGGCTGTGTGGCTGGCCGTGATTTGGTGTCTGGCTGGGTCAGGAGTGAACTCCTGTTTGGACAGAATGTGATGCAGGCTGACCATCCCTTCCGTGCACTGGTAAAAAGAGGTGCAGGTTGTAGGCTGGAAATGATCAGTAATTCTGGTTCCTGAAAGCGTTCCCCTTGTCATTGTCTCACTAGAGTTGTTTTTCATAGGGTCAGAGAATCATGCAACAGTTTGGATGGGAAGGGACGTTAAGGATCATCCAGTGCCACCCCTGCCATGGGCAGGGACACCTTCCACTGTCCCAGGCTGCTCCAAGCCCCAGTGTCCAGCCTGGCCTTAGGCACTGCCAGGGATCCAGGGGCAGCCACAGCTGCTCTGGGCCTCCCCACTCTCACAGGGAAGAATTTCTCTGCAAGATCTAATCTAAACCTGCTCTTGAAAGCTCAATACTTCTGTGATTTTCATTTAATAATGCAAAGTACCAGGAGGGCGATATATTTTTTTAAATTATATTCCGGTGTCAGTAGCTTCAGCACGTGGGGCTCTGCCCATTCTGTGTGTTGGAAGGTTTTCTGTTCTTCACAGTAAAGAGAAAAAGCAGAGAGACAAGCAAATGCTCTCCTCAGCAGTGCCCACCTGCACTGGGAGGTTATTTCTTCACAGAGTGAATCCCTCCTGCACTGCATCCGCGCTGTGTCCATGGCTGGTGGCAGGGTCAGAGCCCGGAGGTCGCTGTCCGTGTGTCCCTGCTGCCCAGGGCTGTGACTGTGACATCCCCCCCGGCAGGACCCGAGAGCAGAACCCTCCCCAGAGTCGTCACCGCGCCCGGCTGTGGTGCGGGTGACCCTTGAGCCGGGGTTGAAGTCTCTGGTGAATGATTAACCCTGAAATGGCTTTAGTCAAACAGCTTGATTTCTGCAGGGCTCGTTACAGGGGCGGAATCTTTGTTAAGCCTTCCCATTTCACCCCCTTCATTAAGGCTTCCCATTTTGCCCCCCTGTGTCCCCTTGACTGGAAATGATAAACACACCTATACAAATAAATAAAATCAGATTGTACATGAATAGTTTCTGAAAAATACATGGGAATATACTAAGTTTAGTACCCCATACCAATACCTTGCCTCCCAAAATGAAATTTAATCAAAGTTTTTACAGATTTGGAACCCTGAAAATTGGGAGGTTTTTTCCTCTCTCATCTATGCTGCTTGACTTTTTTCTTTTATCTAGATAAGACTCATAGTTTATAAGGGTTTTGTTGAGTCGAGAACAATTTCTGTAAATACTGAAAGGTTTCTATTACTGTATTATCTCAGAGTGTAATTTCCCTGCCTTACCTCTTCCTTAGGAAGTGGTCATTTGCCTTTTACTGTGTGTAACTTTACAGGTGAGAGATTTATATTAAATGTCAGCCTGGTTAGCTGTGGCTCTTGCAGGAGCCCTGCCGCCCTGCAGTCCCTCCTGGTGGTGTTTTACAAGCGGGGCTGTCTGGCAGCTCTCCACACGGTTAGTAAATATTGCCCTTATCTGATACAGCCAGGCTGGGAAGATATGCCAGGGGCCCGGATTAGATTGCTGGCTACTGCTTTATTAATCAATGTAATCATTTATTTTTAGTTTTCTAAGTCATATCATCTGTTTTCTTTCTCATATTACATTTTCTGTGGTGCTGGTACAGAAAATGAGCCCTGTTTAAAAATTAAAGGTGATTGAAAAGTTTCAGTGGAATATGTTTGGCACTGTCATGGTTTCCCTGACAGCTGATGAATGTTTCCTTAAAAGTGCTTTTGTCAGAAATTTCAGAGGTATAAAGAGTTTTATTTTTGTATCTAAATTAGCTGTCTTCAAAACTATACATAGAAAGATGTTTCCGCCTTTTTCTGGTTTTAATAATTTTAATGAAGTTCTCAAGTTATGTATTCCGTATTTAAACTCATAGCTCCCAGCCTGTACTTCAGTGTTTAATCTGAGATATTTAGTCTTAGAAAAGGAGCTACCGGGCCTAAACCTTTAGAGAAAATAAGGCATCTTAGAGTAGCCAGACAGTGATTGCTGCTTGTAGAAGGTGTATTGCTTGGTTTTGAGGCAAGTGTTGGGTTTTTTAACTGTGTTTTTTTGCATATGACACTCTGAAAGTAGAGAAACGATTTAATTTCTCTTTCCACATGTATCAGTAAGCAATATGGGTATCACATGAAAGGAAGCAAAGCCTTGAGGTCCAAATTATTTGTCTGATTAGACAGGAAAGCTGTGAGAGAGCAAAGAACCAAGGACGGCTCTCAAGCCTGAGGTTCTCCTGTCATCTCTGGGTTCCTTCTGCTATCTCCATGGACCAGCAGACATGCCCAGAGCCAGCACAGCAGAAATAGATGTGAGTCCTCAGCTTCCTTACCCATGAGGTTTCTGTTCCTGCAGCGCCACAGCCACGAGCTCCAGCCAGTTCCCTGCTCAGAGGGGACGGGGCCGTGCAGTGCCCCTGCACCCCTGCAGTGCTGTTCCTAGAGGTCCGTGCGCTTGAGGAAGGCAGGTGTGCCGGGCAGAAAGCAGGGTGAGCCTGTAATTAAAGATGCGTGTTCGTATGGACAGCAAATAGATGGAACTGGCTTGAATTACATTCTGCCATGGCTTGGATGCTGAGGGCTGGGTTGTGCAACCAGAGGGGTTTATTAAAGCTGGCTGCTCTTTAAAAGAAGACAGATTAATTGGAAAACCCAGAAAAGGTGTGCCGTGGCTCACGAACAGGGACGCGGTCCGTCGGTGAGCAGCGCTCCAGCTGACAGACACGCTCGTGGGGGTTGGCAGCCTCGTGGTGGAGTCGTGGATGAGACGTGTTGCAGCATTCCACAGATATTTTCTGAATGCAGAGGAGCGATGTGACAGATTTGAGTTCTTTTCCAAGTTCTGGAAAGAAGCATTCTTCCCTTTGGGAGAAAAGGGGCCTTTTTCTTCCCTTTTTCCTCAAGTTTGACTCAGTCTCCTCCATCCCTGCTGCCAGCCTTTCCTACTGAGGGCTTTGCACCACCCGTGTTCTGGTCTTGTTCTGCTCTCCTCTTCCGGCTGCCCTTGCAGCACGTTGGAGCTGTTGCTGTCCTCCTGTCTGGTGTTTTCTCTCCTGCTCAGCCCTCTCTGCTCTGAGACACAGCCCAGCTCCTCCCCAGCTCAGGCACTGGTGTTAGGGGCTCTGCACATCCCTTAGGTCTTTGCCTGCCTGTGCTGTCTCATTTTTTTTCCCCATGACACAAGTAATTTTCACTTCTTTCTACCTTCTGGTTCCATTTTTGTCGAAGTGAGAACTTCATTGACACATTTATTCTGGTTTGACTTTGATCCCCCTGTATTTGAGTGGGAGGATCTCGCTCCTTTTGATTGCCTCAATCCCTATAGGAAAGAAAAACACAATGGCAAAGTCCTTTGAATCACCGGATGGGCCATTTCTCAGGTGCTGTGTGGGGATGGGACATATGGACCCGTTCAAAAGCAGAGCTCCAGGTGCTGGAATGTTTTAATTTGGGATGGAATTTTAAGGTTTGCGTGAGCGTGTTAGAACTGTGGGATTTTTTAAATGTGTGACCAAATCTGGTCAGACTTCCTTGAGGAGAGGAAAAGGAATTTTCCATGCAAAAGCCATCCCACATACAAATGTTAAGCCCACATCAGGGAACGTGGACGGTCTGGAGAGTTTCCAAGGAAAGGCACCAAAGTCTTAAATAAAAGTGTCATTTTTCTAGCTTTATCTGGAGAGTGGCTGGAACCCTGGCGAACAGGATTTTCTGTGAAAATCGGTTTCAAGTAAAACAGACTGTACAGAAACCGTATTCTAGGAGTTTCAAACTTAGTTGGAAATCATAGAATGGTTGGGTTTGGAAGGGACCTCTGGAGATCATCCAGTCCAATGCCCTGCCGAGGCAGGGTCACCTGGAGTAGGGGACACAGGAACGTGTCCAGGTGGGTTTGGGATGTCTCCAGAGAGGGAGACTCCATGACCTTCTGGGCGGCTGTTCCGGTCTCTGCCGCCCTCCATGGAAGGAAGTTCTTCCTCACGTGGACGTGGATAAACTCAACAAGCTGGGCCTTTCTGGGGGTGTGGGGCAGTGCCGTGGTTGGGGCTGCGGCTCCCTAAGATCAGCCCCTGAGCTCTGGCCCAGCTCTGCTGGGTCAGCCCTGAGGATTAGGAGCAGCTCCAAGGTGATTACGATGGATTGCTTGTTGTTCTAAGAGGGATTTATTTTTTTTTCTTGACAAACCAACCCTTCGTTTGTGGCTGGGCTGGGTGTTTACATCCAGATCCTGAAATGAGGAATATTTCTCACTCTTTTCCTAAACTGCTGGGGTGAAATGATCACTTGTTACTGTGAATATTTGTTAGTATATGGCCCAATTCGCACAGCTTCTTGCATAACAGTATCCCAGTAGAAAACCCCGTGGTGGTGCTGGAAAGGGAGCCCTTGTGCAGACTACGGGGAATGCGGCAGTAATGGAAACAGTATGGAGAAAGAACGTGTTTTAAGAGTCTATTTTAAAGGCTGGGATAATTGTGCAAGAAATTTGGCTTCAGAAACGTGTAAGGGAAGGAATCTTGATCTCGCCAAATAGGCCGTGAAAAATCCATCCAGCTTTACTTGTGTTTTGCAGGAGTCCTCGTTTAACTGTTTGTGGTGCGCTCGGTGTGCAGGACTGTCCCACCGAGGGTGGGGACGAGCCATTCCTGGCCGGTGCACACCCCGTATTTGCCTCTGTCCCACGGATCTCAATTGAAGGCATTTTTCTGCTTTGTTTCAGCCCTGGAATGAGGTCAGATGTAAGCTCTTCTCCATCCACAACCTCAGCTACTACGGGACCACCTCCCAAGCTCTGCCTGGTGTGCTCCGACGAAGCCTCCGGGTGCCACTACGGTGTCCTGACGTGTGGCAGCTGCAAAGTGTTCTTCAAAAGGGCGGTGGAAGGTAGGAGCTGCTTGGATGAGTTTGCTGCCTAAAAATATAGAATCCCCACACATACCACCCATTTTCAAACCCAGCATCCAGGTTTTGCTAGAATCCTACTGAACGTCCCATCCGTTAGATCACTGATCTTGTCATAGTATGTCGCATTGATAATGGTGCATTATCCAAAGCGTGGATTCCATTCACGTTGATAAAATGCTCCCATTCACTCTGTGTAAAAGAATTTATTGTTGTCTTGGCTTTTGTCTCTCCCATTTTCTTTCACTGTTGTTTTTGTTTATTTGTCCCGTTTTTATACAGATACTTGTCTGTGTGCAGTAGATTTGTAAAGGTTGTGATTTTTCAATTTAAGGTTAGTTGATTTGTGTAGAAAATTTACACGGAACTTGGTAAATCTGTTGTGTGTGAGGTTATTGTAGTTTCACAGTTTTTCCTGTCAACAGTGTTGGCTGAATTGCATCCACATCCCTGGGTGTTACTTGCAGAGACACTGGGTACCAGGGACATGGGATTGGGTCGCCGAGATTTCTCTCTAGTTGTGATTAGAGAAAATCATTCTGGAAAACAGAGATGATGCAAAACTGAATGTGAATAAGGACTGTGTGATTTTCGGGTGCATCAGTAGCCATTTTGTAAGGGACTAAGCTGTACCTCAAGATCTGACTCTGCTTCAGGATCAGATGCAGAAAAGCTGGAGCATATTCCCGGTGTTTCTGGGAAGATGGTGATTCCTCAGGTCTGAAGAACATCGTTCTTAGTTCTGGCCCTTGAGGTTTCCTGTCTTGTGCCTTCCTCGTGCAGTCCTCACTGAATCAGGCTCTTTCTGCTGACATTTGTGCGAGCTGGGGTCACTGGAGGAGGGGGAAGGCTGTTTGACAAAGACAAGCCGCCATTCAGTCCTCAGAAGCAGCACTTCCCCTGTTCCTGGCTCACTGGGTGCCCTGGGGAGCTCCATCGAAGTGCAGAGCCTCTCGGAGGGATTGGGAAAGTCGAGTTCGTGTCATGGTTTCTGCTTGTCACAAAGGGGTGTTGGCTTTGTGGGAGCTGACGTATAGCAAGGCAGTATGAGCTCAAGTGCAAAGCAAATAATCGTCTGTACCTTTGGTTAAAACGTGGTCACCAGAGATCCCTCAGAAGACAATTTATATGGCAGCTGGACATGTGCCATAGCCATGGGTTTGCCTGTTCTTAAGCTTAAATAAATCACAAAAGTATTGATAAAGGAAGGAATCGACCCAGTGATTCCTTTTGGTCTGTGATAGAATTTGACACATCATAAATCAACTGTGTTGATACTAAAAAATGTCAGCAGGCTTACGGCAATCAGTTCCTCAAGGCTCACCTCTGCTTGCGTTTTGATTGTTCCACAAATTATCCCACCCTTCACAGAATCCCAGAATCATTTAGGTTGGAAAAGACCTCCAGGATCATCAAGTCCAGCCTTTTGACTGATGACCACCATGTCAGCTGGGCCATGGCACCAAGGATTGAGCACCCTGAATCCTTCCATTAGATGTCATGGATGTTTTCAGGACCGCTTCCAGGATCTGTTAGTCCCAGTCCTCACTTTAAGGAACAAATAATTTGGTTTTGTCTTTTATAGGCGTTTTTCTTATTAGGAACACGTGTAAAAAGAATTTGTTTCTGCAATATTCTTTTTATTAGTGGCTGCCAGGCACCTGTTAGTGTTCAGATCCAGCTGACTCTGCGCGCTCGTTATCCAGCCTTTAGCCAAAGCCCTTTTTTCCACCTTTACCTCCAGGCCTGTGTACTGTGACAGAAACAGTCACAGAAACTGGAAGTGTCAGTGTCTAGGAAGTCAGTATAAAGTGCATTTCTTCCAGCAAAGAGTAGAACCAGAGGAGAAGAGGAAGGGTGAGGGGGAGACAGCAGCTGTAGATTTAAGCGCGGTTTTTCGTGCAGCCAGGCCTTTCTTGAGGAACCCAGGCTGGCCAGAGGATACCTTTTTCTGGTTCTGATTTTGCGGTGTTTCAGGGCCCTCGTGACTGAGTTTCTCCAGCCTCAGAACCAGCCCTGTTCACCTCCCAGCACTTCACCCAATGTACCAACCTGGGTCTTCACCACTCCTGCCCGCCTCCGCTTCGCGCCTCGCAGCAGCTCCTCGCACCTCCCTCCCCTGCAGGTTCCCCAGCACCTCTCCCTGCTGCTGTGCTCCAAATTGGCTTGTTCGTCAGCAGTTCTAATTCCATCTTCCAAAGTCCTTTGTCTGCAATTCCCAACCTTTTTCTAGGCTGGTCTGCTCAAATGGGCACAGAGATGTCGGTGCCACAGTGTGCCAGGGCCGTGGTGCCAGCAGGGGCTGTGGGCAGCACGGGGATGGGGATTGGCCAGCCTCTGAAAAATGCCCCTGTGTGCCCCAAATCCCCCTGGAAACACCTCCATTGGCTCACTCCTGGTTTTTACCAGAGTATTTGTGGAGTATCTTTGGGTTGGTGCAGCAAAGAGAACAGAAGCGTGTTCCTTTGGCCACGGGCACGTTGCTGGGCAGCAGTCGGACAGGGAGCACCAGGTGCCCTTCGTTTTCCCCCAAAATGGCCATGTAACAAGAGGGCTTTGATACAATGTAGTGCGAAGAAAGAGCGTAGCTCGATCCTAGAAAAGGCAAGAATAGGTGAGCAGTAAATACAAGAAACCAAACACTGGTGGAGAGGAAGCTCTTTGTTAGGAATAAAATGAAGCGGCTCAGGAGAATCCTCACCTGAAGTGTCTGTACTGATGTGTGAAGCTGTGGTCTCATCAAACAGCTTGGAGGGACGTGGAACTGTTGCCTGTGCTCCACTGCAGTGCTGGCAAACGGGCATCGGTTCGTGTGTCATGTCTGTTTCCATGTATTTGGATGCTAATGGCAGCCAGAATGGTGAGTCGAGGATCTGTTGTCTGGATTAGTTAAACACAAAGCTGGCACAAGAATCAGGAAGGCTCCTCTTCCCCAAATGGAAGAGGTGGGGGGGTCATTCAGAAAAACATTCCTCGGAGTATCGACTTGAGACACTTCACAGGAGTTTGGCGAAAGGCATAGGAATGGACTCTGCATGCCCATAATTTTCACAGCTGACTTGTGAGAAATTCCTTCCCCAGGCTGTTTTCCTGTGAGAAAACTCTTGGACTCGGTTGTTAATAACTCAGTATTTGAAAAATATATTTTGTTTCTCACAATATCATACTGTCAGGACTTTGCAATACAGCGTAAAAGCCCAGGCTGCAGCTTTCTGCCCTCTGGAAAAATGTGCTTGATCCCTGTCTGGGAGAAGGATCTGTTCTTTGGTAATACCTTTCCCTAAGTAAGTTACATTCAGACAGTCATTCATATAATTCAGATAATAAAGAATAGATACTTCTGTTGCCCTGCTCTAAACAGCTAAGAAATACAGTTATTGTAATTTATGTACTTCAACTTGTCAAGTTTTTAGGGTCAGTTTTGCTCTGCGAATCCATAAAAATGTCAGAGAACTTGGTTTGTCCAGGTCGGGCTGTAAGTCACAGGAAGGTTTCATGACTTTCCAGCTGATGAAGCTGTGTCTGTGCTCTGTAGAAATGTTTACAAGTGTTTTCTCAGAATGTGTTTGTGCCCATTATTTACGTCTCTCGTCAAACTATTTAGAGAAACGGGAAACCTGCTGTAGAAGGTGGCTTTGGTATGCAAGGGGAAATAGTTTTAAAAATAGAAGTTGCCTGGTGTTAACAGATAGAAAATGAAATTTCTGCCTAAATGTATTGGCTTTGAGGTTTAAACCTGAGAACTGGGTTTGGATATGTGAAACCAGGTGGATACTGATGTTTTTGCAAGACACGCAGTGCAGCAGGTGAAGGTTTTATGTGGTCCTTGCTGTCACCGGAGGAAGGGCTGACCGGAGCCTCTGCCGCGCTGGGGAGCTGACGTTTGTTTGTGTTTGTGCCCAGGGCAGCACAATTACCTGTGTGCCGGGAGGAACGACTGCATCATCGACAAGATCCGCAGGAAGAACTGCCCCGCGTGCCGCTACCGCAAGTGTCTGCAGGCGGGCATGAACCTGGAAGGTAACGCAGCCCTCGCCCCTGGGTGCAGCGGCCGGGGAGCGTCCTGCTGCTGGGGGGCAGCGGTGTGGGCAGCACCCGAATGTGTTCAAAGCAAGCGCTGCGTTTTATGAGCGCTGTAATGAGGGACGGGAGGGTTTGTGCTGAAATTTCTCCTATCTGCGCTCAGTTGCTGTCTCTGTACGTTCAGCAGAAGTGAGTCATGCACACAAACCAGGGTTGTTTTTCATTCCTGTCAGCACGTACGTCTCGTGGCTTTTTCATGGAATGCGAGACAGCAGAACTCGTGGAGAACACCTGGAGGGAGGTGTAACACCTGTGGGAGGGTGTGCTGTCTGAGTGGCCTGACACTGAGACCGGGGAGGACAGGGATGGGAGTGGGGATTTCATCTTCCAGCTGAAGAAAACCAAAGTATTTTTGTTCGTGCTGTGGATACTTCTTAAATATCTGTCAAAATTTCTCTAGAAAAGGTTGGTTAAATTTAACATACCAGCACACAGTTGTTCTCTGCTGAGTCCTGAATGGCTTGTGAGAATCTGAAGGCCACATCAGCCAGAGATTTAGCAGCAGTTGTAAAGTGGCATAAAACACTTTTATTAGTGTCAGCTTCATTTTATGTGTGCTATTTTTCCCTGAGCAGCAGAGATTAACGCAGCACTTACTAGTGCAGTTATCCTGGTGGTAGTTGTATAATCAAAATTGTCAGATAAAATAAAAACGTCAAAGATGTATTTGTCAGCTCCAAGGATGAACAGAATTTCATTTCAGTCGGTGATAATATCCTTGGTGAGATGTAAGTGATGAGTTAAGTTAGAGAGATCAGTGAAGCACAGACTGGAGTCCGTGTTAGCACGTCCTTCCTTCCTCTTCTGCTCCCTGCTCCCTCAGGAGGACACAGCACCCCTTTCCCTGGGCCGCGGGGGCTGTGCCTGCCCTTCCAGGCACATCCCCTCCTTCAGGGCGGAGATTTGCCAGAGGATGGGGTGGTGCTGCTCCGTTTGTTGAGCTGTTGGTCATGATCTGCGTGCAGGAGGGGAGGGTACAGCCAAAACCTACAGTAGTGGGTTCTGAAATAAATCCCCAAAGGACGTGAGGTGCTCAGTGAGTGTGTCCCTGGAGCTGGATTCAGGTTTTGGACACTCCCAGTGGGCTGGACCTCATCCTTCAGAGGTCAGAGCGGGACGGGCCTCTTGCCTGCTCCTGGTGTCCCTGGGGACAGGTCACTGCCCTGCCACTGTGGCTGGGAGCAAGGACGGGTAACAGCAGAGCCTAAAGGCAGCTTAAATAATGCCAAACCCCACAGGTTTGGTTTTGCGGTGGAAAATAATGCGTTTTGGTTAAGGTTTATTTCTATTTTTTCTCTTCATAGTTGTTTTCAGAATACATTTGTGATACTCATGTATTTATCTATGTGAAAAATTACTCTCATAGTAAGGAATAGTTCTCTAACAGTAAGGTTTAGCACTCCCATTGTAAGCTTTTCCCTTCCTGCATCACTTTCAGTAGACACCAGTATTGCTGTCTCAGGCTGTAGGACGTGGAATCAGAGAATCATGGAATGCTTTGGGCTGGGAAGGTCCTCAGAGCTCACCCAGTTCCACCCTCCACTAGGCCAGGTTGCTCCACGCCCCATCCAGCCTGGCCCTGACGCGCTGAGCTGCCTTTCTGCAGCACAGAAAGTGCAACGGGATGACGTCAGGTTCTTGTCGCTTCTCCACGTGCAGGCTGGAGCCCTTCCCAGGGCAGTTTGTCTGAATTTTGGCACAGAGGATCCTAGAGAATAGAGAGGTTTTGGAGGATGGATTTTGTTGTATAAGTTGTTGGAGAAGGTGGGGAGAGGGAAGCTTTAATGGCTGAGAGGGAAAAGGAATCTAGAAACTCAGCAGCATAAAATGGAACAACCCAGAGTAGTGTGAAAGGGTGAAAAACACCCTGAAAACAAGGATTTTTGGGACAGATCTGAACAGATGGAGAATTGGTCGTGCAGAAAAGCAAACTGGGAGGCAGCTTAAAGTGCAGAAGAGAGTAAAATCCAGTTTCTTTTATCTTGTCTATTTTCGGGTCACAGTTCAGGAATGACTGTTGTTTAAAAGAGAATTAAATTTGCATGTTTTTTAGACAGTAATTTCTTTTTTGAGAAGTCCCCAACTGCATCCTTAGTGCATAAACAATGGTTACAGCAAACCAGTGAATGATCAAAAGAGATCCCAGTGCCCAGCCCATCAGTCCTTGGGCCCCTTGCACTCACCTGACTTCCTGCTGGACTTTTTCTGGGAACCTGCCCTGTTTTGGGTATCTCTCAGTTTCTCATTCCTACAGTGGATTTCACTGGTAGGTATTGGGTAGAAAACTAATTTTTTTAAAATTACTGGATTCATTCATTCATTCTGTCGTGCAATATTTTAATTGACCTGTTCTTGTCCTGAGTTAAAAGTGGCCCTTTGCAGTCACTCGGTAATTTTCTGTTAGTTTTTTTTACCATAAAATCATTAATGTTGGAAAAGACCTCAAGTCCATCAGTCAACCCTTTGGGCCCGCTGATCATCCTTTTCTGGAACTTTCCTTTTTCTGCTGCATGTTTTTTTTGGGCGCAGGGGACTGGAAAAACATCAAACTATGAAGCTGCAGGTACCAGAGATTTACACAGCACAATAATGATATTTTGTACTCCAGCCTTTATTTCCTTGAGTTCTTATTTCCGCTCCCACCGTTAATTGGTGTTCCTTGGCACCCTTTCTCTTTGTGATGTGCTGGAAGAAAAGATTTATTGTTAGGTTTTATGCCCGTAAAAAAATGGTCTCATAATTTTTTTGGCTTTTCATGCCACATTTTACAGTTAAACTTGGCAATTAATGAGTTTTTCCTGCGGTCTTCACTTGGAATTTATTTCAGTTTTTTGAGGAATCTTCTGTTCTTTCCAATTGTTCGCCCTGCTCTGCCTGCAGTGGGCTGGTTCTGGTTCCCAGTTTGGAAGGACAGTGCCTGGTGCCCGTGGCTGCCGGGGGGTGGTGGCACGTCCCTCGCCCACCTGGCTCAGGCGCTCGGGCCATCTGCCACCGGGCGGGGAGGAGGAAGCCTCTGCAGCCTGGTGGATGCCAGACTGCAGGAGGCTGGGGCTTGGGGGGGGTTTTGTTTGTTTTGAACAGAAAATCTGGGATGCTTTTCTCTCCATGCTGAGTTTTTCTGTGGGGGTTATCTCCTGTAACGTGCCCTGAGGAGCTGGCTTTAAATTAGTGGTCTTTTTATTATTTGAAAATTAATTGCAAAGAAATACATTATCTCGACCTTCTTTTTTCTTTGTGAGGTACAACTATATATCTAAGTCAGGACTGGTAACAGCCTGATGAAAATTCTTGCATAATAATTTGTCTTATCAGATCTATTTATTTTGATTATAATTTTATCAGGCTTTCTGGGCTGGAAATACTCCATCCAGGTGTCTGCAGGAAGCTGAAGGCATGTGCTTCTAAATTTAAGTGAAAGCAGTTCATTTGCTCTTCAGAACACGGATAATGGGGCCAAAAATGCCAGAATATGAAAGGATTTTGAAGCAGCCGTTTCAAAATTGAGGCGAGAATAACAAGAAGCTCTTTGCTCCAAGGAAACAACTGTTGCTGTTCCCTCATGGCAGGCTTGGCACATGCGGCCAGTCTACAAAACTTTGGGAAAATGCAGTTTATGCGAGGTCTGTAGAGGATTCCTTGTCCTTGGCAGTTGTTTTCCGAAGGCTCCATTGTAGCCAGAGGGAGAGGTGGTTCCAGGAGGGGGTTTTGTGTGCTGGCACTGCGAGGTTGGTGCATTTTGGGTGCTCAGGGATTCTGAACAGGTCAGAAGGAGCTTGGAATGCACAGCCGCATTACGTGATGCTTTTATGGGCTACGGACTTATCTCGGAAGTTCCAGAGCAGAAATCAATTAATTAACGGAGGCGCCCGGGGAAGGAGCTGGGCTCGTTTGGGCTCCCTTAAACGGCGAGTTCCGTGTGGCCGCCTGCATCCCGGAGAGCCAGAGCCAAGCAGGAGACTCCATTAGCGACAAGATGCTAATAAAATTGTTGCTCCAACTTTTTGTAGTTTACAGTTAACATCTCTGTGTGATGTTTTATTTATTTGGCGAATGAGTTTTATGGTTTAATTACGCAGCAGTGATTTATACGCAAGAGAGCTGGCAAGAGAAAAAGCTCCTCCTGCCCAGCATTTAAAAAAAAAACCACCCTGTTTTCGCTGGCTCGAGAGATCCAGTAACTTCTTACCCATTAAATATTTTTTTTTTCCTTTCTTTTGCCTAGTTTCTATGCTTAGTATTTAAAGGAACTCTTAAAGTGTGCAGTCCTGCAGATATTTCCAGCAGTGGGATTGGGCCTTGTATTTTAGGGTCAGCCTTGTAAAGTACCTGGAGACATTACTGAACATTTTGAAGCATTGGCATAAATGTGACTCTTATTAAAATGTAAAGCAGTATCTTCACTGGAAGTTTATTGGAATGAATGCGAAATTACTGACTCCACGAACGAACGCCGTGCAGGTTTCGCTGCCCTCATCCCAGCTCTGGGCGGGGGGGAAGGCGGCGTTTCCTCTGCCGTGTTTATCTCCGTGTGGTCATTTCCGTGCCCTCACCTGTGGTTTCCCCACCCTTTCCAGCTCGGAAGACAAAGAAGAAGATCAAGGGGCTGCAGCAGGGCGGCGCGGCGGGGGCGCGGGAGGCTCCGGAGGCGGCCGGGAGCAAGAGCATCGTGCCCGCGTCGCTGCCGCAGCTGACGCCCACCCTGGTGTCCCTGCTCGAGGTCATCGAGCCCGAGGTGCTGTACTCGGGCTACGACAGCTCCCTGCCCGACTCCAGCTGGAGGATCCTCTCCACGCTCAACATGCTGGGGGGCCGCCAGGTGGTCGCTGCAGTCAAGTGGGCGAAGGCAATCCCAGGTAATGCACAAGCACAGGGAATGCTGCCCGCAGGCTTCTTCTTGAACCTAAATCCCTCTCTGCTTTCCTTCAAAGCTGTTCACATGAAGTGTTGGTAATATCGGGGCTCATTTATGGCTCAGGTACTTCCGAAGCAGAAAAGCAGTAAAAATTGCAGATGCAAACATTTATTTACTACAAATTAGGTCATTTTACTTGAACACCTTGACCATTGAATGTTAAAATTCTTATTAAAATGGATATTTGTTGTAAAAGTATTACAGAGAAGTATTTGTATTAGCTCTATCTCCAGCTCAGATTCACAGGCTCCCAGGATGGTTTGGGTCAGAAGGGATCCTAAAACCCATCCAGTGCCACCCCCTGCCATGGGCAGGGACACCTCCCACTGTCCCAGGCTGCTCCCAGCCCCGTCCAGCCTGGCCTTGGGCACTTCCAGGGCTGGGGCAGCCACAGCTGCTCTGGACAATAAACAACTATTTCTTGAATAGTTTTAGCAATGAGGTTCTCTTGCATTCTACGGAGCAGCATCACTGTGCTGGCTCATCTGGGTCTGCGTTCGTGGATGGTTCTTTTCTGACTCCCCCTCACTGTCCAGCTCCAGGGTGGAAGTCAAGGTGTTATTTTCTCTCCAGCTCTGTTTGAACTGACTCTTACCTGGGCAGAGAGGGAGGTTTGCTGCTATTTTGGCTCCCACCTAAAAACACATTAAGACACGGAAGAAGTGATGTCAGATCTCAGCCTTGGACATGACACACGGCATCTGTCTCGGAGAGGCCAGGGCCAAGGGGAGCTGAAGATGTTTGTTCCTACAAAACAAAGCCCAGTGTTTCTCTCCCTCTCACCCCTGTCAGTGCTGTTCACTACCTGTTCTCAAAAACCCTGGCAAAAACACCTCCATGACGCATAGGTTGCCCCAAAATAACATCACGGAACAGGTCTGCCAAAAAAAAAAAAAAAAAAAA
>VZTD01004413.1:772171-786263 GCA_013397725.1 Rhagologus leucostigma
AAAAAAAAAACCAGGAAAAAAGAATCAAAAAAAAAAAAAAAAAAAAAAAAAAGCCTGATAATGAGAGTTATGAGTCATAACTGTGTCTCTTTGAGCAGGGGAAATAAATTAACAGTGGGAAAGAAAGGCTGGAAAACTCAAATACATCTATGTCCAGCAGAGATGTGACTGGAGAGATTTGTGTGGGGTCTGGTTGACAAGGTGGGGCAGGTTGGGCAGGTTGGACTCAGTGATCTTGGGGAACTTTTCCAACCTCGCTGACGCTGGGGTTCTGTGTCAGGGCTGTTTGCACTGGGCAGTTGTGCTGAATTAGCTCAGTCTGCTCGAGGAGAGACTCACATGCACACACTTCCTTCTGGGACAGGTTTTTGGGCGACCATCTGGTATTCCCAGATCCAGATTTAGATTCCATTTTATAAAACACTTCTGCGTTGTTCATCTCTGCTGAACGGTTTTCGTAATTAGCCAAACCCTTCAGGTTAGGGCTTATGCTCTCAATGAAAATGCCAATCTTCTCTTTAATAGCTACATTAATAGCAACTATTCTTATCATTTTTATCTCCTTTCTTTTGTTTGCTGAGGTGGTTCCTCATGAGTGTTTAATTTGTATATCCTGCTCCTGGTTGTAGCCCATCAGCCATGCTGACAGCACGCCAGCATTCCTTGCCAAACCCTTTAGTTGGGATTTCAAAATAACCTTTTCCTGGGGAGGGTTTGAGCACAGATTTCAAGGTTTGACCCAGAAAGACTGGAATCACTTTGAAACCCTTTTCTTTGTATTTTGGAGGCGGTACCTGGTCGTTGCTGGTGACTGCAAAGCCAGGGGCTGTGTTGAGACCCACCGGGTTCGTTAAACGTTCATCCACTGGCTCTGTCTGTTGGCACAGCTTCAGGAAGCAGCTCTTTAGATGTTATGAGCTCTTGAGATGTCAGATGCTTAATAAAAATAGATAAAATCAGCTTGCATTCAGGCTCTAATAATGGCTCTGTATGGCATGATAGTTTCTTGTTAAGTGTAGGCTGGATCTGATAGGAGCTGGTGCAGCAAATCCAAAGCTGGTGGCATTTTCAGACTCTTTGAGGGACCAGTTGTCAGGTTTTACTCATTTCCTCCTCGTTCAGTTGGCTCTATTCATGCTGTATAGGAGATGAGAAGCAGTTAATGCTGGTAACTAACGCAGTACTTATTTTGTAGGTTCAGTGTGCAGTTGTTGTTGAATAAGAACAAAATTTGGTATTAAATCAGTTATTGTCTAGCAGACTGCTCTCGTGAAAAGTAGCAAAGCCTGTTATTTTTGGAAGACAGCCCAGTGAATTACAGTGTATGTGAACTATAATTGTTGCCTTTTGTGGTGTATCTGACTGACCATCAGTTCCAGATAACCACACACATATATACTGTGATTTTTTAATATTGCGTCCCTTTTACTCCCTGTGGTACCTGTGCTCTGATAACACAGCAGTTGGTGCTGCTCATAACCCTGCTCCTCTTCCAAGTCAAGCAAGTTTTTTGTCCTTTGTTGCTTTTTTGCAGCTGACACCATCCCCCCCTCAATTTTTTATTTCTCCAGGTTTCCGAAATTTGCACCTGGATGACCAAATGACCCTCCTGCAGTACTCCTGGATGTTCCTGATGGCTTTTGCTTTAGGCTGGAGATCCTACAAGCAGTCCAATGGCAACCTGCTGTGCTTTGCTCCAGACCTGATCATTAACGAGTGAGTAGGACCTGCCCAGTGCTGGGCTTTGCCTCGGGGGTGGATCACGGGCTGCTGCATCCTCCCAGAGATCCCACACCAGCCTCTCCTTTCCCACTTGTTTTTTACCAGCAGCTTGCTTAGCGTTTTTCGCTCAGTCAAACGGAAGGTAATTGAGATATTAAGTGTATTTATATCCAGAAGTTTTTGTGGGAGGTGTTTGTGCTTTTAACATTCCATATTGTGACTGTTCCTGCACCATTCACTGGAATCATTCATTTTATCAGAGCCAACACAGTCAGAGCTAAAAATATGCCTGGGATGGAGAGAAAAGTTTGGCAAATTGCATAATGTTCTGTCTGTTTAGTGTATCAGAGTGGCAATATGGCCCTGCCAGTGCCAGAGGGAAACATTTCTGTCTGATCTGATGAAATTAGGGCTGAAAAGACAAGGTAAAGATGGAAGAACCTGCCTGATTTATATTTTCTTGTTGAACTTTGTTGTCAGCTTTCAAGCAAAGCTGGATTTGGTGGAACGTTTGAACGTATTTTTTTCTTGCACCACACATCGTTTTCCTTGTATTTTTCCCGATTTGTGTTGTGCAGTAATCCTGTGCTGTAGAGGAGGGAAAGAGGGAATTTGGGATTGTTGAGGTGATTGGATCTTATTCGTGTCTCTGTTTTCTGGTTTTGATACGGAGGCAATACCGTTGGCCTGCTTTGGCACAGTTTAATATTTTTGGTCGTATTTCACTTCAAAAGCAGATTCCCAAATATTTTAAAATAATTGTTACATTTTCTGTGGGATCAGCCATTTATATTTCATGTTTATTTATTCTCTTGCCCTTTTTTTTTTTTTTCTCCACTGTAAATGTTTATCCAGGCTTTTATAAACTGTAATCATTGCTTTATAATAAAAATTTTTTTTTAAAAGGCTGAGGAGGAGATGGCAGGTGAGGGCCCATCTGTGTACTTGTGTTTATTAAAGTGCCTAGAATGTGTCCCCGGAGCAGAATGGTATCTGTGTGGTGGAATTGAGATAATTGATGTTCTCACTAAGTGCAGTAGCATCTAATTTGCTCTAAGTCAGAGGTCTCCTGCTGTTTCATCAGTGGGTCAGAACCACAGAGCTTCACTGCTAGGTGTTGGTACTCTTGGAAACCCCCAGAAATGCAAGGGTGATGCTGTTACAGCAAACAGTAATTCCCAAATTCCTTCCAGCTGCAGTTTGGTAAATCGTAGATCAGAGTGACGTTGGTTTTCAATAAAACACTGAGCTGACTGAGAGAACTGCAGTTCCTTCTCCAGCGGGCTACAGGTTCTCCATGAAACTCTCCGGTCGTAACTTTTTGTGTCCCATCCCGCAATAAAACAGAGCCACCTCGGGGTAAAACCTGACAAACACCGAGGGAGACTTGAGAGCTCCGCGCAGGGAGAGCTGGGGGGCAGCTGGGCCGGGGAGCTGGGCAGGACAGGAAAGACATCGTGGGCAGGCAGACAAAAATACACTTGGGTTTGGGTGATCAGATGTGTCCCCGTGGGGTAGATGAGGAGGTGGGAGCTGCGGAGTGGTGCTGAGCTGGGGCAGGGGCAAAACCCACACCCGAGCACAGAGCCACTGCCGTGGCTACAGAGAAGGGCAGCTACCTCTGGTTTAATTCTCTCTGGGTTTTATGTGGGGTTTAGAAACCATTTATTCAGTTTCTGAGCTTTGAAGACTTGCCCTCATGTTTGGTACGGTTCGGTGTCTTCAGCTCCAGGAAGGGAAACTCCCATCTTTGAGGGGTCTCCAAGACTTGGTGGTTCAGTTGGACACAACTGCAGTTACTGACTGATTTCTTTATGGGGTTAATAAGACTTTCTTTGGCTTCACGGATCTGCTCAGGAGTCTGAGCCACATCAGTCCTTCGTGCATTTATCCTTGTGCCAGCCCTGTCCAGCGTGTTCCTGTGTAGTTACTGTTACTTACATGGAGTAGCAACATCCAGTAGCTCACAGCCTGTGGTGGGAGAGAAGACTAAATTCTCTTCTTAAGCCTTAAACTGGCAGATTAGTCATTTGCTCAGTCTTCTCCTAAAAATTGAATATTTATTGAATATTCCACTTTTATGTCTGTACTCCTGTCATTTTTTTTTTTTTTTTGGAGGTGTGTCTATACTAGCTGGCAATTTTATATATATTATACGTGTTTATATACACACACACATGAAACTTGATTCAAGCTGTCGAAAAGTTTGGCAGCTGAATAAATCTTAGGCTTTAGGCCATTATTTAGTACTTGGAAAGGGTTTAAACCTGTGATTTTGCAGTATTGTATAACTGTGATTCAAAACATGCCCTGCTGGAACTGGCACCGGTTCTGTCTCAGCTTTCGTCCTCTGGGTATGTCACAGCGTGCCCGAAATTACAGTGAGCACAGTGACAGTGCACAGTTGTGTTCATCGAGTAGCAGATGCCATTTAATTGCTGTCCAGCTTGAGACAGAAGTTCCTGGAAGTCCTGGGCCTCAGGATTTTGACTCTGGTTCCATGCTCATCACTGTAGCTCCTTGCTGGGAGGTGTGAGGTCGCTCGTTTGTCCTTCTGATCTCGTGTGCCACAGATAGCTGTGCTGGTGGGTTTGAACAGGAGAACAACGAGTGATGTCAGTTTTATAAGCAATGTTTTGTCAGTTCCCTTATTCCCCAGATTTTTTCCCCAGCATTCTTTTGTAACTCCCTGTGTGGAGTCGGTGTCATCTGGTTTTCGGAACAGCAGCATCTTGTTTACTGGGGTTTGGAGCTGTACAGCTCTGCTGAACCGAGTGACTCAGAGCCGTGTGAGAACCCTGCCGTGCTTCCCTCGGCCACCTGCGCATCCCTGTGCTCCGGGCCTGGGCTGGGGCACAGGGGGTGGATATTTAGGGACAAGGAGGGGGTCAGGGGAGACCAGCCTGGTGCTGTGGCCGTTCCAGCTGAGAAGGCAGGTGTGTGGTATCCTCACCAAGCAGTGTCTCTTTTAATGAACTAGGTGTAGCACCCCATGAGTGAGTCCGTGGGGTTGGTGGATGCCCTGTGCAGGGAGGGGAGCTGCGATCCTGAGCAGGCAGAGCCCTGAGCCCTGCCCTTGTCCCGGTCTGTGTCCATGACCCCCCGGGCCGTGTCCCCAGGACAGCTCCCTGTGCCAGCTGAGATCATCTGATGTGCCCTGGCCGGGATGGGACTGGCTGGGAGCTCTGCCCAGCGCGTGTGCCAGCGCTGGGACCAGGCGGTGAATCAGCCTCCTCGTGCTCTGACACCGGCACGGGGCAGAGCCGCCCCGTGCCCAGACCTCGCTGAACACGGGCTGGGGCTGCTCCCGTGTTTGGGAACTACGGCTTGTGTAGCCTCAGCACTGCCCGAAATCCGTGCGTCTTCCTCAGGATCCTCAGCCTCGTGGATGGGGTTGCCTTCCCAGCGGGCAGAAGCAAACGACAGGCATTTGCTCATGACGTTTATTTTAACCTTCTGCCCAGAAATGGGCACGGTTTTACGTGAGGAAAACTGCTGAGCCCTGGCAGAGAACGGGTTTAAATTAGTCAATTTGAAATACGTGAGGTGCCCTTTGATACGGCCCAGAGGGGCCAGGACAGCATTTGCCACCCGGCCAAGCGGTGGCTTTGTGTCGAGCGCCCCGAGAAACATCCCACGGCCAGCGTTGCACTTACTCCTGTTTCACGCGGCGCTACCTCGCGTGCACTTTGTGCTCGTGCTGGTGCTCCCTGACGCTGGAATCCCGAGGTAAAGCCGGGGTGTCTGGGTTGCTGTGAGTGCCCTCGTGCTGTGGCTGTAGGATTGGGGCAGTGCCGCACGCGGTCCGGTTCCACATGGAGGGAATTGTCCAGCAGCTGCGTTTGGAAATGCTGGGGTTTTACACTTGTGCTTCGTCTGGTTTAATACAGTTTCAGTAGTTTGGATTTCTGTCTTCCAAAAGCCGTCAGAATTCCCCCTGGTTTTCGGACCCTGAGAAAGGGCTGTTCCTTGTTCCCACTCAGGGTTTCCCAGGGTGATTGTGAGGGTAGGTTGTGTAATCCTCCTGAAGGGCTAAGGAAGGGAGAATGGAAAAGTGATCAGCTTTGGAGGAACTGTAGTTTCATAACCAAGTCTGACTCGTAACTCCCACAGGGATCCCATTTTGTCTCTGTGTAGATTATAATGCTGTATAGGTGATACCGAGGAAAGGTGACAGATCATTAACAAAAAATGAAGTGCTGGCATCACTGCAGAGAGGTTGTGTACTCATTGCATGGGGTTGTTTTGCTTGTCTTTTCCTCTACAAGAGAAAACCCATGGAAAAGCATAAATCTGTCTTACACTCTTCAGAATTAGTCTGTTCTTAATTGCCCACTCAAAACTAATTCTGCAATATTCACAGTAACCAGCTGTAAGAGCACACATAAGCAAGATTGCTGTGTCAGGTGAGGTATGAAATAAAAGGAGATAGTGTCTTGATGCAAGGCTTCACTGAAATAGGAAAAAAAAATAGGTAAAAACATAATGTTTGTTATTCTGATTCCAAGATTTGCCTTTGGCTGTCAACATGACTTTCCATTTATGGTTAGAAACGTGTTTATTACAGTTCGAAGATAACGAAGTTTAATTGCAGTGCTGGTCATCGCTTCAGAAACACCGGCACAAGTATAAAGTCACTTGGAAAACTGAGGAGTTACAGGAAGATACTGCTAAATATAGAAATATGCATTAAATTAGGTGCACTTCTCAAAAGTGTTGAAAGAATCAGAGAAATCCCAGCTCCAGGGTGGCACTCCATCAAGTTTCCTTAGGAAGATGAGATGCTCTGGGACCGCCAGGCTCGGGGGACTCAGGCTGAACTCGATTTCTGTGTCACGTTGGTGCTACGGCTGCTGATAGCAGAGCTTGCTGCTGAGTCCTTGGTGCAGACAGGCTCCCTTCGTGGAGGCACTGGGGCTCAGGACGTCGCCGTGCTCGTCCCGCACCCGGGGCCGGTGTTTATCCGTGTCACCGAGGCAATCACCTCAGGGGCTCACTGGGAAACGGAGCGTCCTTTGCTGTGCGATGGCTCGCGTACAGCTCCTCATCTGCAGCCTGGAAAAACAGATCCAGACCGCGCAGATAGCCAGACATTTCACTGATTCCTGTGCTTTTATTCCTCAGGCAGAGGATGAATCTCCCATGTATGTATGAACAATGCAAACACATGCTCATGGTGGCCCGAGAGCTCTCCCGGCTCCAAGTCTCCTACGAGGAGTATCTCTGCATGAAGACGTTACTTCTCCTCTCTACAAGTAGGTGAACAGCTCAATACCGAGCCTTTTGCATTTGCATCTACAGAAGTTTGTGGTGGATTCGCCATAGATACTGTGAGATAGATTTACACTATATGCTGCGTGCTGGTTTTTATCTTTAGGTAGGATATGCTGGAGTTAAACAAGTCACAGCTTAGTAAATTCTGTCTGTGCTGCGCGAAAGTTCAAAGCGCAGAGTCGGAAATAGTCCTTTTAGAATATACAGAAATAAACTAACCTGAGACAGCATAACTAATAGAAGCGATTATGTGTAAATACCTTTTCCAGTGTTACTTTTCCCCTCTGTTGATACCACTGGTAGCCCCAGTGACTTTGTGCTTCTTGGGGCTGGAGCTCCCTGAGGATCTGAGCTCAGCCCAGGCTTGGCTGCAATCCAGGGACTCACACAGCAGAGAGGGAGAGAGCGTGTGTGAGCGTGTGCTGGGGTGGGTGTGAGCCGGGCACCTCGCTCCGGGACAGCCTCTGTGTCCCGGGAAGTCCCATCCCGTCCCATCCCACGGTCACAGGATCAGGAGGGAGCTGCCTCAGGCAGGGACTGACGTGTTCCTGCTCCTGCCTGGCACGACGGGTTGGCTTCAGAGCAGTGACAGAGCTGCCAACGTGTTTGAAAGGTAGCAAGAGCAGCGCAGAGCAAGTGCAGATTTGTCAGCGTACCTCGGTACTTCTGCATCGTCCTCGTCAGGTGCTTTGGCTTGGAAGGGACCTGAAGCGTGATAAAAAGTAAATATTGCTAAGTTTATTACACTGAGGGTGTAAACATTCCTTATCTGTAATGTTTCCAGTGAATAATAGCATTGATTCCTATACAGAAATGAGAATTTGTTCACCTTGGGCTTCTTCCAGATAGGAGCAGGAGGGATGGGAACCCCAGCACGGCTCACGTGTCAGGGCAGGGGGTGATGGCTGTGGGCAGGGCGGTGTGAGGGTGCCATGGCCAGTTCCCCCAGTGCCCGGTGCCCCACCAGCCTGGCAGTGCCCAGCCCTGCCTCGCTGCCAAGCCCAGAACTGGGACAAGGGCTCTTTTCAGAGGAAACTTTCAGCCTCTCACGGTCGTGGGCTTTGTAGGAACTTAAAACTTCCCTGAAACTGCAGATTTCAAACAGTTCCTGTTTGATTCTGAAATCTCTCCCAAAAATTCCTCAAGTGTTTTGGGTGTGGTGTAAGGCAACTTTCCTAACAGGAGCTGGAAATTTCCATGGAGAAATTACCATGGCAGAAGGGGTGAGGAGGCAGCACTGGCAGAATTCAGCCCCTCCAGCAGCGGGGCCGGGCGGGAGCTGGCACTGCCCAGAGAGGCCTCTCCACTCCATTTCCAGTGGGAGACAATTTATCTTCGTTTTGTTGAGTACATACATTGTGTGAGTGGTACATCGTGGAACTTCTGCAATTGAATAGCTGGAATTTCTATAGCTCTTTAATCCGCGCCTTGGCAATTTGGATTTGTTTATTGTGTTTCTGTGTTAAGTTTTCCAAGAGAAGAGGAGGAGGAGTAAAACAGGAATCCCACACAGGTCTCGACTTGTAGCTCACACACAGACATAGCTCAGAGACCTCTTCCGTGTGAAGTATTGAAACAATTGACAAGTTTCATCTCCCGTGCGGGCAAGGCAGACAAGAGACTTTCATTCCAGAATCCCTCAGACGCTGCCAGTGCGGGGAAGGTTGGGTTTCCTAAGGAAGGGAATGTGCTGCGTGGCCTCTGTCCTCTTCTGTCCGTGCTTTTTTTTTTTTGTCACCTTTGTCTCAGCTCTTTCTCTTCTCTGTCTTCAGCTCTTCCACTCCCCTGAGGTGATCAGAGGCTTCAAAGGAGGCACCTTAAGGACCTCTGGAGTCCCCGTGCTCCATTTGTTCAGGGTGGTCCTTGGCCTTTGGAAGGACCATCCCCAGAGGAGGACGTAGGCACGGGGACTTCACCTGGATTTGAATCGCCAGGCCTTGGGTTCCTGTCCCCAGCTCCTCCTCTGCCCAGCACTGCCTCGATGTCCCATCCCTGTCCCAGGCTGTCCGTGCCCAGTTCCCCCACGGCTCGGCCAGTCCGTTTGTTGTCCAGCCTGGCGCTGCCTTGCCTGGCCCTGCCTTGCCTGGCCCTGTTACTTGATCCGGGTCAGGAGGCTCAGAACCAGATGATCTTTCAAGATCCTTTCCAAGCCAAGCCGTCCTGTGATCCTGCCCTTGCTCTTCCCTGGGCACGCAGAGTTTTTGTGGAACCTTCCTGGTATCACATTTCCCAGGACCTGGGGAATACAGGAGCTCCAGCCCTGGTGGTTCTCCATCAGGGTGCTTCCAGGGGCTGGGTGTTGTTGCCTCCATGGTCCAGTTCCCTTCCCACTGTTTTTTGGTGGGATACCTTTGGAGGTTTGGGGTTTTTTGTATTTTGCAGCAGGCCTGTGCTTTGTGTCCAGCTGGTCACTGCTCTCTCCATCCTGCTCTCTCCTTGTCTCTCTGCTGTCATTCCAGTCAGTCCAAGTCCTTTTGCTTTTACTCATTTTCATAGAATGGCTTGGGTCGGAGGGGACCTTAAAGCTCATCTCATTCCAGCCTGGCCTTAAACACTTCGGGGATGAGGCAGCCACAGCTTCTCTGGACAGCCTGTGCCAGGGCCTCCCCACCCTCACAGGGAAGAATTCCGCATTTTAACCTAAACTTCCCCTCCTGCTCCTTGTCCTGTCGCCGCAGCTCCTGGTGAAGATTCCCTCTCCGTGTCACCAGTGTAAGAGAACTTAAATAATGACGCAGTTCAGTTTTAGGGTGTTTTAAAGGCTGGTATCCGTGTTGCAGTTCCCAAGGAAGGCCTGAAGAGCCAGTCCCTGTTTGAGGAGATCCGCATGACGTACATCAAGGAGCTGGGCAAGGCCATCGTCAAGAGGGAAGGGAACTCCAGCCAGAACTGGCAGCGATTTTATCAACTGACTAAACTGCTGGACTCTATGCATGATGTAAGTCCTGACAGGAGTGCTGCAGGCATTCCAGAGAAACACGTTTGGGGCGGGGACAGTGATCTCCTCCAGATCTTTTTATTTAAAGGGACAAATATCGGGGAGGAGGAGGAGGAGGTCGTGCTCCTCTGCTACCTCACTGAAGGCAAATTGACAGCCTTGAACGTGGTCCTTTCAGGCTGCCTCTGCAGTGCAGTCCACAGCAATTAACTGTATAATTAATCTCATTTTCAGTCTCTTCAGATTTTAAAAATTCTCTTGCTTTAAAAAGGAGGAACTCAGGAAGTGAGTAAGTGATTTTGCAGAAACGTGACTTTTAAAAGGAGTGTTATCTCAAAACCCAGTGAAGAGAGAGTTTATGGAATAGTTTGAAATTCCATTAAAACAATGGCTCAGCACTACGTGTAGTGTTAGCAGTGATCTAATTTTGAAGGAATTTCCAATTCAGACTGTCTCCTTTGGCAGTTTAATTCTAATTACTCGTGTAGCACAAAGCAGTGTTTAAGACTGCAAAGGGTAACTTTGAGACCTCAAAATTACTGTTTTTTTTCTTGTTAACTGTACCGAGCACCCGGAAGGATCTCATTTAGCTTATCCGTGTGTGTGTGTGTTATTTACCTGCTGGAATGGGAATTGATACCGAATCTCCTCCGTGTTTGTAAAGCCTTGCACAATCTGTTTGTTTGGTTTTATACCGGAGTGCCATGGACAATAATTAATGAACTAAATGAGGATTCCTGTGCCCGTCTTGCCTGAGCCCCATCCTGTGGGCAGGAGCTGGGGAGGAGGGAGGTGAATGTTCTCGGAACATCTTCGTGTGCGAGTAATTCTTTGTCTTGTCACTCGTAGGTGGTTGAAAATCTTCTGAGCTTTTGCTTCGAGACATTTTTGGATAAATCCATGAGTATTGAGTTCCCAGAAATGTTGGCAGAAATCATCAGCAATCAGATACCAAAATATTCCAATGGAAATATCAAGAAGCTCTTGTTTCATCAGAAGTGACTGCCTTAACACAAAGGGTTGCCTTAAGAAACCGTCACACGATAGCTTTGTTTTGTAAAGAGAAAACCTACAGAACTTGTTCCTTTTGTCCTCGCAGGTGTTTCTTTTGTAATTATGCACTACATGTGGTTTACAGAGGGCCAAGAGATAGGCTGGAGAAGCAGCGGATTTCTCACGCTTCGGAAAGAATTGGGGAGAAAGGAAAGGAAAAGAAATCGGTTTTGGCAGAAATTTTCTCTCTCCCCTCGTGCATCATCCCTGGATGCATCAAACCACCAGTGACAAGCTCTGAGGCTGTTACGAACATTCTGCTAATTAATTAATTAATTGCTGCAGTTGGCTGGAGATAATTTTTTAGGCTCTTTTTTTTTTTTTTTTTAGCAAAGTGTTTTGGATTTTTTNAGTGGAAAATGTTTTTGGTTTTTTTTTTTTTTTTTTTAAGGTTAAGGTAGTATTTTGGTTTATGCATGTAACCTGAAGAAAGTTTACAAGTGTATATCAGAAAAGGGAAGTTGTGCCTTTTATAGCTATTACTGTCTGGTTTTAGCAATTTCCTTTAACTTTATATACCGTGAACTCGGCTCGTTCATTTTTTCTTACATAATTTTTTTGTAATACTTCAAGATGCCTATTGTACAGCTGGTTTTTTAAGGTGGGGCAGCTCGTAGCTTTCCTAAACGACCTCTAGACAGTAAATACTCGAGCAGATTCTCATGAAACTGGGTTGGGCTTTTCTAACCTAATGCTTTCAACCGGCAAAGCGGCCATAAAAATTGGGCTTTTTCTAAGGGCCAGGGTGGGTGGGAGAACACTCTCAAATCTCATTTCAGTAGGTCCGGATGAAACAAATCCTTTTTGGTACATTGCGAAAGTGTCGGATATGCAGATTCATAGAAAATTAACCCAGTCCTGACTGGATGTAAATGTGCAGGTTATTTTATATGTTGAAAAAAAAAAAAAAGAAGCCTGATTTTTGCATACGATGCAACAGCCATAACGCAAAGAGTCATGGGCTGCATTGATGCCAAGAAGATCAGTCCTGACTGCCCATCAGGAAATTTTCAGGAAAATATGCATAGCTTCAGAAAAGCTTACTTCTGTGCGGACAAACTCAGTTTTCTATACACGTAAAGCTGTCGTCACACAAGTATTTCTGGAGACCCCACGGACAGGGGAGAGGACGTGTGAGTGCACCCAGTGGCTGGGTTTGTTCTCCTGTAGGATTCCAGAACCCTCCTCGTCTCCGGGGACTTGTCCACGCAGCTGGGACTGGACCTCCCAGCTCCAGACTTCGCCTGGTTAGAGACCCAGTTCCGCATCTCCACCCTTCACTGACTGCTCCATCCTCTTGTCCTGGAGAGCTCCGCTACTGAGTTCGTGGTCTTAAGAGTTGTCCGTCAAACTTTCTGTCTTTGTAAGGCTGCAGCCCTTCACACTGAATTCCTGGCGTGCCATAAATTCCCATAGGCCTTGTGGATTTCTCCTTGTTGCCATTGATGAGGATATTTTCGACGTTTAGAAGCTGTAGTAGCCTTTTCTACGTGCACCTTAACAATTTTCTGTATCTCAAAACCGAAATATTTAAGCCACTCTAAAATTTGATTTTTACTCAAAGTGGCCAGATTGTTTGTGTAATAGAAACGAGAAAGATCATCTGAGAACATACAAAACCTAATATATTTTTATATTTAGTTATAGTTTCAAATATGTATAATCGGTATATTCGCTGATCCAAGAAAAGAAGGGAAGGGCTACTGCAGCTTTAAAAGCAATTTATTAAATGATTGTAAAATAGCTTGTATAGTGTATAATAAGGATGATTTTTAGATGACAGATTGCTTTATCATGACACATGTAATTATATTTTTTGTAGGGGTCACAAATGCGCTGAGTGGAACCGTTCGTGTGGCTTGGCCGGAGGCAGCACCGGGGCTCTCGGTGTTGGTATCCAAAGAAATGCTCTGTTCGGAGGGGAAACCCTGTGCTCCGTGGGTGTTTGTGGGGTGTGTGTTTACTGATTCACTGTGTACAAATTCCCGTTGGTTTTGGGTGGGACACTCCTATCTGTATGGTCGGGAGCCGCTCCCGAGGCACGGCTGAGCCAGACCCCGCTGCGAGACCTGTCACAGCTCTGACCCCGGGGGGGCTCAGGCACAGCCTCGCTCCGCAGCAAAAACAGCTTAGAAAGTGGGCAATAATCCGCATCCGGGTGCCAGCAATATGTAAATACAGAGCGTGGGGTGTTCACAGCACATTTCTACAGTGAGCAGACCTTGGTTTCCAACTGAAATAGGAAACTCAATTCTCATCCTTTCTTAAAGCTCTTTTTGAATGTTATACCTATTTAAAAAGATCCTATATTCAGAACTTTGGAGTAAAATAGCATCTTTAATAAAAAGAAAATAATCACTCTCTTCTTTGATGTGTAAGGAATACGTACATTTTGTAATAGGTAAAGATCAGGATTTTAATTACAACTTCCAGCCCAAGTCATTGGGAATCCTCCCGCGCCCGTTTGCGATACAGATAGGAGTTTGTACTGGTGGGGCTCGGGGGGCTGTGGGGCCAGGGGAAACCTGCTCTCACTTGGGAGAAATGTTTTATAAGCTTGCATCCCCAGAGCCCTGGGTCGGAGCCCGGGGACAGCATGTGCGGGTCGGGGTGCAGGGACCCCACATTGTCGTTTTTGCCAGCACAAGCAACAGCAGCGAACTCCAGCAGCTGCTGGAGTCAGGGGTTGGAACTGGATGAGCTTTAAGATCCCTTCCAGCTCAAATCCTGCGGTTCTCTGATCCCCCTGTGAGAGAACCGGTCACACAGGAGGAGAGGCTCTCTGCCCTTTGTGTCTGTTTGCCTGTATATTCATTTTTAGTCTCTGGATTTAAGGAAAAACAGAGGAAACTGTGATGCTAGAGGAAGAATCGTTCTGTATGTGCTGTTCAGTTTAAACTTCACCGGTGAGACTCCGTAGTGCTGTAGCCAGCAGTGAGAAGTCCGTGTCCTGTTATCCGTAGTCCGTGTAGCAGTGGGGAGTCCCTGCACTCTGGATAAAGCGGGGAGAATTCCGGCCTTGGCCCTTCAGTGCCTTATCACAAAGTGCACGGATCCGCCCGGGACGGCGGGGGCAGCTCAGGACTCGCAATGGCCTTAGGGGGA
>VZTD01004413.1:792245-896811 GCA_013397725.1 Rhagologus leucostigma
GGTAATGGCTGCAGCAAAATGAAGACTCTCGGAAAAGGAACAAACCAGGATCTGTGGGAGTGGGAAAGGGAGCGCAGCTGGGCACGGGGCAGACGGGGCTGCTCCATCCCTGTCCTCTGCGTGGGCTCATCCTTGGGACCCGGCTGCCAGTGCAGGTGGCACCGTGGTGGCACCGTGGTGCCACGGGCCCGGCTGCGGCCGGGTGAGGTGACCCGAGTCGGAACGAGCTCGTTTGCACAAGAGCTGGGGCAGCCTTGGGAACAGCTCCTTGCTGGCTGCCAGGACAGCGGGGACACGGTGCCATCGGCTGGAAATGAGAACTGAACTTTGTGTGATCGTGGAGAGGGGCTTTGGACAAGGGCATGGACAGGACAAGGGGAGTGGCTTCCCACTGACCAAGGGCAGGGTTAGGTGGGATATTGGGAAGAAATCCTTCCCTGTGAGGGTGGGCAGGCCCTGGCACACCTGGTGGGTGCCCAGAGCAGCTGTGGCTGCCCCTGGATCCCTGGCAGTGCCCAAGGCCAGGTTGGACACGGGCTGGGAGCAGCATGGGGCAGTGGAAGGTGTCCCTGCCCATGGCAGGGGTGGCACTGGATGGGCTTTAAGCCCTGTCCAGCCCCCTGTGCCAGGGAGACGCTCACCCCGGTGGTTCCTTCACTGCCAGCCACATTCCAGCCCTTCTGGGGCTCATCCCCAGAGCCTCTCCCATCACCTCCTGCTCTGCTCCTCGCTCACAGGTGGCTGTTAATTAAAGCGCTGAGCAATCTGCAGATAATTCATTATCTGATGGCCCGGGGAAACAGCTCGATCCTGGGGCGGGGCAGGGCAGGGCAGGCCTGGGGGAGCAGCCAGTGGGAAGCGATGGGGATTGTGGGGGGCTCCCAAAGAGATGGGGACACAGCAGGGCCACAGAAATCTCCCTGTGGAGATGGGTTTGCTCAAACTCCCTCACGCTCCAGCTGCAGACCCCGCTCTGCCGTCCCCACCTAATCCCAGCCAGGCTGGTCTCCGGGGCACCCGGCTGCTGCAGACTTTTTCCCCTTCCTGCGTGCGTCAGTGAGTTTAGAGCCCAGGTGTGATTTTCTAGACCCTTTTGTCTGAGGTTTAGAAGCAGAATAAGCTTCATTAGCAGAAGGGAGGATTTACAATAGGTAGGTGCTACCTCGTGAGCCGTCAGCATTGTGCTAAATTACCAGCTGAGCCCGTCTGCAAACAGTCAGCTCCTCACCCAGAGAATAGAGCTTTAAACAGCTATTTCTTTAAAAACCTTTGCTTTTAATCTTTATTTCCCAAAAGCTAAAAATCTGAATTAGCCCAAATGTACAAACTGTAATTGCTTTGAGGTTTCTGGTTCGTTGGGATAATTAAACCATCCCACACTCCCTAACACGTCTCCGCATCCTCGGGCTCTGGCCCTGTGCAGGCGACTTCTGCCCTGGGCTACCCCGGACCCCTCCCCGTGCTCGGCTGCTGTCCGTGAACCGGGGCTCTGCCTCTTCTCCAGGCAGCCAGTCACAGGACGGGAGGAAATGGCCTCGAGCATCCAAGCCAACCCCACTCCAGCTGCAAACCAAATCCAACCCAAACCAACCCAGCCCAGTCCCAGCCCAAACTCACGGCAACCCAAACCAACCCAACCCAGCCCAATCCCAGCCCAAACCCAAACCCAAACCCAGCCCAGCCCAACTAATCCAACCGCCACCAAACCCAACCCAAACTCACGGCGCACTTGTGGAACATCGGCCATCGATGTGGAACACGGCAGGGCTGCTCCGAGAGACTCCTCTGATGTCAGTTCCAACAGACATCACTGCACCATCTTTTTTTGGGTTTAATGCCCACAGTGACCGGCCAGGGGCCGCGGGAGAGGCTCTGCCCATCGGCAGCGTCACCGCCCAGCTTTCGTTTCATTTTGATGATGATTTAATACTAAGCATCAAATGCTGTGTCAGGCTGGTTTAAAAAAATATTTCCTATCTTTAATTTCTCTTGGAATAAACCAATGTTTACTACAGTATTAAAGCTGGCCCAAAATGGGAACATTTAGTAAGCGTTCCAGACAAGTTTTTTCTTTCTGGAAAGTTTTAATTAAAAAAAAAAAAGTATTCCACTGGCTCTCCTGTAAGAGCAGTAACTCCTGCCTCGGTTTGATTGCCTTTCCTCCAGGAGACATCTCGTAAATACGTCTGCGTGTGACTTTTGTTCCCGGAAACTCTCTAGGTAGCACATCCAAAAGCTCCTAAGTGCCTCTGAAAAGGAATTTACTCCGGTCTCAGAGTAACTGGAGCATCCAAGGAGCCAGAGGGGGACCCTGCACGGAGAGGTTTTGTGGGGACACGGCGGGAGCAGCGCGGAGCTGGTGCTCACACAGCATTGCTAAGCAGGCCCCTAAGTGTCCCCAGACAACGCCTCTGGGAGGGCTCTTGGCACGTTTGCAATTCCCATTCATCCCCAGCCCTCGCTCTGCCCTGGCAGCATCCCGCGAAGGCAGGAGGGAGTGGCTCAGGACAGTCCCAAACACAAACAAATAGTGCTGGCAGATGAGATATTGAGGGTTTTTTAAAAATCCTTGCCATTAGTCCTCCCCATCCCTCTCCTGCCCCCAGGGAGGGGCTCTCACACCCCCGCCCCAGCCCCGAGGTCCCAGCACCAGCCATGGCCACGGAGCAATGCCGGGGCTGGATAAAGCCTGGCCTCATCCTAAGCCAAGGCTGGATACGGCCCAGCCCCATCCGATGCCAGGGCTGGAAAAAGCCTGGCCTCATCCTTGGCTTCAGGAAAGCCAAGAAATAGCACAAACGTTGGCTATTAAGCCCAAGGATGGAGGTGAACCAGCAGCGTGCTCGGGAAACTGCAGATCTCACCCTTAGAAACCTCTCGCCTTCTTCATCCAACACCTCCGAGCGGAGACCACGAGGCAGCGTGGGGTCTTCACCCCTGCCCAAACCACACCAGCCAGGTGAGAAGCCCAGAGCGTTCCCCAACGGGTCAGAGTGTTTTGGAGAGGGTGTGATCCCCTGGGAATGAGCTGTGCCACCCACCCTGGGAAGCAGGAAAAAAAATTATCACCTTTTTCCTCTTTTTTTCCCCCCAAGACAAAAGCCCAGGAAGTTTAATCACTGTGGACGAAACGTGACGAGGGCTGAAATTTCAGCTCCCCTCTCTCTAAGTGACACCACGGAGTGAAGGAAGCAGCAGCTCCAGGCCGGGGTCGGGGGGTTTGGAGCCTCTCGTTGACCAGTTTCAAATGTCCTTTGCTTCTCTCGTTACAGCTCTTCTAAAAATACCAAATACAGATCTTTTCCTTATAATATTTTAAGATACTCTATTTATACATTAATTCTTTCAAAAATAAAAAGTGACACATAGAGCAATTCAGTCACTCAGAGTCTTTAAAACTGTTACAAAAAGCCACGACATCCATCCCCAGCGCCGCGGGCCGGGGGCTCTTTTGAGACTTTTTTTTATAAAATATGACTCCAGCTCTCAAAATCCTGGCTCTGCAGTCAAACAGGGCTCCTCCTCCCACCCTGCCCCTTCAAAACCACCCGGAACGAGGAGGGATTTGCACACTCGCCCTGCCGAGCCCTCGTGGCGCGTCCATGGAGGCAGGAGCTGGCCCGGTGGAGCTGAAGGGCTCGTCCCCGGCTCTGCACAGCCCCGCCTTGGCCACACCGACAGCAAATGCCCCGCGAGGATGGAAATAATTCACCTGGCACAACCAGCACTGCACGGACTTGGCACGGAGGAGGCTGCAAGCAAGGGGAGGCCTGGAAAACAACGCCGGAGAGAGGCAGAGGCAGCTCCAGCACGGCACATCAGCGGCCTGGGCGCTGTGTCTGTACAGTGGGATTTGGGAAGGGGAGGTACCAAACAGCCAAACAACGCGAGTGGGGTTTGCGTGGGGCTGCAGCGTGGGCTGCTCGCCTCGCACAGACTGAGGGTTACCCCACAAAACCAAAATATTTAAAAGAAAAGGGAAGGTTTGAGAGGTTTGGTCCAAAACGTCCTCTCTGCACCGAGCAGGTGCCCGCCGAGCCCTGGCAGCCCTGAGCCCTGCGGAGCCACCCGGGGCTCGCTCTCGCCTGCAAGAGCCGGCGCTGCGGTGGCACGAGGAGGGGTCACCTCCCGGGGCTGCCCCGGCCACCGCGGGAGCTCAGCCCCTCAGCCCTGCCCCCAGAGCTCCGGGTGCTCCCCGGCAGCACCCAGAGTTTTGCTTGGGGCAGTCGGGAAGCGCAGGGAAGGCTCTGGGGGCGCAGGACTCGGCTCCTCCTCGGCGGGACCCTGCTGGGCCAGGGCCCTGGGCTCACGGACGCCCTGCACAGCTGGTGAATGTCCCCCTGCAGGAACACCCGGCTCGGGGGTGCCATTCCCAGTCTTCAGCTCGGCCCCTCGGAGCACTTGGCCGTCCCTTGGCTGCTCTTCCATCGCTGGGATGTGGGCTTGAAGCACGAGTCTCTCCATCTCCCCAGGACCGCTCCCGCACAGCCCAGCAGCGCCGCAGGAGGGGAGGAGAGGTGACATCTGATCCACACAAACATCCAGCAGCGGGCACAGGGACGTCCTCACCCCGCGTCACACAGTGGCAAAGGGCACAGGGGCCTGCAGGACTCCCCATGGATACCATGGAATGCTCAGCAGTGGCACTGGGCACACCCACAGTTATAGGAACTCCACGTAGTTCTCAGGGATCAGTCCTGTCTTGCCGTTGAGGGTCCCTTCCAGCCAGCCAGGCTCCTGGGACGGGTGAACTGCGGAGAGAAGGAAGGGCAGGTGACACCTTTAATCCGCGGCGATTTTAAAGAAAGGAAACTAACAGAGTTAAGGATGATCCTCAAGGTCCCTTCTGACCCAAACCATTCCATGATTCTGTGAACACACCAAGGGGCTCAGCTGACGTGCTCTGTCCCTGCCTGCTCCCCGTGGGACTCCTTGGCCTTTCCTTCCCCAAGTGACTCCCTCTGCAGGACCGAGTGAGCTGCAGGCTCCAAGTACTCCCTGGGGCTGCTGGGCTGAGGGAAGTGAAGTATTTGGGATAAAAAGAGGGGCTCAAAACTTCCTCCAGATTGGGCTAAGATCTCTGGGAAGCTGGAGGGAACGTGGTTACCTCCATCACGTGGTAACCCTGCACATCCCGGCTTGGCCTGGGCCCAGGCTGGGTGGGGAATCGCATTAGAGAACAATCCCGGCGGGAAAGCAAACCCCGCAACCTGATTGTGCGCAACTAGAAACCTGATCAGTCCTCAAAAGCCTTTCTTTATTCAATCAACTCCCAAAAATTTGCTGATTTTGCAGGAGCCAGGCCAGGGTCACGCCTGCAGGCAGAGGAATATCCCTGCTCCCACAGTAATGGTGGGAAGTCGGCGTTCAGAGCCCCCGGAGCTCCCCGGGCTCCCCTGACCCCGCAGGTCTGGCGCTCGCTCCCTCACTCCGTGTCTGGATCAGCTGCACGCGGCACCAGCTGAACGGGAGCTCTCAAAGTGCCACGATTGCTACGTGGGTGTTGCTCCCTGTGGGCAGCAGCAGCCCCAAACCCCAGCTGGATCAAGCCGCCACGCGCAGCCTCAGAGAAGCTCAAACCAGAACCTGCCTCCCACGATTGCCAAGATCTCTTTGCCTTCGCTGCGGTTTGTGAAGCCCCTTGATCACAGCAAGGCTCCCACCAAGCCAGGCTGGTTCCACCTCACGTCCTCCAGCCAGAGTGAGCCCCGGCTGCGCCGCTGAGTGACTGGAACACGCTGTGTACTTTTTCCCTCGAATAATCCATTGATTTTTATCAGCAAACATAATGTATTTAATTCAAACTTGTTCCCCTCCTAGCTGCTCTGATTCCCACGGGCCCTCAGAGGGGAGACCATGTTTATTTATAAGATGACTATGGAGCTGCTTCGGAGAAGGATTGTCTTTAATTCACACGTATTCATTCTCCTCCCCTTTCTGCTGCATTCGCCTCTATGTCCCAGGGCAAAACCAGTGCCTGTGGTAGCAGCTTCCCAAATGACAATGCTTAACATTTAAAAGCCAAGAATGACTTGGAAAGCAGTAAAAAGTCTTTTCTTGACACTGGGATTATAACTAAGCCAGAGCTGCTCAGTTCCACGGGGTGCAGGAAACACCAGATCTGTGTTCATTAACGTGGTCTCTGACTGAGCAAAGCCCCCCTGCTCCAGCGCCCATATCCAGAGGGAAAAAGCACACGTTGCTTTCCCATCTGCTGCACAAAACACTACAGGAGCTACAGAGTGTTTCTGGTGCTCATGCCTGGAACCTCATCTCCCCTTCGCAGAAGCCCTCTGGGAATGGCTCTGTGCACGGTAAACAGCGGGGCAGGCACAGCTCACCAGGGTCTCCCTCAGAGGAGGGGTCCGGACCCACAGGAGGGCTGTGGAGCCCACGGGGTGTGCGCGGTCCCAGCACCCGGCAGCTCCCACCGTGGGACGCGCTGGAAGCACAGCCTGAGCTGTGCCCGAGAAGAGCCCGGCACTCACCGTTGTCGAACACGGTGCCGGCCGTGAAGGAGAGCTCGGAGTCGTGCTCGGCTTTGCAGGCGTAGAGCGCGCGGGCCTTGCGCAGCGGGGAGCTGGAAGAGAGGCCACGTGTGGGCACAGAGCCACCCAGCACCCCGCACCCCGCACGCTCCCGTGCGACTCATGGGGGGCTGCTGCTCGGCTACGCTGCTCAGGGAGAGGGAAGGAGACACGGGCAGAGGCTGCAGGCTCTCGGGGATGAGCCACATTCACCACGACGCAAATCCCAGGCTGAGCCCAGCTGGCACCGCCTGCACTGGAGCCCGCACTGGTGCCCAAACAGTGCCAGCCCAAGCCGAGGGACCCCAGGACAGCTCCAGGCTCTAGGCTGGAGCTGGAATGTTCTGTGTCTGAGGGGCCATCCCCGACCAGAGGTTGGCACAGAGCAAAGGTGGCAGCAGGTGCTGGCAGTGACCCGCTGCCACCGGCCCCGCTCTGCCAAACCCATCCAAGTGCAGCTGCAGCCACAAGGAGAATTTCACAAGGAAGAATTAGCACTCGGGGAAGGTTATTTCAAAACAGAAAACCAAGCAGGTCCACGAAGAATTTACTGCACTTCTTTAGAGCCTGTACCTGAAGGTAGAAAAGATTTAACAGCCGTTAGATTTTGCTGGAAGTGTCAGCGTGCCCACGCTGCCGGGGAGGGAATCGGAGCGGGGAGAGCCAGGAATGGAGCAAACTGCCGGCAGAGAGGGGAAAATGAGGCACCTCAGGGCTCCTCAGGCACAGCACAGGCACACAGAGCTGTCTCTGCACCTGGAATCCCCACTCATCCTTCCCAGCTTTGGGCTGGAGCAGGGCTGGTGGAAAGCTGGGACACTGCCAGGCTGCGGTGACGGTGACAGTGCCAACCTGCCCAGGCTCTGGGCCGCTCGAGCCACATCCTGCACTGCTGCTCAGCTGCGACATGGCCAAGGGAAGTGATGAAGTGCCCCCAGGAGCTGCTGGGGTGGGGAACAAGGTGTCACCACTCTCAGATCAGTGGTTTTACCAATTTTTCTCTTTCCAAGGACTTGGAGTTCCCCTGAGTTCCTCAGAAGAGCCCACGGAAGCTTCATGGCAAGAGCAGTTCCCCTTCAGACCAAACTCCAAGCCCGGGAGCTGTGAATGTTTTGGCTTTCCTGCAAAGAGAGCCCCAAAATGGAGGTCTCTCCTCTCCAAATTCCAGCTGCCTGACACGAGCAGCTCCCAAACACTTAAAAACCTGGATGGGCAAACAACCCTCCCACTCCAGAGGGTCCTTCACTGCCGGGGAGGCACCGCTCACGCGGAGCGCTTGAAACCATCAGATGAAAAACAAAAAGTATTTTCAGGCTCACGGTGCACTCGTGGCACGATGGCATCGCCGGTGCCAAGGGCACGGGACCCCCGGGCAGCGCCCGCTCCGGTGCCAGGGACCCCAGGGCACAGGGGGACCCCACGGGGCTGGCACGGCTCAGCCTGACCCGCTGCTCAGGAGTCACTGGGAATCCTGAGCTGGTTCATCTGCAGCTGCCAGGAACGATTTGCTCCGGCGACGCCCAAGCACCTGCGGCCTGGGCACCGAGCGGCCTGTGCTGCCCCGTGTCCATCACCCTCCTGGGATCCCAGACAGGGCCATGGCCAGAAAACCAGGGACAGCAGTGCTTTCCAAAGGCTCTTTACTCCTCGCAGGACACTCCTTACCTGTTGCAGAGCAGAGCAAAGCCAGCGCAGGAGCTGAGCTGAGCCCAGCAGTGACACCGAGCACCCCAGGCACAGCTCCGCTCCCCTGACCCGGGGGGCTGCGGGCTCCGGCCGGGGCTCGGGGTGTTCCGGGGGCTTTCCCGGGGCACCAGGAAAGTTCCCCTCTTGCCAAGTGCAGACAGCTGTGTTGGGAGGGTTCGAGCAGGATGCCAAGGGAAAGGGAAGTGAAGTGGGGGAAACCGGGGAAATTAAACAGAAATAGCAAAAGCAACGAAAAGCCAAGCGAATTGTGCAACAGACCTGATGGGGGATGAGTCGCTGGACGTAGAGGAGGTGGGCATAGGACTTGATGGCGCAGAGAACATGGGCCAGGACGGTGACAGGGGTGACGTTGGGCTTGGATTCTGAGGGCTGCAAGACATAACCAGAGACCTTATCAACATGCAAGCACAGCAACAAACAGCAACCGAGAGACAGAGAGACGACAGCCGACGATAGCGAGTGCCTTGGGAATACTCCGAGCATGAGACACAGCTCTGAAACGAAGTGCCAGGACCTTGGGAAGCGTTTCAAGGCTGGATCTGCATTTGTCTGGACAACAACAGCTGGATCTTCCAATTAACCCCCGCTCCGTTGCCCCATCCGTCGCGCCCGGCACCCCGTGTGCCGAGGGACTGTGCTGGCAGCACGGCCACTTACCTGCCTCGTGCTTCCCCCAGTGCTCCCAGAAATAGCTGCTGCTATTTCTGGACGTTAACGATGCCTGCGAGCAGCCTCCACCCCCTCTGACTGTCACTTGTGGTGCTCATACATTCAGTGTATAAAAACGCCATTGATTTTGTTTTCCATGTTTTCCATCCCTTTTTCCCCTTGTGCCGATTCCTGAAGCCACAGCTGTCAACTGAAGCTGAATCGAGTTACTGAACTGGTAACTGCACACAGAAGTTTTTGGGTCCTTCCAAACTGTTCGATTCAGGTCATTCTAAGGTTCACCAAAAAGCAATTATTCTACTAAAATACCAATTTGACTCCGATTCATTTACTGCTTCTCTGCTCAGCACTCCTTGGTGTTCCCTGTCCAATTCAGATTAGAAACTCCATCCCTGGTAAAACACCAGAAATCCCTCTCCACACTGCAAATGCCTCTGTGAAAACAAGAAGTTTTGTAAAAGCATCATGACTTATGTTCTTTCCTTGAGAGAGGGACAGCACCCTGGCACAACCCCCAGGATGTCCTTATCCCTCAGCTGGGGCCTCCTGAGGTAGAGGGAAGGGATTCAGGGAATGGTGGCTCCAGAACAGCTGGGAGAACCTCAGCCCTGCAGGAGTTCAGACCAACGTTTAACCTTCCACAGTGTCCTCTGGCTGCCACCACGGGGGAATATTTATGGCACGGACGCTTTCCCCTCGGAAACTGGACCATCTCTGCTTAAGGCCAAGCTCTTGGCTTGACTCCTTGCAGAAGCCGTGTCACTGGATTCAACAGACACTGATTAATTCCCTCTGAAATTACAGGCAACACCTTTATTACGTCAGAAGATTACACACACACACACATAGAGAAATGGGATACAGCAGTGCAGCACAACTTCGCCAGAGGCTGGGAAACAGGGAACGCTGTCAGGCAGGCTATCAACGAGATCCTCAGAATGTTCTGCCAATAATCATCACCACTTAAAAACAATCCTTTTGCATTTCTGTCATCAAAACTGTCCATCTTTTGAAAAATGAGTTTTCCTTAGTCTTTAACAAACCTGGCAGCCACTGGTACTTACCAGATACTCCATCTATTCCCACCTCCAAACGGGAGGTGCTACCAAGGTCACCAAGCCATCCCAAACTGCCAAAATTAACCCTTCAAGCACCAGTTCTTTCAAAGAGATGGCCCAGCAATTCCCTTCTCCAAGAGGAGCCTGGCCAAGGTGGGACGGCCACCGTCTCTGCCACCAACCCTGGTCCTCTTCACTGCACAAAGGAAGGCAAATCCAACGGCACGGGGCTCTGGGACTAGGAATTGCTACTGCGCTTTTCGAGATGAAACCGTGGCACAAGAATGCAGCTCTCATTTCTCCTCAAGTCGCTCTGTCACCGCTCCACAACTGCACGCCCGCTCCGCTCGTGACAGCGGGGAATGCAACCAGCAGGACTCTCGGAGTTATCAGGGAAAAAAGCCCGAGAGCAAGAACCAGCACTCAGGCCAGCCTCTGCCTAAGAAGTTTTCACTAATTCAGAGCAGGATTTTGGATCCTTGGTGTCAAAGAAAACACACTCCATGCCCAGCAAATGCACGGAGAGAACTGTTCCCAGTGCCAGCGTGTGCACTGGGCTGTGCAGAGCACCCCGTGACCATCGGGTGCTCGCAGAGGAGATGAACATGGTCCTACAGTGACTGAGCCACTCTGCAAGTCCTGCCAGAACATTTCCTCAAGAAGAACCCATGGATAGCTCAGGACCCACCTGAGCTGCCCCCCAGCACTGACAGACCCTGGGTTATGATGGGTATGAAGGGTTCACCTCCCTTCCATGAAATACAGGGATTTCTTTTCAAGCTGCTGCTTGAGTATCACCTTCCTGAGCTTATGTGACTGCCAGACCCGAGTCCTGCCTCGCTGGAGATGTCAGTGCACGTGAGGGAATGGGCCATCCCAAAGTCTCTGGTGTTTTGGAAAACAGTTTTCTCGTAGGATCCAATTTCCTTTGATTGTCACAAAAAGAGCAGAGGTGGTGCGAGGCTGGGGGAAGTTCTGGCTGCTGCCTGCAGGCAGCGAATGTCAGCTGCACCTTTATTTTCCTTCTTCTTACTCGGGAGGGCTTTGCGAGGGGCTCTTCCTGTTGGGTGCACAGTGGAAACAAAACAGAGAAAATTGCTAAGAACCAAAACCATCAGAAGCAGGAAACAAAGAAACGGCTCAAATTAGAGTCTTCCAAGGTGAGAACGGACCTTTTCCCAGCAGAAGCAGCTGGGGGAACTCCACGAGTCCGTAGCCCAAGGCATCCTGAGGATCTTGCCTTTCCCGCTGGTCCGACTGTGCCTCAGAAGCGGCGGCTGTGATCCCGCAGGGAGGGAGCACTGCTGGGCACGGGCAGGGCGAGGAGGGCACTGTGCCACAGCACCTGCAGGGGCACCTGCACCTTCCCCTCCTTGTGGAAGTCCCTCCGGCAATCCCACTCCTCCAGCAAACAGAGTGCTCGGAAATGAATTTAGGAGCTAAATCCTCCTCCCTGCTTCCCGTGCCGGCCGTACACGCTGCCTTTCCCGCGCAGATGTTTAGTTTGCTGCCCAAACATGTGAAAAACAGCAGTAACTCTTGTTTCAAGACTGCTGGAGTTGCTGGAGCTAAAAAATCTCTTTTGTGATCCCTTCTCCTAACCTGCCTCTTTCATTCCTCTTCCTCTGCCCGGGCTGCCTCTGGCGCTCCTCACCCGGCTCAGGCCCCCGAGGCATGTGCAGCTCTCAGAGCCCTTCTCAGCAGGTCTCCAGACAACTTCTGTGCTTTGTTCTCCTGGCTGAGAGGACATCAGTTCCACTTCAAACATGTTCGCAACTTGTTTATTTTTGTGGAACTTGGGGCTATTTCTGCCGCAGAACATCTCACAGCTATGGACGGGCAGAGCCCACTGATGGATTCCAGCCCTTTCATGAAATCACCTCAAGAATAAACAACAATATTCGCGTTCTGACGCGACCAGTATCTGACTGCAGTAAAATACATCAAGGACCACCCAGCCCTTTGCTCCCTGATCTGCTCCTATAGAACAAAGCTGCAGAACATAAGGTTCTTCTCAAAGGTAACAAGAAAAAAGAAAATTACAGCTTTATGTAACGCCAGAGCACTTCAGCTCTGCTGAAACAAGGACAAAGACTGCAGCTCACCAGCAGACGCAGCTCTGTTGCCTAAATGAAACGGGAGGCAGCCTGGCTTTGGGAAGCTCACGGAGCTCAAGTAGTGCTGCAGGTCCTAGCAAAGCTTGGAGCGATGGATGGGCTCTAGGAAGCAGCTCCCGGGCAGCACCACCCCAGACCTAACCACCAGACTGGCAGGGCTCTTCCTCTGCTTGGCACTTTAATGCAGGAAAAATGATGTTAAACTCTCTGCAGTGCTACTCTCTCTCAGGAGTAATGTTGCTGCGTGGTCATTTGGGTGGAAAGAATGACACGTTTAGGGAAACAAGCAGCTAAAACGGCCTGTGGTCAGCATCACTTGACCAAACTGGTCCAAAAAATCTCAAATTCTTCAGCACAGACCTTCCCCACATCTCCATTTACCAGTTCCCCATCTCTATCAGCACAGATTTCAGGATCTTCTTTCCAACAACACGGACATGTCCCTCTGTAATCCTGATGACACCCAGCACACGGGTTTGTCTTGTCACTTTGCTGCTTGGCTGATTTCCCATGCGTGGGAATATTTCCCTGCTTTAGTCATTTCATAAACCATTTAAAAGCTTTTCCACTTGAGTAAGAGAGAGACCAGGATGAGTTCTGACTCTGGGGAGGAGAGCCGGAGCTGTTGTCCCACATTCCCATTTCCAAGCGCAGACGGATGATGCTCGATGGTGCAGAGGGAGGAGGTGACAGGGCTGGCGTGGTACAGAATCCCAGCATGGAGCTCAGAGCCTGCTGTTAATGCTGGAGGCAGCGAGGGAGCGAGCAGAGAGTCAGCAGCGGATGAGTTCTCAGCACGAGCAGGCGCTGCAGGAAGGAAGCTGCGGGACCAGCCTGGTGCCGGCACAGGCGTCCTCCCGCCAGCTGAGCTCCAGGTGATGGGAGCACCGTGACACCTTAACAGGGAACAGCCTTTCAGTGACAGCTGCACGCCCTGTTTGTAACGGGGAATTACCAGTGCCACCAGCAAGGAACAGACCCACCGGCAACTGCTCTCACACAGTCCCAGCACTGGGACAGGCGGGGGAGACGAGGCAGGGCAGGGGAATGGAGGCAGCGATGGCTCCACACGAACCAGCCTGGAGAGGACACAGAGTCACAGAAAGGCCTGGGGCTGGAAGGGACCTTAAAGCTCATCTAGTGCCACCCCTGGCACGGGCAGGGACACCTTCCACTGTCCCAGGCTGCTCCAAGCCCCGTCCAGCCTGGCCTTGGGCACTGCCGGGGATCCAGGGGCAGCCGCAGCTGCTCTGGGCACCCTGTGCCAGGGCCTCAGCACCCTCGCAGGGAAGGATTTCTTCCCAGTATCTCACTCCACACCATTTGCTCAGCAGCTGCATTTTCTGCTCCATCAATACCCCCCTCCCTCTTTCTCTCTGCCCAAAAGGCTCTCAGCAGACTCAAAATCAGGCTGGAGGGTTTTATGTTGAACCGAGCGCTTTCAAACTGTGTTAAAGCCCTTAATTATTAATAGAAAAGTTGTAATGTGGCAGCAGGGAGCCAAACTGGCAGTTTAGGAGGGAAGTGTTGGTAAATCAGGAGCCAGCATCTTAGTCATGGCTTCTCCATCGTGCCACAGCTTCGAACACGAGGTAATGCTGCAAGGCTGGGTGCATTAGTCACCAACAAATTGTGTTTGCAATTAAGCAGAACTCAACAGCCCTCCAGAAATCTCTCACTCCTCTCTGGCATTCAATGCACTGCTATCTTACATCCCCCAGAAAAGAAAACTCTCCCATCTGCCACCCCAACAACCATATGGGATCCTTGGAAAACGAAGGAAATTAAAGTCCCTGTGGGATCACAGCAGCCAGCTCAGCTGTGGGGGGCTTGGGAGGATCAAATATTTGAGCTAAACACATCCTGTGCCCCGGGCGGCCCCGCGGCGCTGCCGAGCTGGCTCTGCCAGCCACAAGCAGCTAAACCTGAGCTATGTGGCTGAGGGTGACCTCGTTTTGGGAACTTGGAGCTGCAGGGAAGCGGAGGGATATGGAAGGACACTGCCCTTGCTGCCAGCCACCGTCAGCTGCCCTGGGGGAGGACAGCCCTGACCCCTGCCCCAGGCTCCGGCAGGACCAGCCCCGCAGCACCAGCCCCACACTGCCCCACCGCCCTGGGAGCCTGGCTTTGGGTGCAAAGTGAGGGCATTTGGTCCTCATTTCCCCAAACCAAGCCCTCCTCTGGCCGGCAGAGCTGTTCCGCCGCAGGGAGCCGGGCGGGAGGCGCGGATGGCCCAAGGAAGGCGATGGGGGATCCGCCTGCGCTGCCCCACGCGCTCCCAGGGTCCCGCACGAGCCCCGGAGGAAAAGTGAGGCTCCGCCACCACCCAAGGAGGGCACAGATTTCGGGATGGCGGCAGCAGCAGCAACATCCCCCGGGAGCTGGTACTGCCAGCTCTCCAAAGGCAGAGAAGTTCCTTTCACTTTTTAAGCAATATCTGGAAACGACCAGAACAGCTATTCCCCACTGTAAAAAATTCATTCCTGGCTAAGGAATATTCCCACAAAACTTGATAGGAGGCCACTTCCAGGCTCAGATCCTAACAGAAAACAAGGACGGTTTCTTTGAGCCGCATCAGCACCGCGGGCTCAAACTCTCATTTTTTAGCGGGTGAATCTCCTCCCTGCAGCACGAGGAGCCAACACGGCCCACGGAGGGCACACGGGGCGGGGGGAAACAGAGGGGATTACTTGGGCCTGAGAAGGTGGTTTAAGAATAACGGATGAGTAAAGCCACTGCATAATCATTTTCTGCATTTTCTTGGTTTCCCTGATTTCGTTTTGTCCATCTGGCCTCGTGCTGCTTTGCTCCGCAGCATTCTGCAAACACCAGTTATGAGAGCTGATCAGAGCATTTCACTGCAAACCCCAAAGACCACAACACTGAAACAATCCAACTCGATCATATTTATCAAAAGGAACGCCATGTTTGTTCTGTTCTTTCTTTTTTCATCTTTTTTTTTTCACTTGAAACCACCAGACTTCGTAACATTTTTGCCTCGGCAGCTCTAACCAGCAAAACTCTCCTCCCGCAGTCACACAGCCCCTCCCAGTGCAGCCCAGCTGGGAGGTGTGAGCACCACAACCCTCCCAGTTTACTGGCCCAGCCTCAATTTCTCTCCCTGCCATCAAGCTGGACATGTAGCCTTGGAGAACCCTTCCCAGTAATCAAATACAGCAAAGATGAATACGTTCAATTCACTTTTTTCTGGTTGGGTATTTTTCCACTTCTTATTCCTTGTGCTTTTCCAAATCTCCCTGTGCTGCACCCACTGCTGTGCTGTCCACTCAGCACTTCCAACCCAACCTCCTGCTCAAGCAGGGGCTGGAAGGGACCTTAAAGCTCATCCAGTGCCACCCCTGCCAAGGGCAGGGACGCCTCCCACTGTCCAAGCCCAGCCTGGCCTTGGGCACTGCCAGGGATCCAGAGGCAGCCACAGCTTCTCTGGGCACCCTGTGCCAGGGCCTGCCCACCCTCACAGGGAACAATTCCTTCCCAGTATCCCATCTAAGCCTGCCCTCTGGCAGTGGGAAGCCATTCCCACTCCAGACCCTTGTCCCAAGTCCCTCTCCAGCTCTCCTTTAGGCCCTGGAAGGGGCTCTGAGCTCTCCCTGGAGCCTTCTCCTCCCCAGGTGAGCACCCCCAGCTCTTCCAGAGCAGAGGGGCTCCAGCCCCGGGAGCATGTTTGTGGCAAACGAAGGGGATAAACTTTCCCTGCTCCTCAGGGCTCCCCCAGGGTCTCCAGCGTGAGCCCTGGGTGTTGTTTGGAGCAGGGAGCCGTTTCCACGCGTGACCTCCCTCCCCTCTCCCCTCTCCCCTCCTCAGCTCGGCACAGTCTGAAGCCAGAGGGATTTTCCTCAGCTCCGCAGGTGACACAGCCACTGGCACTCATGTTTTTCCAAGTGCTGGCGCAGACAAAACACCAGAAGACGGATCAGTGCTCCCTTTTCCCACCAGCTCCCTTCCCACTGCCCAGGCAGGACACCTTCCCTGCAGGATCCCTCGCTCCCAGGCCCGGGGCGCCAGCGCGTGGGGGCAGGCGGGGGACTGGTGACAGCTCTTGTGCTGCTGACAACGTCCCAGCTTAGCACGGCCCTGTCACCAGAGTCTGCACAGCGGCCGCGGGGTTGGGTTACCCCCAGGTGAGGGGAAAGCGGTGGCCTGAGAGCTCCAGCTAATTTAGGAGATTAATTAGGCACACGGATCTCCTTTCAGAGGAGACATGATGTCTTTGTGAGCCAGGAGCCCTGTTCTCCTCGGCCCCTTCGGGGGGAATTGTCAGCCTTTTGCTGGGAAATCGGATCATGCGGGAGGGGGTGGCCCCGCGGGGTGGTCCCCATCTGAACCCTGCTCACGTCCCCTCCGCCGCCCCAGCTCCTTCCAGCGCTGGCAGCTGGAGCTGCCGGGCCACGGGGGAGCTTTAGGATGCTTTCAGCCCTCCCAGCGCCTGTGTGGTGCGGCTGGAGCCCGGCACTGCCTCAGAAACACTCCCAGAGCCGTCAAAAGACTTTTACAAGGGAGAGTCTGGGCTACGTCCCTGGGTTTGAATTTGATCTCCCTGCAGAAAGAGGAACCAAAGAATGCACTCGGCTGTTTCTCTGCTATATTTCATCTGAGGTGACATTTATAGGTGGCAGGAAGACCTAACTTACCATCATTTTGCTTTCAGCAGGCTCAATGAAAGTTCTGGCTGGGCTCACGCTTGAGATTCTGCCCAAAGGAAACTCGGATGCCGACCGAGCAGAGGTGCTGAGAGCAGAGCTGGACGTGGGGGCTGAGCAGGCTGGGGCGAGCAGAACACCCTGGGACCCCAAAATCAAAGGGGGGAAGGCAGGCGGGGGAGGAGAAAGAGAAGAAGAGAGGCCTGCCCAGCAGGATGACGATCCCGAGCTCCACACACCCACTCAGCACACACAGAGTGCCTGTGACTGCCCCGGGGAAGGCTTTGGTGGAGCATCTCTGATTCTGGCATCCATCCCCCCACAGTGACTGGGATGGATTTCAAATCCTGCTCTATTTGAAAGTAAAATTTCCATTAGCCAATATTTGTCTGAGACACTTTCTTTGAAGAAGATGCTGCTGTGCAGCCATCTCCACACTAATTACAGGAATTAGGAAAGCAACGGAGTGCAAGATCTCTTTTTTTTTCCCAAGGCTTTCCAGAAAGCTGCCTCTAAAGCATCGTGTGCCGCTGAAGTTTAAGGTGCTTTTTTAGAACTGTTGCAGGGAAATCTAATTTAATTCAGCTTGCGAGAAGCACCCTCCAATGTTCCCAGAGCATCGCCCAAATAGAACAGAGCTCTTCAAAGGCAGAAATATCTGAGGAGTCTCCTGAGGGGCAGCACTGCAAAAAGCTGTGGATGGTGGGAGTCAGGCTGCAGGAGCTGCGGGGTGGCCTGGAGTGTGCAGCCTCTGAAGAGGCTGTTCATCTGTCCACCTGTCCGTCCATCTGTCCGTCCATCTGCAGCCACCCACACACCCCCCGTGACACCAGCCCCCAGAGGAGCACAGCCGTGGCCAGGGCACGGCAGAGGATTCAAAGCCACCCCCAGCTCATTCCTGCTGGGGAAGGAGCGACGGGCGCCTGCTCCCGTTAGCAGAGGGCTCCCAGCCTGACAAATCACCTTTGTTTTAATGGACGAGCTGGGAGAAAATATTTTGATATATGACCACTGGGTCACTTGGGGCTGGCCACAGGGCTGGAGACTTGTTTTATGGGACTATTTGGCTTCATTTCCAAGTTCAATTTGTGGAAAGTTTTTCAACCAAGAGCCAACCAAAGAGTGAAGGAGCTAAAGCTTTGCACAGTTTTTGTGCCAAACTCCAGGGCCCGTGGAAAGCCCACACAGCAGGAAAACAGATCCCACCTTTGCCTCCTGCGAGCCTGCAGCAGCGCACGGAGATGCTGGGGCAGGCAGGATCCCACTGCTGGCGGCTTCTCTTACCCAAACGGCCTGAAATATCCCACCTCAAACGGAAATTTGTCACTTCCCTCTGCCCTCCCCAAAGCAACCCCTGCTCCTGTGGCCCACAAGCCTCGTTCTTTTCCACACATCTTAAATACCTCATGGAAGGATAAGGATGCTTAGAAAATAAATCCTGGATTATTTAAACACAATGAGGGAAGGAATTCATAGAGTCATTAAGGTTGGAAAAGACCTCCAGGATCATCTATATGAAATCTGTACATATACATGTATATATATATATAAATTCTAAGATGATATGGCCATCAGCAACTAAGCCTCAAGTATATTTGTCTGTGGACTCTACTGAGTTTGCTGCCCGTGTTTTCCATGAGCCAGGTTTAAGGATGTTTGCCAGAGCCCTGAATCACTCCGGTCTACAGAGCTTTCTCACCACAGGCATGATCTAGGACTCCCAAGCTAAAACTGCTCTAAAAGAAACCAACACACGGACACCCTCACAACAGTCTGCACCAAAAAAAATAAATAAGTCATAAGATAGTTTGAATGTTATGTCATCTGGAATCAGCCAAGCAGCAGACTGGGAATTTTAGGAGCTTTTCTCAAGTAAGAGGACCGGGAGATGGGCGGGTTCTGTTCTAACCTGGCAGCGATCTCTGCTCCTCCCGGGCACGAACCAATCCCCGTCTGAGACACAGAGGATGCAAACCCTGAGCAGCCACACGAGGAGGCATCGAGGGGAGATAAAATAATTGAGTACCCTGACCCTGCCTGGACGGCAACAGCTCAAGCAGCAAAAGCCTGGGTTGGTGAGGATGGGGGCCACCCAGGGCACCTCCTGCACAGCTCCAGCCATCCCACCCTGCTGGGACCACAGATTCTGGGTGTCAAGCCCCCTGTCCCAGCCCAGGACCGCAGCTGGGAACAGGTCTGCTCCTCTTAGACAGCAATTTAGATAAGGCTGTTCTGGAGCTGCTCTGATTACAAGATTTTACCTAATCCCCCAAAAATGCCATTTATTGTTTGGCAGCCCGAAGATCCGCCCCTGGGGGCTGGCCTTGGCAATCCAAACCCAGATTAGGCAGAAGACCAGAGTTTTGGGGTCTGGGCTGAGCTTTGAGCGGCTGCAGGGAGCAGGATGGAGGCAGACGCTTCTCCCCAGCCCCAGTTTCCAGCGGAGGTTCCCTGCAGTCACCCACGGGTGCCCAGCACACACGGGGTGCTCGGGGTTCGATGCCCCCAAGGAAGGGCAGCAGGGGACACAGCAGCAGAGGAGGGTCCCCGGGGAGCCCCAGCCCTGCTCTGCTGGCCCCAACACGCCCCTCCCAGCTCTTGGCTTGCCCCGGAGCCACGGTGGCTCCCGGCCAGGCGGCCACAATGCAGTGGAAGGAAGAAGAAACAGCTTTGTTTTGCCCACAGCCTCGCAATTAATCAAGTTCCTACTTCCTCGCGGTTCCACGTTCCCCACCCCAAACGCGCTGGGCAGCTCGCAGCCGTGGCAGAGCCCCGCGCCGAGCACGGGGTTTGCGTCGCAAAGCACAGGATTGCGTGTGAACACAGAACCAGAAAATGAAATTCAAGTGAAATAGAAACATCTTTGCTACAGTGAGAACCACTCAGGGCACTTGGAGTCCAGTGCAACGTGGAGCCTCGGGAGCAGGCTGGCTGCGCCATCTCCGCCAGCACCATCCCCTAGACCCTCTCCCTCCGGGGCACCAGCTCTGCCACCCGGGAGGAACACACGGAATCCTGAGTAATTTTGGCTGGGAATGACCTCCAAGATTACCCAGTCCAAGCTGTGCCCGGTGCCCACCTTGTCTCCAGCCCAGAGCACTGAGTGCCCACTCCAGCCCTTCCTTGGACACCTCCAGGGATGGGCACTCCAAACCTCCCTGGGCAGCCCCTGCCAAGGCCTGAGCACCCTTTCCAGGAAGAAATTCCTCCTGATTTGGACCCCTCTGAGCACAAGTCACTGTTTTTAAAAGTGACACACACCAAAACAAAGCACCAGTGCACTTTCCTGGCCTTTTTCCAAAATAAAGTGGGGCTGAATATCAGGGTGGGAGGAGAGTGGGTGAGAATCCAGGCTCCTCAGGGACAGGAGCACTTGATTTATGAGCAAATTTCTTAAACAGAAGTCCCAGAGATGCCATTTCAGAGGGACATTCCCAAAGTGGCTGCCGGGAAGGCAGGATGAGGGTGGGACCCGCTCCTGCACCTCTAACTGCCATTATTCTTCAGGAGTATAAACAACAGGAGCCACCGAGCAGAGAGCTACGAAAGCTCAGCAGAACCAGGGCCTGGGAGCACAGGGAGAGGAACTGGAGGTCAGGCAGGTTAAGGACTCATTTCTGGCTCACCACAGCCCCTCTGGATGAGGACAGATAGGCAGGCACAGCCTGGTCTGTCCTGCAGCTCTGTCCAGCTCCCCTGGAGAGGAACCAGCAGCATTTAAAGGTCTGCTTGCTTCACCTCACGTGCTTTTGCTTTCGTGTGTCCCAGCTGACAACTGTCAAAGCTATCTGCATTTTTAAGAGACCATTTTTCCATAAACATCCTACCCTCTCCTGTTTGATCCACGGCCCATCCCTGGCAGTGTCCAAGGCCAGGCTGGACGGGGCTTGGAGCAGCCTGGGATAGTGGAAGGTGTCCCTGCCCACAGGATGCAGGAGCTTTAAGGTCATTCCAAACCAAAGCAGTCTGTGGTTCCATGATTCTGGGATGCTGCACTTGGATTTGGGATGGTGAGAGCCTTCAGAGCAGAGCGCAGGGATGGGGCAGTGGGAGGAAGGTGCAACATCACCCCAGTCCCACGGCTCCGGTGTGCTGTCCCCTGCCCCACAGCTCCCTCCCAGCCACTTGGAGAAGTCCCTGATGGAGACTGTTTTGCAAATTCAGTAATAGCTGAAATTTCTCTCATTTTCAAGCATGGAAAGAGAAATGTTCAGTTTTAACTGGGATGCCTAATGAAGATTTATTCCAGTCCTGCAAATCAAGAGCATGTGGGAATAACCACTCTTCCTTGGAGTAACTGGGTTATTTTTTCATGACCACTAGACCTTAGATCTGCTCCTCATTTCTTTCCATACCCACAGAGGGCAAGAAATAGCCATACTTGGTCAGTGAGAAAATGAAATTAAATGTAAATAGACATGTCCTGGCTAAATCTGAGTTTCCTAAGGTTATTATTTCCCTAAATGCCAAGTCCCCAGGGTGAAGGAGGGGCAGCACCATCAGCCTGGGCCAGGGCTGGCCATGACCCCCATGCCACCGGTGCCCTGAGCCTGAGGGCGAGGATGGGCACCAGCACTGAGAACACTGACGGGCCTGGAGGCACGGATGGACACGGGAAGGGTGTTAAACTGGTTGTATCTCCTTGGCTGGTACCACCCAGTGCCACCCCTGGCACAGGCAGGGACACCTTCCACTGTCCCAGGCTGCTCCAAGCCCTGTCCAGCCTGGCCTTGGGCACTGCCAGGGATCCAGGGGCAGCCACAGCTGCTCTGGGCACCCACCAGGTGTGCCAGGGCCTCCCCACCCTCACAGGGAAGGATTCCTCCCCAGTATCCCATCTAACCTGCCCCTATCACTATGAAGCCATTCCCTTGTCCTTCCCCTACCTCAGCTGCAGTACACATCTCTGCTGGAAGCACACTGCTTTCTGCTTCGTGCTTGGCCATGTTTTCTAAGGAAGTTGTTTTCTGCAGGGGCAGGATAAAGACACTCAACAGGATACAGAAACCAACGGGACACAGAAACCAACGGGACACAGAAACCCAACACTGCTTTGGACACAAATCCCTGCCCAGGGTTTGGTGGCCCCGGTCCCCGGGCGGCTGCAGCCGCAGTGACAGCTCCTGGCACGGGACAGCATCCCGCTGACTCACCCAGTACAACTCCTGCCCAGAGCAGTTTTTCCATAAAAATAAACCCAGCCCTAATAAATAAATGCATTCCCATCGTAAAAGCCCAATTGGTGGCTGGGAAGGAAGAGCCTGAGCCCTGCAGCAAAACAATTTCCCTCTGGATCGGAGACTCTGGACTGTGCTGCAGAGAAAGCACGTCAGAAGGAGCCCGCTTCCCTGGGGAGGGAGACAGGGGGACCAGCACTGAGGTGGAAGGACCTCAGCCCCAGAACAGGCACTGCTGTAACAGAGGCTGGGCAGGAGCGACGCTCGCTCACGAGGGGGATTTAGGGATTGGCGCAGCTCCCGGCGGAGCAGACCCGGGGGATACACGAGCATTTAGCAGGGAGCCAAGGGCTTTTGTAAACAGAAGCTCAAACAAACATCTCTCATTTCACAGATGGTGCTCACAATTTACAGCTGGCACATTTAAAGGCCACCTTGGACACCTCGGTGCTCACGGCTGCAAACGGGACACAAGGAACGCCCCAGGCCTGCGGGCCCCAACATTTGCACTCCACGGAGCCTCCCGCTGACATCCACAGGAGTTATTTCCACAGGAATATCTGCAGGCCTCCTTAGGAGGAACGAAGAATATCAGAATGACCCAACTCCTTCCCCTGCAGCTTCCCAGTCTGGGTGAGCACCGGCTCCCAGCTCAGCAGCCGATGTGCTCATGGGGGCTGCCAGGAGAGTCAACCCCTCCCGAACAGCTCCCCAGCACTACAGCCCTGGTCCACAGCTAAAAATTACAGGAAATTGTGAAGAACACGAGAAAAAACCCCAGAGTCCTGACCAGCAGAGGATTTGGCAGTGTTTGAAGGAGCGCAAACCCCAGGGCACCTCCAGAGCCTCCCCATGGCCACAGAGCCTAACTGTGGGCCCGGTAATTCCAGGGGAGCACCAGAACCCCTGGCACGGCAGCACCAGATGCCCCAGCCCGGGGCAGAGTGCGTGGCTGCCCGAGGCCGCCTGCAAAGCCCACATTGCTCAGCTGCCTGGACAAACAGAAGTGTCTTTATGGAGACAGGATTTGGGCAGCCCCGCGGAGCAGCGGGGACGCAGCCGCCGGACACTGGCACCATTCAGACACCCTGCCCTGACCCAGCCCGCAGCCACAGGGCAGGGCTGGGGACAGACCCGCTGCTGGCAGCCCTCCTCATCCTCGCCACTGCAAACCCTGTTCCCATCGAGGGCAGAACCCCACGGAGCTCTCAAAACCACGGGCACAGCCCCTGCTCCTGGGCAAGCAGGGGGAGTGACATCCATACACAGTCAGAATAAAATCAAGTCAGATGCTTCATTTCTTATTGGAAGACTGGATTAAAAACATTTGATTTAAATAGCTGGGGTCACAGAGAATACTCGTCCTGTGGTATTAGGCCCCTTAGGATCCGTATTTCAACCTTTAGCTCAACACAGACCAAAACCCCGTATGTTCCTGCATGTGCAGAAATTATCCCAGAATCCCTGGACTTGCAGAAAAGCACCGAATGCCACCAGCACTGTCAGAGCCACGAGCTGCCAGTGCTGTCCTGCTCAGCCCTGTTTCACCTCACAGAACTAAGGGCTCCTGAACTGGCACAAGCGCCTGGTTCAGTGCCAGCCTGTTCACCTAATCCCTCGGGAACGGCACGGTGCCTCCGCTCCCCAGAGCCTCATGCGGCTTTAACTGAGTCATTCTGCTGAATTTCTTTGTAACTTCTGTTAAGAAAGAAATCATTAGGAAGAGGTAACTCTTGGAATCTGAAAAACTGTGAATGTGGCAATTGATCCCTGTAAGGTCCCAGCAAGACCCAGGCTCACAAACCTCATTCTGTGTGTCTTATAACATACCATTTTTTCCCCCTCGAAGGATAAACTAAAGCCATCCTGTTTAGGGAATGGGATGTGACTGACTCCAGAGCTTCAACCAGGCACGAGAGAGAGAAGCATCTTCACTCTGTATGTACCATATGTAAAGCACAGCCTTGATTTGGAGGTGTCCTACCTTTGGGTGGTCTGTCCTGCCCCCACGGCGCTCCTGGCAGGGGTTGGGCCTCCCAACCCCGCTCCCGGGCACGCCGAGGAGAGGCCGCTGTGGTGCTGGTGCAGCTCAGGGTTTAGTGGCAGGAGGACGATGACAGAAGCAGAGCAGATGGTGAAGCTGGATGAAGCCTGTGTCTGTTCCACACTTACCTTCCTGCCTGGGAGAGCCGGGCAGGGCCTGGAGCCGTCCCACGCTCTGCAGTGAGAGCTGCACCCCAGACCCCAAACCCGAGCCAGCCAAGGCAGCAGCAACAGCGTCACCACGTCCACAGCCCCTGCCCCCGGCACCGGCCACGCCGAGCCCCAGGGGCACCCAGCTACCCCAGGAACGGCCCTGTCTGCCCTCAGGGCACGGGGGCTGCTTCGGGTGAGTGGGAACGGCAAGTGTCGGGCCGCGGGAGGACCGGAGGCGTGGGAAGGACGGTGTCCGGCCCTGGGAGGGCCCCGCACGCAGCGGTGCCGTGAGGGGAGCGGCGTTCCCGCCAGCCATCCGCAGGGACGCGCAGGACGGGCCCAGCAGCGCCGGGGGAACGGGCTTCGCCTCCTGGAGATCTGAGCAGATCTTCACATGGCGGAGAGGGGACGTTCTGTGGGAAAATGCTGCAGGGCCTGGCAGGAAGGAAATTCCCCCAGCGGAGCCGCCATCGCGCGAGGGCTCCGCCGTGGCAAGTTCAGGGACTTCATAAATAACTGGGCCGTCCCCGGGGAGGCATCGCTAAGGTCACTATTTTTTCCCTTGAACTTTCCAGATGAAGGAAGCAATAGCAGAAGCGACAGCACAGATTTGGCCAGAGATCAACTGTACTGACAACAGTCACAGGATTGAACTCAGAAGAAAAGTCCTTTGTGTGTGTTGGAGTTATCACCAGATGGGCTGGGCAGCACTGGGGACTTCTGCTCAAAAATATTCTACGTGGGCAAAACCATGAGAGCTGGAACCGATGGCAGATGTAACCCGCAGTAACTAATTCCACTGCTTAGACCGAGTTAAAAATGCAGGGCACATGTTTGGTGCCCATTAAAAATTAAAATGTTAAATTGTATTCTTCAGCAAACTGCTGAGATTGAGAATAAGAAACAACTCTGATTAAAGATTAAGGATGGAGAGTCTGTAAAACACTAATTACCACTGTACTTACAGGGAATTCGGCCTGTTGGGCTTAATTACTTCTAGTTCAAGATCACTCGAGTTCAGGCTGGGCTGGGGAGCGCTGTTGGAGTTGAGGAAGCTGTTTACGTTTGAAGAGATGACGGATTCCAGGCTGGAGTTGATGATGCTGTTCCTGTTCTCCTCTAAAAAACACCAAAACCCAAGAATCATCAGCTGCCACTGCAGACAAAGTGAAGAGCAAATGGCTGTGAGGGCATCGAGCGTTCCCAGGGAACCCTGTCCCAGTGCAAACAGGGACATCTCCCCAGAGCTCAGAGTTAAGTACAGACACATTATACATTAAACCACAACAAATACCAGGTACTCTTTGGCTCTTTTGGGTTTAAGATGCAGCTACATTTAAATGAAAACCATTTTTAGCAGGAAAATACACACTTCTCTCAAGCTATTAATATTTTACATTCCCAGAGGCATCCAAAACGCCACAGCCTGAAAGAAATTGGAGTGTGAACTATGTACAGGAATGGATTTGTGTGACTGAAATCAGCTCCCAAGGGACACAGTGTTTGGGTGACAGAGCAGGACAACACCTTAGATCAGGAACAGGGCAGATCACCCAGTTAAAGTTGCTTCAGCCTCGTATTTGACACCGACTATTGTCTCTCTCTCCTGGTCAGGTCTAAAGGGGAAGGGAATGGGTCTCTGCTCCATTTTGGCTCAGCTCTTCCGAAATGCAGTGGAGCAGAAGTTTGCCTCTGGATCCGATCCGGAATGGGATGTGCTGGGCACCCCCCAGCGTTGGGGAAGTGCTGCCATCGCTCTGCTGACAGTCCAAAGATTCTCAGAGATCCCTGCTTCCCTCCGGCACATCTGTTGAGACATTTCCCCATTGTTTGAGTAACTTCAGCCCTGAGCACTGACAATATTGTGCATCTCCAAGAGCCACCACAGCATGGGCCCCCTCCTCAGCTCTGCACGGGTCACCGACAACCCCATTAACTCATTTCCAGGAGACGCCTTTGCCATGGGAGTACTAATTGCAGTTGTGAGAAGCAATTAGCAACTGATGGCACGAGAGCAGCCCCAGGCAGAGAGCGGCTGCTTCTGGGATGCTGCTTTCCTGAAAGACAGGCACCAGCTGGAAAACACGGAGTCCTACTTCAATGATACATCTGTCCAAATTTATTTTTCCAGTGCACAATAACATGGTCAAACTACAACCCCAAAGCATGGAGCGACAGGGAGTCCTTGCTCTCGATGCCTTCAAATTCCACCTCTTTTTGAGCAAGGAGAATGTGCGATATTAATTTGTATCCTGTGCACGTTTGAAAGGGAGCAAAAGAGTGCAAGAGGAACTCCTGGGTTGTGTGAAAGGTTAATCCTGAGCGCAGAGCAGAAGGGAACTGCCTGTAAAACAGCCTGGCAGCAGGGCTGTCTTGGGGTGTTGGGGCAGCTCTGTCACCACTCCAAAGGGAAAAGCCACATCAGCCAAAGGATTGTGGATGCCCAGAGCAGAGCCCAGTGTTCCTTGTCCTGCTCCTTCTCTGGAGATGCTGCATTTCCCAGGTGCCTGGACAGCATCAGCACCTACAGGGCAGCAGGACAGGGCTTGGTTTAGCTCAGGTTGAGCTTATCTTCCAGAGATGAGCCAAAGCCAAGGATGTGTGATGTTGATACACGTCACCATGTTCCTGAAATTGGATTTCATTAATCTTGATCTGCAATGAGTCACCATGGGAACAAGCAGCACAGACACTTCTCTGTCCCCAGCTTTGCAAAAGCTGAACCCTCTGGGCTCAGAGGGCACCAGCACCTTGTGATGAAAAAGATGATCCACGCTGAAGACAAAGGGAGAAGCGAAGAAAAGCAGAGCGCTGACCTCCACAAATACTGACAGGCAGATGTGGGAGCCAGCAGATGAAATAAGAGAGAAATTAAGCTGTCTAAGGCCCTGAAAACCCCAAATCCCTCTGGTTTTGTGTCTGCCAGAGCAGGTTTTAGGCAGCCCAGGAGAGACCACCTGTACACAGCTGGCCAAGCCCAGGGACTGCCTGTGCTGAGCCCGGCCGGCCCCGAGGAGCTGACTTGAGCCCCCGGAGTGTGGACTGACACCAGCTTATTATTTGCAAACATCTCCTGCCCAAGGCTGAAGGCTGGGAATAAGCTCCATAAGCTTGGCAGATCAGTGTGGATTGTCCCTGTAATCTCCACAGCAGCCACCCGCCAGCAGCGAGCTGGGAGTCCCCGGCAGCCACAGAACTGGAAGAGCCTCAGCTGAAGGAGAAGGGAGATGAACGGCAGAGTCTGCAATCCCTGCTTTATTTTATTTCCTCCTTTTTAAAAGGCTGAAACTGTATTTTGCTTCATGTTTTCAAAAGTTTATGTGAAGGATTCTTCGCTGGAAGATTTAATTTGGTCTCACAGCTACAAGAGCAGAGCTGCCCGTCAGCTCAAGAGCATTTCCAGCACGCAGAGGGCAGAAGAGCCTTTCACCCCTCACCCAAATTTTGTATCTTTAGTGGGAAGTCAGGCAGGCAGAGCCACTGGAGCCTCACCAGAGCCTTTGTCTCTAGGAAAGCCACACTGTGCTGGGGCAGGGCTCTGCCTGCTGACTGATCCAGGGCACTGTGGTGACAGTGACCCCAGGGACCAGAGAGGGGATGACAAAAGAACTCATAAGGAACAAAATGGTGTTTGCGGTGTTGGTGACACTTTGTGTCACAAGAGCCACCCCCTGGGTCAGATGTGGATAAAAATGTAAATGTTTAACAACAAAATAATCACTATAATCACAGATTAATCACGATTATCTAATCTGCTCCCTGTCTGTTGAACACGATAATTTTTTACTTACACAGCTTGGTGTGATGAATGCTAGTGAAAATGTTAGAAAGGTACTGGATTTTGATGAACAGATTTCAAGTGATGGAAAATCCACTGTCCCACTCCTTTTTATGTCAAACTGCTCCCAGTCTTAAAAAATGTGCACCCTGCTCCCACTCTGAATGTTTCTAGCTTCAATTTCGACTTTCAGTTTCTGTGGTGCTCAGCCACAGGCTTGAGCTGCTGCCTAAGCCCTCATGCTTCACCCTGACTTAGAGCCTTGGTCTGTCTCCAGACCAGAGAGAAAGTAAAGGAAGAAGAAAAGAAGAAAGGAAACCTCACATATTTCTCAAGTGATGTGCAGCAGGAAGGCAAACACTGAACAGAACAGTGGTGGCTTCCCAAAGACACAAGAGGTTATAGACTGTCAGGAGGAAAACTAAGAAAATGTTGCTTCACTTGGGAATAAATAAACGCAGGAATAAAGAAATGAGCTCAGTTCCTCTCCCAGGCACAGGAGGATGGCACACGGAGGCTCCGGCAGCCTGGGGAGCCTGGAGCCTGACAAGCCACTGCTTAGTTAGCAGCAAATAAATTACTGGGGCTGAAAGTTTTCAAAAGCAGCATTTGATATTTGAGGCTTCACCGAGAGTCATCCCACACCATTTCCAGAGCACGCTCTGGGGCCACCACTGCTTCCTCAAACCCACGCGGATCTTTCCGACACCCTCCGAAAGGAGAGCGCCTGGTAATTAACAGTAACTTAATCAGACAAACCCACATGTTTTGAGAGTCAGCAGAGTCCACAGCGACCACGCTGTCCACCCTGGGGAGCTGGCTATCCCCAGCCTCCCCTGCTCCTTGCTCCACTTGTGCTTGTCCTGCTCACCAGGAGACTCTCCCGCTTTTTTACCAAACTGGGAGAGCTCCCTGTGTGCAGCTGGCTGGTCCAGGAGCACATGGGCAGGAAGAACCAGAGAGCTGGGAACTGGGTTTACTCTGTAACATGAAACAACAGCCTGAGCAGACACATTTCTGCCACCCCATGAGCAGGGCTGGGGCCTTGGCTCTTTCACCCAAATATCTGGAGCATCAATTAGTGACAGAAATGGAAAGATGAGCTCCGACATTTTTAAACTGCCATGGTAGATAATCCTCGGGAAAATGCCGAACCCCCGGCCGAGTTTTCCTGTCTGTAAAAGGCAAAGTGCCTGAGGGCATCCCAAAAGGGCCACCCTGTGGGGACGCCAGCGGGTGGCCGCCCTTGCCACAGGTGTGGCACCCGCATCCCGGCAGCTGATGGCAGCGATGACGGCTCCAGGAACATGAGAAGGGGACATGCAGGGGCCCGTCAGGTGGGGAGGGGACAGCAACACTTTATCCTGCGCTGAGGCAGCCTCATGTCGAGCCCTGGTTAAGGGCTTGGATGCCAGGAGAGATTCCACTCCCCACCAACGCAACAGCGGAGGAAACCGAAGCCTGATCCTGTTATGGAATCACCCCTTCCACTGACAGCAGGAAAACTGCACGGAAATGGCACGGGAATGACAATCTGTTAGGCGTGATTAGGGCAAAGCCGGAGGGCTGGGAGGGCACTCACGCTTCTCATTGGGCTGGGGCGTGTGGAAGAGCGTCAGCGGCCGCTCGCTGCACGACGGAGGCTTTGACTCCGTGCTCTTCTTGCGGGATAACAGCAGCTGCGAGTTCGACGCCGGAGCCTCTGGCACCGTGTTAAATATCTGTTAAAAATAATAAACAAGTTGTTCTTTGGCATCACCCCGTGGAACAGGACAGCTGCCCACCTGCCTGGGCTGCACCGCTCCACGGCACAGCCTCTGAGGAAGACATGCACTCAACAGGGCAACATTTTGGGTACAGATTCCTAAATTCCACATTCCCGCGCTGTCTGCACTCCTCTGTTTTTCACCCAAGATGCACACTGCAAGCTGTGAAGAACCCTGTCCCTCCGGCACTCTGCTGACTTTTGGGGGTGCAGGTGATGATGAGCGGCCCAGACAGACCAACCAGTGTCCCCCGTGTGCCCCCCACAGCGTGGCCCCGGCGCCCGCGCTCCCACGGCTGCAGACCAGCTTGGGAAAGTCTTTGCGACTTCCAGCCACAGCTGTCAGAAAACTGAGTAATCACATTTTTCTCAAGGGGATGAAATTTTAAAACCGCACGAACCCAGAGAGCAGCAGCCTTGTTGGTTGCTGATACTTGGTTATGTATTGTTCCTTTTCTGGACCCCCGGGCTCAGACAAGGGCAGTGATCCCTCCAGACCAGCTCTCTCAAAGCCTCCCTCCATTGCTAGAGTCCACTAAACCCATTCCTCAGTGTCTTTCCTGCTCTACCTGCCCCTGCCAGACAGACAGCTGGCATGGCCAGGGTTTCCCAATAAGAAAAGCACACGCTGGCACAGCTCTCTGCTCAAGAAATGACTGGGTGTGGACTTAGAGCCGTGATGCCACCCCAGCCAGGGCAAGCTGGTTTCTACTTCTGCCTTCGCTGCCCAAATGCACCAATGCGTTACTCCTCTCCAAGCAAAACCAGACTAACAAACGATCCTAATCAGGGAACTGGCTGGATTTAGAAGAAAATGGTATTTTTCAGCACATGCAGCCAGGGAGGGACAGCCAGGACCACGGCCCCAGCGAGCCACCACTGCTCCACTGACAGACCACAGCATCCACGGCCAACAAACACCAATGCATCAGGATTCAGATCAACATTGTGGCTAAAGCCAGTACTTGGATAAACCCAGATTTAATGGGCCAAGCAGGAGCCAGCCGAGGTGTGCATCTCACACTGGTTTCATTTAAGTGCTCACCTCTCTCGAAACCAAGGACACATTCCCATTTAACAGTGGGAAGGGGAGAGAAAGGGAATTTCTGTGATGGAGACATGGACCTGCTGACTCACACTGGGATGACCATAAGCAAGGCTGGCTACCAGCAGCACTGGTTACCCAACTACGGCCCAAGAACGAGGTGCCAGCTGCCCCCAGCACAGCCCCACTGCAGTGCCACTGGCCGTGGGGAGAGAGGGGGGCCTGGGAGAGGGGGCTGCCATGGGCAAAGAGAGACCAATTCCTTTCCATAAACTACTGGCATGAAAGGAGCAAGGGAAGCCGTTACCTTCTCATGGTTTTCTATTAAAATTTCAATCACAATGTTCTGGAATTTGATGTCCATAATGGCAGCGACTGTTTCCTCTTGAGGTCGAAGCAGCGTCGGCCCAAACACCACACCCAGATTAGCAACAGTCATCAGGTTCTGCTTGTGATTATCTGCAACTCTGGGAAAAAAAAAGAGAAAGAAAATGAAGTAGGTGATGGAACTAATCCACAGGGAACCCCCTCCCTGCCCTCCCTGCCTCGTGGCTGGCACAAGGCTTACAATGCTGTTTACATTTTTCACGCTCCTGGTGAGCTCCTTGAAGGCTCAGCCATGTGGAAAAGTACAAATTTAACTGTTGTGTTCCTGGAGACCTTTCATCCTCCATGAATTGACTAATCCCATAAAACCTCAACCCCACGCCAGCCACTGAGCCTCATGCTGCAAACCACTCCCAGGAAAACATCTTGAATCATTAATGCTTAAAACCCTTCTGAAAACAAACTGTTGGACCTCTGACACACGCTGCTCTCCAACTCAATGAGTGACCTCATACGTTCCAAAGGCCAATTCCTTCCCAGCCATTCCAGCACCAGAGGTCAATCCCATCCAGCCCAGCCAGGCTGGCTGGGAGGCTAAGATGGGGCTTTGCCCCCAGATCCCCATGCCCCACGTGTTCCTTTCTCCGTGGCACGGAGAACCCCCCGAGATGGGGACCCAGGGACACCCAAGCCTTCCTCCTTGCCACCTCCATCTCTTCTAGTTCACAAGAGGGCACGGACCAGCTCAGCAAAGTGAAGCAGCTCACAGTGAGCATGTGGCACCCTGGTTATGGTGTGTGAGGGGTTACCCTGGAGCAGCTCCAGCTGGCACCTGGTCTTAGAGGCGCAAAGCCCCAGCAGCCCTAACGGGACACATCCTCTGCTCTGCCTCACCCCGAGGGGACACCGCAACAGGGACACAGCCAGGCACCCCTAGGCCGTGTCGGGCTGCAGGTGCTTGGCTGCTCCAGGCAAACCCTGGCTGGGGCCCGGGCAGAGCTCACCGGGTGCCCTGGATGCGGCTGAGTCACCCGGGGACACGTGTGTGGCCGGGACCTGCGGTGCAGCCCTGCGGCCCCAGCTCCGGAGTCTTTCTTGTGGTTTGCTCCTGACCTCTTCAACCAGGAAATGTGGTGGCTTCAGGCTGCGTGCTCACACAGTTGTAGCCTGACGGGGTTTTAGTGTCTTTTCCTTCACGTTCTCTCCTGTTTCCCTGGACAAATGCAGGCCGGCACAGAGGGAGGCTCACACTCACTTGCTGGACTGACCCTAAAATTTATTGCTGTGAGTTTCTGCTACTGATCTTGGGGCCAAGACATTCGTGTGCAAGCTCAGCATATTTCAGCACATTGTAAGGCCAGGCTGGCTTGAAAGAAAAGATGCTTTCCATCCTTTTCCATCCAAATCTCACCTGAACCAGCAAAGAACTCATCCCTGTATCAGGTCCTCTGGCAGCAGACAGGGGCCTCATCACAAGGGGGGCTCAGGGCTGCTGGCTCAGCTCCCCCAACAGCAACGTCAGCCCTACTGACTGCCCGGGCAAGAAGCCCCATCCTGGTGCACGTTACATCCGTAGGGAACAGGTAGAGCTGGCCCCTCCACCGAGTCTGCACTTGGGATCCAGCCTCAGAGTGGGGAGGTCCTGGCCAAAGCCCTCGGGAGCTGGTGGGACCTCCCTCTTACCCGTAACTCCCCCCACTGCCAGGAAGCTCTGAATATTTGATCACCAGCCTGCGGGAAATCTCCGGTGTCAGTAAACGGCCGGGGGAGATGGGCTGCCCTGGAGACGGGCTCTGGCACAGAGACGACAGCCCTGCCAGCGGTGACGTGCTGCCCACACTGCCACCCGGCCAGGCTGGCCATCCCCATCTCCGGGCGGGCACAGAGCCTCTCCCCATCCCCATCCCCATCCCCATCCCCATCCTCACCACAGCCAAGAGCTCGCCAAGCTGCTCAGGGCCACGCCAGCACCGCCGAGCTGGGAGGGGAAACAAACTCTCCTTAGGGAGTCACAACCTCATGGAGCAGCAAGAAAGGCAGAAGAAGCCCAATAAGAACTATTATATGCTATGTAATACTTATATGGGGATTCAAACCTTCCCCCCACTCCCATCCACATCACTCACAAAGCCCAATGACATTTTTGCATTGCAAAACTGCATTTCAGACACACGTTCACGTGCTCCTAATTGGATATGGAAAAACGCAGCTGCAGTTCAAATGGCTTTGAAAAGCACTAATAAAATAATAATTTTAATGATCTTCTGTGGTTAGTAAAACAATGTTCATTTATAAAAAAAAACAACTGAATTGATCTAAGTCGCACAAAATTAGGTGCCTCCATTTCTCATTACCGTTACCATGTCCTACATCACTCTAATAAATTGCACTGTCACCAGCTCATTACGGCGAGGCAGCTGAGCGTGGTCCTGGTAATTATTTCAGACTGGGCTATTAATGGCTTCCCAGGCAGGACATGGTCCCACAGCACCAGCCACGGACCTGCCCAGGGACTGCCCACTCACCCTTAGGGTGCTGGCCCTTGCCTCCACCACCAAACCCCTCCTCACTGTACTTTATTTTGCCTCTGGAAGCGTGGGAGCTGTTCTGCAGCTGTGCAATCTGGCTCCTTTCTGGAATGAACCTCAGTGGCACATGAGCTCCTGCTCTGCACCCCGGGTACTTTTCCAGCAATAGCCATCCCTGTACCGGGTCACCACAGCCATGCTCCAAAACATGATTCACCTTTCACATCCTTCAAATTCCCCATCCATTACCCACAGGATAATTTACTCTAAATTATACCTCTTCATCATCCTTTGTACTAGGAAATAACGCCACAGTTTCTAAAGATGGGTGTTCTCAGCCCAAAGTGGGCTTAATGCCCGGGGCTGTTCGGCAGGGACTGTCAGTGCCATTCCTGAGCTGCTCTTTAGAAGTTTCCCAAGCATTCACTGTATTTTCCTTTTAACCTGCTGTTTCTTTCCGGCCCTCCATGCACTCTGAGAGAACTGCACTGTCATAAATTTCCATGGGTCCTTTTCCTCCTGCCCACTTCACAGGAGTCACTTCCAGCACAGGAGAAAGCAACAACCAACGCAAGAATGTGCAGAACCTCTTCAGAACTGCTCAGGGCTCTCAGTGGGCCAGGCTATCACTGGCTCTTGGACTCTGGGCTGCTCCTTCTCCTCGCAGCACACGACAGTTCCCATGTGCCTCCCTCGGGGAACAGCGGGAGATCAGCCTGGTGGTGTGGGACAGGCAGAGCCCCTCGGCCAGGGGAGTGTTTGTGCTCGGCAGTGCCCCACCATGAAGTCCTGACCCGCTTGGTGCTGAGCCAGCAGCCGTGCTGGACACTGCCAGCACCCAGCCGGTGTCACCGGGACCGGGCCCTGCCATGCCCTGGGCACAGCCCGGGCCGGGAGCCCAGGGAGCACCATCCCCACAGGTCATGCCCGGGGTGTCCCTGGACACCGCTCACTTCTCACTCCCTTTCAGCAAAACAAAGGAGAACGGGAGCGGAGTAAATCCATGTTGGGTGTTAAATTAGATTATGTCCAGGTTGCCTGGATACTGTATAATCACTGCCATGACCAAACACAATTTAATACGGGGTAATTGGTAGCCAAGGTTCAGTGCAGGGGAAGCAGGGAACAGTAAATACTCCAGTGTGGTCGGAGCTCCAGTGGGTGCCACAGGGGCTCCTGGCTCTGCTCCCACAGAACTCCTGCTTCCCGTGTCTGGAACTGCTTCCTGCATGTATTTGATATATGTATTTACATAAACGTATACACTGTTGTGTGTGTATTTTATATATAAATACATATTGTATATATAGAATGCATGTATCTGAATCTCAGCCAGAAGTGCCATTATTAGTTCAAATATCTTCCCTGATCAGAACAAAATCTCTGAGCAAACAACCACCTGAAGGGAACAAAAGGAAAGTCTGGAGTGTTTCTATTTCCATGCCTGGGACAAACCTTTGCAATCAAAGTGCTTGTTGTGGCTGGCCTAGCAAGTCCTCATAGGATGGAAAACAATGCAGCTCATTCCTCTTGCTACAGGTAAAAATCCATCCCCTGTTTGCCACCACCAGCAGAGCTTCTGTTTAACGTGAAAAGCCAATCGCAGAGGCCAGCAATCCCCCAAATTATTTAGGCTGCCTGGGTGGTTTGATAGAAATTAAACACTCACCTTTGACTCTGGACATACAGGGAAGGTAAAAAGCAGAGGGAGTAGAGGCAGCACATTGGGTGGAGAGGCATCTGTGCTACCAGGGCCACCAGCCTTGTTCCCACAAGAACAAAGAATCATGGAATCAGTTAGGTGGGAAAAGCTCCCCAAGATCATCGAGCCCAACCGTTCCCCCAGCACGGCCAAGGCCACCACTAAACAGTACCCTCAGGTGCCACATCGACACACTTTTAAATCCCTCCAGCAACGGTGACTCCACCGCTTCCCTGGGCAGCCTGCGCCAGGGCTGGGCTTTGTGCAGCGGCTGCAGCTGGGACCCCGCAGCCCCCTGCCCCCGCAGCCCGCCGCCCCCNACAATCTAATGAGTTCTGGGAAATGTTCCTGGGTGCATTTAACTCATCCCTGCACATTATTGAGTTTAATTGGGCCGCGGCTGATGAGCACAGAGGGGGAGAGGGAAGAGGGGCTGGGCTGGCCACCACTCAGCTTCCCCCCTCTCCAAGGGGCTGGTGGAGCTGTGTCCCCAGAGACGGTGGCCCCGCAGCTCCCTGGGGTTGACTCACTTCTCACACAAGCCCATGGTGGGTTTCCCAGCCTCGGGAATGTGTCTGATGGCTGGGAACACAGCAGGTGTTTATTGCAGGAATGTTGTGACTGGCACCCAGCACAGAGCTGGTGAAACCAGTGATGCAATTCCAGCTGCAGCAGCACCCACTGGTGTCCCAGGCAGCTACATCAGTCAATCACACATTCCTAAATTGTTCCTAAAAGGCACACGTGCATCAGAGGAGGCGACAGGGACACTGGTCTGCAGTGGCTGCTGGCAGACGGCCGTGGAGAAGCAGGGAGCACAACCAGCTCCGCTTCATCCTGTGTTCAAAAGCCGTGTGGATGCGGCACCTGGGGACGTGGGCTACTGGTGGCCTTGGCAGTGCTGCGGGAGTGGCTGGAGATGATCTTAGTGGGTTTTCCCAACTTTAAAGATTCCATGATTCCCAAGCCAGAGCACACAGGCACAGAAACACCACACTTCCACACTGCACATCCATCCCCTCATCCTGCCTGTTTACCAAGGCTCCGGACACGCCTGCGCTCCTCGGGCTGCTCTGGACGCAGGGAGCTCCGCAAGGGCCAGAGGAGTCCAGAGCAGCAGGAGCAAACTGGGCTCGCTCAGCCACGCTGTGGGAACTGGGAACATCGGGAATACGGACAAACCCCGCTGTCCGCAGCCAGGCCGCGGGCTCACAGCTCCGCAGCCTCCCCAGCCCCGCCGCTCCGGCGAGGAGAGCCAAGCCCGAGGAATGCACATGGAGGCCAGCGGACCCAGGAGGAGGACAGATCACCAGGGAATGACAAAACCTCCCAGTGAGGACAAGGGGAAACTTGCTGAATGCAAAACCCTTGCTGCTCTCGGGTTCCCTGCTCAGCTGGGACCAAACCAGTGCCTGCACTGATTCCAAGCAGTCCGACTTGCTCCAACAAGACTCGCTTTTTCTCCCGGGTGGATCTGGCTGCAGCTGGATGCTTGGGTTCACTCCCAGGGAAAAAAAAGGGCTCATGTTGCACTGCAAAGACACCGAGGCCAAACGTGAGGTTCAGTATCGGCGAGCCCGATCAGCGCGAATACCAAACGTGCTGCGACTTGCAGGGACACACGCAGGGAGCTCAGCGCTGCTCCGGCTCAGGCTTCCCAGTCCGAGCCAGCGGGGCTTCCAAAGCCATCCTCTCTGGCTTTGGGCAAGCTGAGCCGGATGGGGGATCTCAGAGGGATCCCAGCCCTGCTCACCAGCCCTCAGGCCAGGGCTGAGTGGCACCGGGCTGGCACGTTCCCTGTGCCCAGCACGGCAGCCCTGCGGGTTTCCACTGACACCCTGTTGAGAACCACAGGCACGGCCAGAGCTGATGTTAAATGTCACCATGGTTTCCACCTGCACAAGCACGGCCAGCAAAGGGGCCTCACCCTCAAACACCCCCGGGGACGGGGCTGGAATGGGGCCTGCCTTGGCTGCAAACTGTGCCACTGCCACCCCTGTGCCAGCCCCGGCGCCTAGGCAAAGCCCTGCTGCACGGGCAGGTTTTCCTCCAAAACCAGACCTCCCTGGTGCCGTCCCACTGTAATAACAAATCCGCATGGCCAGCAGGGCAAGGAAAGCCCCAAGGAGCAGGTCTAGGTTAACAAGGAATCCTTTGAAAGATCTGCCGCCACGGCAAGCGCCGCGCCGGAGTCTACAACCTGCTGCAGGGAAAAGAGCCAAAGTAAACGGGCTCCCTGAGAGCCTCCCGGCAGCAGCAGCACCGGGCTGAGCAAGTGCAGCTCCCACGTCCCCGCAGGGAATCATTCCAAGGCGGAGCCAGGTCACAAGGCCACGTGCAGGAGGTGCCCGGTGCACACCTGCACCTTCACACGAGTGCAGCGGCCATGGGGAAGAGCAACAGAGGGAGGTTGACCTTTTTGTTCCCCCTTAGAGGTAGTTTGGACCTCATTCACTTCACAAATGCAAGATTACAGCTCATCCCTCCAAAATACTGAATTCCTAGAAGACAGTGCTGGAAGAAAGGGAATATAGGAATAACCAGCCTCCAGAACTAATGATGCGAACAACAGCAGAAAAATGCTTGTCTCGCCTTCGCCAGCAGGACAAGGTTTCGCCCAGCGACTGGAAACAGCCCTCACTCCCCCAGTTCTTTGCCCCCTGCCACACACAGGTGGGTTTGAAAGAGACGGCCTTTAAATGTTTCTCCCAACCCCAGCCTTTCTGTGATTCTGCAGCCCAAGGATCACCCAAGCATCCTGGCAAAAAGCTCCAAGATATGTCAGCAATGGTGATTTCCAGTCTGCTTTCTTCTGCTGAAAAACTGACTAAAATCTCTGTAACTGCGTTTGGTTCAGTGCTGGGTCTGTTCATAGAGAGCAATCGAGGGATGTGCTCATGAACACGTCTCCATCCCACTCTGTCTGCGGGGACGGCGCAGACACCACCAGGCAGACTCCAGCCAGTTATGGGAAATCTTTTGCTCACTCTCGATTCAATCTCTTTCCATACCCAGTTTCAGTTTTACTGTGATAAACAATTAAAAAGAATCCAGATAATTATGTGCTATCAACAACCTCTACCCAACAACACCAGGTTCAGACACAAGCCCACAGAATTCACACTTGAGGAATGCAAAATGCCTGGTGCTGCTCCCAGAGATCCAGCAGGAGCTCAGCAGAGATGTTCAACCACAGCAACTCCACAGCAAACCCAGTGGGTGCTTTGTTACGAGCTAAATCATCATTCCAGGGTGGTGATGCCAGCTTGAGTCCAAGGCCCCCACTATCCCGTCTCCAGACTCGAGTCTTGTGCAGGATGTGGGTGCAAAAGAACCTGATGAGGGACTCTGCAGGCTCTGGAGCACATTCCCCTCCAGCTAGAAACTGGAGAGCCTGCATGAAATATAAGGACCTTCTAGAGAAGCATGGAAGGAAAAGCTACCAGCACCCACACAGCTGCTCCAGGGACAGTGCAGACAGAGGGGGTTAAAAGTTCATTTGCAGAAGCAGAACAAAACCTTTTGCTAATTTACACATTACAGGAAGCCAAGCCCAAAAAACCCAGCGAACACCTACAGGGCTTTTTGTGGCGGTTTTTAATTCTGCAGAATCTCATATTAAAAACAAAAGCAGAGGAGTAAGAGGGAGGCAGAGCTGGCGAGGGCAGGCACAGAGTGCTGCAGGGCTGTCTCGCCTTGGCGGAAGCATCACCGGCTCCTCCACCAAAACACGTGAGGGAGAGGAGAGCAAAGGGGAAGCCAAAGGGGCTGCTGCTCCCCACAAGGCTCTGGCACCTCTGGCTCCAGAGCACAAATCACAGAATCATGGAACAACAGAACGGGTTGGGTTGGAAAGGACCTTAAAGCCCAACTCATTCCAACTAGGGAGAAAGGAAAAGGGGTAAAAAAAGCACAGCATGAACCTGACCCAGGACAGCCAAGCCCCAGGCAGGATTCTCCCAGCTCCTGCAAGGCAGCACGTGCCTACAAGGAGTCTCCTTCCGTGTCACCTCCCCTTTTGCTACCGGTAAGAGCACCCAGATCCTCTGGGTCACTTGAACTCCAGGGCTTTGCCTGGATCCAGCCCTGCCATGATCCGAAAGGAGCAGAAACAGGCACTGGGCACAAAAATGGCCTTCCCAAAGGCAGCAAGGAGGATCACTGCCTGGGCCAGCCACACCGGCTCGGAGACAGCTCCCCGTTTGCTTCTGGCAGCCAAACCAGGCGAGCAGCACGCGAGACTGGAGCATCTCAGAGGCCTCAGTGGCCAGTGGAAATTTCCAGAACGTCCTGGACAAGAATGACTTACTGGAAGCAATACATAAATCAAGCAAATGAATAGTTACCAGACAGCAGCATAAACAGCTGCCACGGGGATGAAATCAGACCTGCTGTGCCAAGAGGCGTCAGCCTCCTCGCCGGCTGCACCTTCAGGGGAAACCGGCAAAACAATCCAAGGAAAAGCACACTCCTGGGGGAGCTGCCACCCCTGGCCCCGCACAGGTGCCCTGGTGGGGTCCTGGAGCCGCCGGGCACAGAGGCACCGTGGTGAGAGCCGGGGGCAGCTCCCACGGGGCTCTGCGGGGCAGCGCGGCCCCAGCGCGGCGCGGAGCTGCCAAGGCCGGGGCCACTCTGCGCCGAGCAAAACAAGCCCTGGTTGTATTTTTAGGCAGAAGACCTGCAGGAATTTTTTCTTCTTCTCCTTTGCCAGGAAGCCCTGGTTGAGCAGCGAGCCCTCCGGAACGCGCCGGGCTCCGTGTCCGGCCCCTGCCCCGATGTGGGTTTTGCTGGGTCCCCATTAGCAGCTGCCCTGCAGAGCCCAAGGAAACCACCGCCCAGACAAACAGCCAGCAATTTGTGCAGGAGATAACAATCACTGTCATCTCGGTTAAAACAACGTAAACTAGAAAACACCACCACAGCAAAACCAAAGGGAACCAGTTGGTGTTGGCCAGGCCGCAGCTGGGAGCGATTAGAGATAATTAATTCTGCTAAATACACGTACACACAGCTCGGCTGCAGCCTCCTCGTGGTCCTGACCTCGGCAGGAGAGGAGGGGGTGCATGGGGCAGTGGCAGCGATGCCAACCCACAGGAGGGTCTGGGAGCCCCACAGAAGGGGCATGAGCCTGGCACCGTCTGTGCTGGAGAACCTGGACTCGCTGCCACGAGAACAAAGCAAAGCTCAGGTGCCGAATTATGGCCGTACATGAAAAATAATTCCCTAAATGCTTCAAATATAATCAGAGTGAAATCCCCCTGCTCTGCACCTCCACACCACTGACTCCTGGGTGAGAAGGTACATTGCAAAGGAAGAAAGAGACAGGGATGATATTGCAGCTCCACTAACAAAAACGGCAATTTTCTGCAACCAGCTCCACTCCAGCAGCACCCCTGGCACAGCCACCACCAGCCCAGCAGCACCACGGGCACCTCGTTTCACTTCAGCTTATTTTGGCCTTGAAAAAAAATTGGTTTAATCACAGAACCACAGACTGGTTCAGGCTGGAAGGAGCAGGGATAGGGACTTCTGCTCCCTGTGCCATAGTGCACCACTGCCTGGACATACGGACATGAGGCAGGAGGCAGCACAAACGGGCTTGGAGATGCAGTAAGAGGCAGAAATCGAGTTCATTTTCTGTAAAAATGCTCCTCTCCCTCCACCCTGTCTGTGCCTGTTCCTGAGATTTGTCCTCTCCCTCCTCTGTGGGCCCCTCTCACTCGCTGCACCCCAGTTCTGTGGCCCCCAGCTGCCACGGGACCCACCACATTTCTCAGCTGCACAGGAGGACAGGCACTGCTGAACCACCTCCCAGGCAGTTATCCTGTCTAATACTGGGGTTAATAATTGCCTTTTTTGAATATTTCAGCTTTCTTAGCAGTTGTATTACTGTTGATAAAAACTGCAGCTTCATCACATGAGGAGCCTCAGGTCCCTTGTCAGTGCAGCAGAGCACGTACACCCCGAAAACACAGAAGTCAGAAACCACCCAAGACAGGCTTTCTTTACTTGACCGACTCAGCCCAGGTTCTGGTTTTAGTGTCAGAAATCTCCACAGCAAGACTGTGAGAAATATTTTTTTAGCTCATCTGATAAACATGCAAATCTTGATTATTCATATGTTACTTAAAATAAAAAACCCAGACAGAAACAGACGAGACAATCCCCTCCAAGCAGTGCAGCCCAGCTTGGCAGGGCCAGCCAGAGGCCTTTGGCTTTGCCCGTGCTGGCTGTGGATGCCCTGCTCTCAGCAGCACCCAGAGCCCGGCCGGTCCCACCCGTCCGGAGCATCCCCCAGGGCAGCCAGGCCCCCTCCCTTCTGCAGCACAGCCCCTCCCTCCAAACATCTGCTGCAGATGTGAAGATTTCTCTCCATCCTTGTCTTTAATCCAGCTCTACGGCACTGCAGCCTCAACCAGCTCATTTAGAAGAGTTATGGCAACGAGCCCTGGCCCCGGCTGCCCCATGGGCGCTCCTGATCAGGGCGCTGCTCCCAGAACAGGGGCTGCAGGACCAACCCCAGAGGGATGCTGTGAGCCCATGCCTGGGGCTGGCTGTGCCCCCACAGCCCAGGATCCCCCCCAGGAATGGCACCAGGGCTGGAGAGCTCCGCAGGCTCTCTCCTCAGCCTCCCGCCTTTCTCTGAGATAATTCTTTCCCTATTAAATAACACTGTGAGCGGTTTCTCTTCCTAAGATAGCACACACCACCACACACACTGTTTGTTTTGTTTCAATTCCTTCCCCACTAAAGCAGCACAAACCCCACTGTAAACCTGACTCCACCTCTCTGCTCCATCACCAGGTTTCTCCTTTAGATGGAAAACACTTAAGCAATCACAGAGTCCCTGCACATACAAAATCGCAGAATCCCAGAACGGTTTGTGTGGGAAGGGACCTTAAAGCTCATCCAGTTCCACTCTTTGCCAGGGGCAGGGACCCCCTTCCACTGTCCCAGGCTGCTCCAAGCCCTGTCCAACCTGGCCTTGGGCACTTCCAGGGATCCAGGGGCGGCCACAGCTTCCCTGGGCAATCCCATGTGGCTGATGGGAGCACCTGGAACCACCTGGCCTCGGCTCTTCAGGCTATAAATGCAGAAGGTTTGAAACCAACACCTAAACCAGCAATTTGGTTTTTAACAGCCTTGCCAGGGACCCCATGGAGCAGAGACAAACCCAGGCCACAAGAAAGCATCTGAAGTTGTGTTTAAGCCTATTTCAAATATCATTTGTTATTTTTTCTTTTAAACAGATAACTTGGGTCCTTCCAGATCTCCTCCTAAGCAGTTATCCCGATTAACCCACTCCCCAGGTTTCCCAGCCCTGCCTCATCCCTGCTGCTCCTGCAGCACTGGTGCGAATGGCAAGGACGGGTCCAACCCCACAGCCTTGAGGCTGCCACTAACACCTGATGATGCTTTCACTTCTAAAACACTAATCAAAGGTTTCCATGGGAACCTGCAGGAGCAGGAAGAAGATGGGAAATTACAGGTCAGCTCTTCCACTGAAAGAAAAAAAATTATCCCATTCCTTTGCCATCGCAAAGTTTCAAGGTAACACAAAAATATTGATTCATCGGGGTACATTAAAGGCAGAAAATATGCCCCAGAGTAGTCGTTTGTTGAGCAAAGAAATCACTTTTAGTCCTTTAACGGCAGGTTTGCTCTGAAACCACGTGAGGAGCTTCACCTCCGCTCTGCCTCCTGGACAGCCTGGGCAGCCAAACCCACTCCAGGCCATTGAAAGCAACACGAGATTCCCAGGAGCTAATGGGTTCCTGGTGCTGCCGTGGGGCTGGGGGCTGGCTGGGAAGCTCCCGTCCCTCATCCCTCATCCCTCATCCCCCCCCCTCCCACCCCAGTCGGTCTCTCGGCCCTCGGTTCACTCACACACAGGTTTCCAGTTGCCAACCAGATATGACTCAACACCACACACACACAAGGAAACTTTTCCACCACTATTGACTTTCAGAGGAAGTGGAAAAAGGAGAGAAAAACACATCAGTCATAAACGTACTTTGCCAAATGGTTCATGAGCAAGTGCAGCATCTGCCTGTTTTTCTCCGGGAGCCGATGAACGAGGCTGTGGATCTCCGACACCCTGGACTCCTGATTCTCCAGTTCTGCATGAGGATAGAAGATGATTTACCTCCACATTAGGGGGTTGTTATGGGAAGAGGCCTAACACTGTCCCTGACAGACGTCCCAGGGAGCTGCTCCATCCCACACCCAGGCACTGCAGACACTCCCCACGGTGCTGCTCCTGCCTGCCAGCTCCAGCCAGCCGTTTCCGAAGGGAGACACTCGATGGGCTGAAACGGTGAGCTGAGAGCAGAGGCCACGTGAGCAGCACGGTGAGCAGGGCAGGCTGGCTGTAACCAGAGCAATTCCAGCAATGGGAATACGGGCACGTTCCCGCGTTCAGTGCGCCCAGGGCAGCCCAGGCTGGAGCCTCTGGTGCTCCACAGGCCGGTTGGGTCCGTGGTGCTAAGTGGGAGCTGCCGGAGGAGGCCAGCTCTGCCACGGCCACGGACCAGGGCCCTCCTGACATCCCACTCCCCTATCCACAGGCTGCACAGCTGCCAACGGAAAATGCCCTGCTCCCAGCAAAGCCCCTTCTCTGGGCAGTGAAAGGAAGGCAGCGCAGACATCTGAACCACCAGAGAGCCCCTCAAACACCGTGGTGCTGTTTAACAACAGCCGACGCTCACAGCCGCGGGAGCCGCCAGCCCCGCGCTCCCGGCACCACCTGCGCTTCCTCCTCCTCCGGTCACCTCCCAGCAACAGCCTGCCCCAGCTCCAGCCCTGCTCTGCTTGCCAGGGGCAGCCCGGGAGGGCGGTGGGGAGGCAGCAGGGCAGGAGGGATCGCAGGTACTGGGAAACGAGGCTGCTCTTCGGGAGCGGGGCCATAAACATCAACAAACTCACTCGCTGCTTTGATGAAGCTCCTTTGAAACTGGTACATCATGAGGGGCCCTGGGAGCATTCTGGAAGATAAAAAGGAAATGGGCACAAAACACATCTGAGGAACACAGTCCACACAAAGAAAGCTTTGCCCCTACAATAAACTCAGCTCCGTTTTGAAAAGTGCAGGATTAAGCAACTCCAACTCTAATTAATTCCCCTCATCAGAAGGAATAAGATCTGTGCAAAGACCTGTGATTTACTCACCTCTAAATTAATCTTTAATTTTAGCATTCCTTCAGTAACACAGCTTCAGTGCATTACTAAGCCCACGATTTCCAAGTAAGTTTGAAAATAAATTAAAAAGATAAACAAGCCTAGCTGTAAAACTTTCCCAATCCCCATTCCCACTGTCCCCTCCCACTGCTTCATCCCTTCAGAGGGACACGCTGGTGCTGGCCACATTCCTCTTTGCTTTGCCAGCAGTTCAGACTCCAGAGCAAAGGTCGCCAATCATGCAAAATTCTGTGGCTTTCTAGGCTGAGATCCACCAGGCTAATTACACTTATCACCCTAATTGGATTTAGGCTCTCTCTTGTGCTCCCTCGCTCTCTCAAACCCAACCCAGCACACAACAGTCACTGAGAGCAAGGAGCTGCGGTCACAACAGGTAGAAGCACGTTGTGGATAATGAGATGCTGCTGGCTGCCAACACCCAATCCTGTTGGGAAGATCCCCAGGATGATACTGGCTCGCCTGACACACAGAAATCATAACTACAATAAAGCTCAGCACCGGGTCTGGAAAAGCTCTACAGCCCTCGCCCTTACACAGCGCTGCCCTCCCCTTCTGCCACACGCTCAGAAGGTGGAAGTCCACCGGGAAAAGCTTAAATCAAGGCAGGGGATGCAAGAATGAGCTTTTAAAATCGTGTTTGTATAATGTGTGCATCTGTCAGAGCTGAGCGTCTTCCCCAGATCCTATTCAAACATGCTGGAAAGTCAGGGAAAAGCCAGAACAAATTCCCTAAGAGCAGTTTCTGCTCTGTTTCTATCCAAGTGCTGTTGTTAAGTGTCTGCAATAACGGGCAGTAATGTCCCAGACCCCCACCAAACCCTTCCTGAAACCAGGCGAGGCTTTTCTCCTTACCTCAGGTACGTTTTCAGTGCACTTGTAATGGTCTTGATCTCCCACTCTGCACAGATCTCCGTGTCTGTCTCTGTGGCTGTTTTGGGATCTATGGAAAAAGACAAAAAAGCAGTAAGTGATGGAAACTGAAGACAATTCCAGCTCGTGCCTGCTCAGCTGTGTGGGGAGACCACCACAACCCACTTTATTTGCTGTTCCCAGCTCAGGACACAGCTGCAGGGGCGTGGGGTTCATCACCCGGGATGGGCCAAACTCAGAGAGATGGGACGAGAGAAAGAAAAGAGAATCCTCCACCCCGAGCAAGGACAGGGGCAGTGTGGCTTGGAGTGTGCCAGGACACGGGGCACAGCAGCCCGTGGTGCTCAGTGACAGCGGGGACAGCCAGGCACAGACACGACAGGGACCCTCTGCCTGACAACGTCCAGCATCATCATCCTGCAGCCACCTCCCCACCCAGCTCCTGGCTGGCAATTACAGCCACAGCCACCCACGCAGCCACCACCAGGCCAGCGGGAAGGGGGCTCAGGCACAGCACCAAGTCCCCGACCGTGACGGCTCCGAGCCGGGGCCAGGGGCACCAAGGCGAGGCCACGGAAAAGCCGGGCGTGGAAGTGCCCCTGTGCTGAGCTCTCCTGCCTGGATGCTGCTCCACCAACGCTCTTTGCTAACTCCATCCTGGAAACTCAGCCAGGATCCTGCTCCCACCGGAACCCCGGGGAAGCCCCTGTGGGGGTCCCTGGCTGCGGGTCCCACCCGTGCCAAGCGTCCCTGGGGAGCAGCGTGGGCACCGGGGCTCTCACTGTCCCCAAGGCCCCGGGTGACACGGCCACAGCTGCTCACACCATCTGCTCCCACGGGCTCAGCTCAGGGGTTTCTGCCTTTTCACAGACACAAATGATGCACTTTTGAATGTTAAAGCCCCCCGTAACCATTGGGCAATTTTCAACCAACTTAAAAGAACACCCTGAATAGAGTTCAGCTTTCCCTCAGGGCAAAGGGTTTGTTTTAATTAAAAAAAAAAATCAAGAGGTGCACTTGGAAAAACAAACACATAAGAAATGCGTATTCACACTAAGCTCATGTGTGTCCCAGCAATCACACAAATGACCTCCATCCTCCTGAGTCAATGCCCAGGGAGCTTCCTACGGCACTGCCTTTACAGGGAGAGAATTTTAATGGAGTCAAGGTAAGTTTGGCATAGCAAAAAAACCAACAAAACCCCCCGGAAGTGTCATTCGTCCTTTTAAAAAAAACCCTTTTTAACCAAAGTAGAACAAACAACTCCAGAGCGTGTGTCTCTGCAAAAGCTCACCCAGCAGTTTCTAGGCAGGATCACGCAACACGAGGTGAAATTCCACAGGCGGTCCCATGAAAAGGCTCAGAGCAGTTAATCAGCTCCCCTTGACCTTCAAATTTATGAGTCTGCAAAAAGTTCCCGCCGTGGGTTCCAGCTGCAGCATCTGTCTCCCCGGGCAGCGACGCCGCGGCCAGCGCCGCACCAGCCCTGCCTCCCACAAGGACACACTTCCACAGGAACCGCGGCCAGCGGGGAATCCGGGGCTGGGAAAGCACCCACGGCCCACAGCCAGCATTAACCCCGGAGCTGCTTTTTTGCTGCCAATCCTTGATCTGATGTCTCTCACAAATTTCTCCAGGGTGAGGGGAACAACCTGGGGAACCACCTCATCACCCCACTGTGATGACGGAGAAACTTCCAAAACAGACTCAGGGATGACACATCCCAGCAGCGAGCAGCTGGCAGGAGCCCCGCTCCCAGCCCTTATGGCCCACGTGGCAAAGGAGCAAGAGCAGATCAGATGCTGTAACTGCCCTTCTGCAGAGTTCAGACCTGCTGGGGCCCCCACAGTGCCACAATAAACCCTTTCATGGGAGCTCCCACTGACCAAAGTTCAGTTATTTGTTGGGTTTTGTCCTCATTTTGATGGCACATGATGCCAATGAATGCTGGGGAGATGATCTGCCCCTGGGAGCACCCCCCCACTGCTTCACCCCAGTCCAGATCCCGACAAGATCTGCCCTGAAACCCAACCCACGGGCTGGGGCTGCCCCTGACCCGGCTGCTGCCCACGGGGAGCCAGCGCCCTGCGGCCACCACCCCAACCTCCTGCAGGGACACCTCGTGCCAAAGCCCTTCCCGGCAGCATCGCTGACACCAGCTCAGGGAAACTCGATATTTTTGCCATTTAAACTGTATGTGAAGCAGTAACGCTGCCCACATTCATTTCCAAATATAAGGGAAACCTGACAGTGTAAGCACAGTTTGGCTCCTCCATTCACGAGGAGCCCCGAGGGCAGCGAGAACAGATGGGCTTGACAAGGGACACGTTTCCATGTGACACTGACTTCACAGACAGCCCGAACACCAGGGTTGATGAAGATTTAATCCCCCACAATTTGGAGAGATTACGGAGTCATGGGTCTGCAAAGCATCCCAACGATCGACACCATGGGGGATTCCCAACAGGGGCTCTGCTTCCAGCCCTGACTCGCCTCCAAAGCGGCTTCCAGCATCAACAACCAACGGGGACACGCCGGAACAAAGGAAAAGCACCAGCGATTTATCACCGCCTTATGAGACGCGAGGGCGACAGCTGAGTGGCTTCAGTGGCTGAGGAGATAATGGATGCTGGATGGTGTCCAAAACTGAATCCCTCCCAGCTCCGCAGAGCTCTTCACCCAGGCGAGTTCTGCCATCTGCCACAGCCCCGGGACTGACACCAGGACTGACACCTTTGTGCCAGGAGAACGGCGTCCATGGCCCTGCCGCCCACAGGATGAGGTGACGAGCATCCCAGAGGACCTGGCTGTGCACCTGCCAGGACCTGCCCTGGGGCACCAATCCCAGCCTGTTTTTATCAGCAGTGCCCTTCAATCGATGCTCTCTCCGTGCCCACCGTGAGTGCCACGGGACAGCGCTGGCTCCCGCAGCCCTGGCACCACAGGGCACCTTCACACGTCCCCAGCCAAACCTCTCTAATAACAGCATCAGCCACCAGCTCTCGTGACTGCAGTGAACTTTCCAAAGGCCAGAGCAAAGAGGTCCCCTGCACCCGGATTTAGAGCCATGCCCTTCTGCTCCAATCACCCGGATTACCAATTTTCCATAGGTTAATACTGACAGCTGTAACAGCCACCACGGGCTTTGCTCAGTGAACACCTTAATGGTGGGAAAAGAAGGAGGGATTGGGAAAGGAGAAGGCAAAGATGCTGAAAGACAGCAGAGGAAAACTTTCTGCAAGAAGAAATACGCAGAGAAAGGAGCACTGGAGTTTTGTGAGGACAAGGAAAAGGAAATCACGCAGCAAAGGAAAGAAAATAAGTGAAGGGAAAGAAGAAGATGACCAGAAATGTCATTCATTTCCCCCAAGGAGTAACAAACACATTCAATAGGGCACTAACAAATTAGTAAGCATTTGTTTCCCTTTTCCTACAGCTATTTCATCCGGGGTTTTGCCAAGTCTGAGCAGCATCAGACAGGACTGGCCAAGGGCAGCTGCCCTGCTCCGGCCCGGCTCTGTTCTCTGTTCCACTGTTGTGTCTCAGGCATGTCTGGACAGACGGACAGACTGGTCCAGGGCTGCAGCTGTGGGCTGGAAATGCTGCCTGTGAGGTCAGGGCTGAAATGGTTCTGTCCCACACAGCCAGAGCAAACCTCTGCTGTGGCAAGACCCAGCAGCTTGTCTCTATGGAGCATCCAGAACTGCAGGATCCAATGCCTCAGTCATGAGGGAAACACGTGCCGGAAAACTCCGGGCAAGGCTGAGATAAACAGGCACAAGAAAGTCCATGGGGAAAGTAAGAACAGCCACAGGCAGCACGCAACATCCAGGAGAAAAATCTTTTCAAAGGGTGCTGGGAACAAGGGGGCAGGTAGGAGATGAAAAGCCAAAGCTTTCAGCTATTTCTTTGAAGATTTTGGTTTGCATTTGGGAAGGCTGCCAGAACTCGGAGCGTGTGTGAGCAGGACACCAGTGACTGCAGCAGGACCTGCTGAAGCCGGGCCCTACACGAGCCCTACCTTCAGACCTGCCCGCGGTGCCCGGGACCTCCCGGCCCCGACCAGCACACGGTCCTAAGGGCACAGCACCGCCACTAGGGACCCCGACAAGAGCCTCTGCTGCCGCCTGGCAAGACTTCAAAGCAGCACATCCTACTTGCCTTTACCAAAATTCCAGATACTCACCCATCAATATACTCAGCAGCTTTTGCACTCTGGAGTTTACCCCGACGATCCGGTAGAGCCCCTGCTCATTGATCCCTAGGAAAAACAAGGAGCTTATCAGGAGAAGGTCACAAGAGCTGCTAAGATTTCTTACACTTCTTTGGCTTCTCGAATAGCAAAGCCAATGAAATCTTCTCACCGATTAAATACAAAGCTATAGAAGACGGCAAAGTTTGCGGTTGATATCAAGGTTTTCACGTATCCATTAGAAATGTTACCCCCAGCTAGCTCAGGAGTAAGGATCTAAGGACACTTTTCCTCCTTCCCACAGCCATGGCAGCCCCCCGCAGGATCTGCACTTAACAGGGACAATTTGGGAAGGTTTTACTGCGTCAAGTACTTCAGGTTCAGGTCCAAGCCTTTTGCTTCTGACTTCCCCCTGCGGGGCTGGGATAATCCCACCTGTATACCGGGAGATTCACAGGAGGTTTTGGGGCAGGAATCCTATGTGAGAGCATGTGCTCAGCAGCATTCCTGCAGGAAGGATGCTGAAGTGAACCCTCCCCTTTGGTCCTGTCCCCCCTTTGGCACACCCAGTGTGTTCTTTCCTAGCTCTGCCCCATGTCTGTGAGTCGCTGCTGGCCCAGCCATGGGGCAAACGCTCCTCAGCACTGGCCCGAGCACGTTATGGGTTCATCTGATGTGGGTCCGAGGGTTCATGAATCATTCTGTCCATGAGAAGGGCAGGAAAGCAACTGCTCCGCTGCCAACAGCTGCCCCCGAGCAAGCCCAGCCCGAGAACTGCCCTACCTCTTGTTTCCACAGCGTGGATGCACTTCTTGATGATGCTGAAGCCGATGCTGTCCAGCTGGGCAGCTGCAGGGGAAGGGAGGAGAGCAGCGGTGAACAGCTGGCAGGGCAGGGCCCCGCGGGGAGCACGAGGCTCCTCCTGAATCCCTGCCATCCCAGCAACGCTGCACCGCTGCCCGGACGAGCAGGAGATAAATGAGGGCAGAAAAACACAAGTACAGCAGTTTGTACCAGCTGTAACCCGGGCAAGCACAGACACTGATCGTCATTCCAGCCTCCGCATCCCTCTGAACCAGGCCCTCCACGCCTGCCCTGGGCTCTGCCAGGCATCTACCTGTGCAGATGGCCAAAAATTAATTCAGGATCAAGGTGAGATTACCCAAACTTGTCTGGAAAGTTGACAACGGGTTGCTTGGAAAGAAATGAAATCGTACATTTTGACACAACAAATCCTTGAAATGGCACATGAGGCGTCTTGATGAGTCCCAGGGAGATCCTATAAATCCTGCACCCAGCTAACCAAGCCACCCCTGGGCTGGAGAGCATCCAAACCAAACTGCTCTGTGATTCCATGGAAATCGGGAGGTTAAAAACCTCACCTGAAGAGGAGAGACCCGACAGCATACGGCAGTGGAAGAGCAACAGGGGCTGGGAGATGGGAATGAATTTGGGGTCAAATCTCTGTCCAAAGCACCTCCTGTGCCCAGTGAGAGGGGACCTGTCCCTTGGGAGCATGTCAGGGTTGACCCCGGCCCCCTGCCCTGCCTGCACCCCCCAGGCAGCCACTCCTGCCCCCAGCAAGGCGAAGTCCAGCTGAACAACACTGTCCGGTGAGCCCCACGCTCAGCCTCACCCAGCACAGAGGTGCATGGATCAAGTTCTTTTATTAGCACCAATTAAGTATTTATTTGGTGCAAATTAGGATATCCCAAAGGCAGATGGCTCTGCCCAAGAGTGAGAGCTAAAACACGAGAGTTAATGGGATGTACAACTCAATTCCCTCGTGCCAATGCAGGTTTTCACTTCTAAGTTCAAGGAATTACTAACACAGGGATCCAAACACCTGCTGGAAGAATGGATACCACAGACAGCTTTCCACCACTGCCTGGAAAACGCTGCCCACAGACAGCTATTTGCGATGGAAAAGTTTACTTCCTCCCTACAGAAGGGTTTGGAAAACCTTCCGCAGAGCAGGAGCCCCTCAGAGAAGGGTGGGCAAAGTTACCCCGGGGCTGCAGACCCCAGGGAGAGGCGTGATGTGAGAGACACAACTCGTTCTGCGCAGAGCAGGGCAGGAAGGGAGCGGGGCCCAGGGCTGGCAGTGCCCGCCCCGCGAGGCACGTGCAGCTTCCCTGCTCTGCATTCCCCTGCTCACGGCGCTCATTCCCACACGATCCGCGGCGCCCCGCGAGCGGCTGCCAGCTCACGCTCGCACGGAGCAGCCCCTTCCTAATCCCTTGTTTTGAGTGCTCTGCTGGGGGTGGGTTTTGTCCGATGAACGGCACAAGGACCCAAAACAGCGCAAAGTAAAACAGCTCCATTCTGTTTTTCTGGGCAAGCAGGCTGAAGTGCCGAGCCAACACAAGCACACGAGCTGCAGGATGCCTGTGCCACACGACGCGAGGGTAATCCAGAAGCTGCAGGGCCCTTTGCTGGGCACCCTCAGGGCTCCCAGCACGGATGCAGCATAAACCCAACGTGCCATCCATCCACCAGCGGGGCACAGCTGCCGTTCCCAGGCCACTGATAAACACAAGGGTACCTGAGAAGCTCAAAACCGTGGTGTGGAAACTCTCCTGCTCCAGCAGACCCAGTTCAGCAGGTCTGATCAGCCCTGGCTTGGCACTGGTGTGACCCTGACCTGTGGGTATCCCTGTGTGGTGCTGTCAGCTTGGGTCACTGCTCCAGGCTCTCTGCCATGCACTGCAGGTGCCAGCCCATTCACAGAGCAGCAGTTCTCCTTTAGTCCCTTGCCTGTTTGGACCCCCAAGGCCAGGCTGGACAGGGCTTGGAGCAACCTGGGATAGTGGAAGGTGTCCCTGCCCGCAGCAGGGGTGGAACTGGATGACCTCTACGGTCCTTTCCAGCCCAACCCGTTCCATGATTCCATAACCCTGCAGAGCCCACCACCCCACAGCCAGGCAGGGCTGGGATCCCACCTCCCTGCAGCAATTGCAGGAGGAGGAAACCCAGCAGTGCCTCTGGATGGAAGCGACCTGCCATAATCTCCCTAAGCAGATGAATAAGCTCTTCCACTCATTGTCAAGCTCTGGATCAGGAAAGGTCAGGGATTTATTTGCAGTACTTCTATCCAGAAATAATATCTGATTAAATATCCAAAGTGCCTTTATTCGTCCTTAAATTTAACTTTTAATGAGCATTGTAAAAGCTCTCTCAGAGCATCTGCTCTTTATCTCAGCCATTTACCAAATGATTTGGTTCAGCAATGGTCCAGAGCAGAGGCGGATCTGGATCTACTGCTGTCCAGATCGCAGGTCCATGGGATCATCTGGGTTTGGAAAGCCCCCTAAAGTCATCAAACCCAACCATTCTCCCAGCACTGCCAAGGCCACCACTGACCCGTGTCCCCAAGAGCCACATCTACACGTCTGTAAAACCCCTCCAGGGTTGGGGAGCCCACCCCTGCCCTGGGCAGCCGTGCCAGGGCTGGACAGCCCTTCCAGGAAAGAAATTTTCCCTGACTTCCGATCTAAGCCGCCCCTGCCTGCCTTTCTGAGGACAAGTGAAAGAGCCTCCCTTGAGGCTCTCCTTCCTCAGGGAAGGGTGTGAGGCTCAGTTCCAGGCCACCACAAGTGTCACAGGCTCTTCCTCCAGCAGCAACATTCAGTGCCCAAGGAGATGCCCTGTCCAGGCTGTAATCCGTCCCAGAAGCGTTTTACCTCAGCAAAGGTGACGCACATCACCTGTACAGCAGCTGCTGCCCACACCCCCACACTCATCTGACCTTCAAGTAACATCACATTCCAAGTGCTGCTGAATTGGTCTCATCCCGTTCTATTTTTGCCTGGCAGATTATTTGCACTTAATCCATTAATTCCTTTCCTGTACGCTGAAGTGACACATCAGAGCATCGGGAAGGGGGCAGGAGGGCTGAATCAGCTCTGTCAGCCTGGCTGGCTCCAGCTGTGTGTCAGGGCAGTGCAAGGTCAAAGCAGCTCCTCTGCCTCCCCACCACACGTTTCTGTGCCACGCAACAATCACTGGTTTGAATTCTTTCAAAGACATTTTGGAAATAAGAGCCACAGAGGAGGGGGGAAATCGTGAAGCAGAGACCAGAGGAATGAGCTCTCAAGTCTGACCGGAAATGAGTTTTCAGGGCTCTCACTACCAGCGAGCGCCAAGATTGGGAAAGGAACGCCGAGGGTCAGATTAGGTTAGAAAAAGGCAAGAGGTTTTATACAATGAGGGTGGGGAGGCCCTGGCACAGGGTGCCCAGAGAAGCTGTGGCTGCCCCATCCCTGGAAGTGTCCAGGGCCAGGCTGGACGGGGCTTGGAGCAAACTGGGACAGTGGAAGGTGTCCCTGCCCACGGCAGGGAGGGGAAGAGAGGAGCTTCAAAGTCTTTCCAACCCAAAATATTCTGGGATTCCATGACTGCGATTGCTGGGAAGGGCCAGGGCACCCAGACAAGGGCACAGCAGACAGCGCAGCCAAGGGACACAAGGTCTGTGAAGAGCTTGTAAAAATAAAGACAACTTTTGATGGGGTCCTGAACTAATGGGGAACCAAGTGGATGCAGAAGACGGAGAGGGAAATGGTGGGAGGGAAGGGAAAGGAGGAATTCTGTGCTGTTCCACGCAAGAAGCACAAATGGCCTGAAGGATTTGTTTCCACAGAGCAGGGCAAGTCCTTCTGGTCAGCAAATTAGAGCATCTAAATTCCCCCGGCTCTCACGGTTCAGTGACACCACTCAGCCCCTCCGCTCGGCTTCCTCCCCCTCCACAGCAGATCAAGACAAATCACCCACAGGCCCACGGCCATCTGGCCACACAGCAGGACAGAAAACCCAAAAGCTCTGCCAAATTACGGTGTCCCAAAAGTGCCACCACAGCACTGCGAGGCACTTTCAGCCTCCATAAGCGCAGGCAGGAAGCAGAGGTATAGAGGCTCCCAGGGTCAGGAATTGCATCCGGACCCACTCAATCACCACACTCATTTCAAGTCCTTATAGGAAGCTCCTGTATCAAGGGCTGCTGGCAGAAAGCCAGTTGCTGAATCAATTTTAGAGCGGCTCGTGAGGCAGGCAGAGCTCTGAAACAGGGATTTAATGAGGCTGAAGCACTCAGACCTCCGCCCACAGCAGCGGCAGCCCCAGCCCCAGCAGAGGGTTCTGAAGCACCTTCAGCCAGGGCTCCCAACCTGCTCCCAGAACCAGCAGGGACAGACAAGGAGCAGACAAGGAGGACCATTCTCATTTGTAAGAGAGACCATCAAAAGGCTCTCTTGAGCCAAACCAGCAGGTACAGAGCTGGCAGAGCCAGGGCTGTGTGCAGGGAACGCGGAGCAGTGACAGCCCACGGCCGGGCAGGACGGAGCTGAGCCACTCCTGCTCTCCGCACCTCACAAACTCCTTTTGCTCCTCTGGAAAAAAGAGACAAGAGGAGCCGTTCTGGCAGAGTTCCCACCCCAGGGCACCGGCCGTGCCGCCCTTGCCAGTGCGAGGCACAGCACGGAGCTCTGCGAGGATCACCCGGGAGGCACAGAGCCAGGTGATACACGCAGGAAAAGACGGATGTGCAGGGATGACCAAACCACAGAGGAGAGGGCAGAGAGGGGGAAGGGACTGCTCTGTGAAAGGGCTGAAATGGGTGTGAGGAACATTAGCTGCAAATTACACCAGCTATTGAGAGAAAAATGCTTCAGCTCCAGATGAAAATGCTGTGTCTGAGGCAGCACCAAAATGAACCGAGCACTGACCGTCAGCCCAGGCCGGGCCCCGCCTGACCAGTGGCTTTGAGGGAAGGAGGGAAGGGATCGGGGCTGGAGTATCGCAATTATGGCAAATCCAACCTACTGGGAAATGGCTCAATTAAGGGTTTTAAAACACAGGACGTCAGAGGCAGGACCAGGCGCAACTGCTGCTCTAGGAAGAAAAACAAGTGCTTTCTTGACTCAAGGCTTTGATTGACTGAACTACAATAAAAACTACTTTTTTATTTTTAAGCGCTCTTGTTGACAACCTTGACAAGGCAGGACCTCCTCACTCCTGTATTCCTGCTCCAATTCCCCTTTGGAAAGACACACTCACCCTGCACATTCTGGCTCAGAGAGGAGAGCTGCTCGGTCCCAGGTGTGACCTGAACCCTCTGCTGAGCTTCAGGAGCAGGTCCCGAGGCCACCAGACCCCTGCAGTGCCGCTGGGACAGGGACACGGTGTGGGGCAGGAGGGGACACACCCTGAGGGGTGCAGGGAGGAACTGCCCCGCACTGCTCTCCACGGCCCCAGGTCCCACCAGCAGCTTTCTGCTCCTGCTCCCTGCTGGGTGCCACACTCAGCTCTCCCTGGGGCCGCTCCGGGGTCTCCACGCTGAGCCCCGTCACCCCCCAGCCCCAGGGAGCCCAGCACAGCCCAGTGTCACCAGCATCCCCTGCTGACCCCTCCCACAGCTCGGCCACCTCTCAGGGGTCAGGCTTGAGAAGAAATACTCACTGCCTTCGCTCTGGTTGTCCTTGTTCGAGTTGTACACCTGGAAAACACAAGCAGAAAGTCTTATGAAGAGCCTGGCTCCAGCCGGGCTGGGACTGCTGGCACGGCTGGTGTCACCCCAGTGTGTCTGCTGCCAGGACCTCCCCCAGCAGCCAGGCCCCCAAACACCACCGTGACCTTCTGCACACAAACGATGGGCTGCCCCAGCTCTGGAGTTATGTTAAAATACTGACCAGGACAGCTCTTAAAATGAAGGAATGCAAATGGGATGGACCAGGTAAAACCAGAAATTACAGAGCTTTCTAAACAAAACGAAGGTGGGACCTCTCAAGGTCCCTTCCAACCCAAACTATTCCATGGTTCTGTGACTCCTCTCCTGAAAGACACACATAAAGGTATAAACTTAGAGCAAAGCAGGCAGTTCCCTCACGGGCATTACAGGAACCTCTGGTAGGTGCAGCTCGGGCAGGGAGCAGGTACCACCCTCCTCAGGTACAGCCTGAGCAAACGAGCCAGGCAAAGAGCAGGAGCGGAAAAGAGATGTCACTAATTTAGAGAGGACAAGAAGTGCAGCAGGATGAGGCACTGAATGCATCCAGCACCGCTCACAGCAGAGCCACCACCAGGACTCCATCCCAAGCCTCTCCAGCCTTCAAATACCAATGCTCCTCCTCCCACCCCCATCACCACCACAGCTTGGCTACCGGAGATTAAAATGACATTTCAGCGGATACAATAAAAAGGGAAAATATTGGCAGAAGGTTTTAATCACGATGCGAGGGCAGTTTAAAAGCCTAGGATAATGCCAACAGCAGCTGTAAGAAGATCAGCCCTCAGACAGGTTGTATTTCTCCAGCCCAGCGGAGTAAAATGGTTTAAAATAATTCTTCAGTGCTCAGAGTCCCACCAGGAACACACACACACATCCCAGAGCTCCAGCAGCACCCTGGGTGTGGCCGAGTGGGCACTGTCCACTGAACAGGACAAAAGGCTGGTGAAGCTGTCGGGAACAGGGCTGGGAGCCCCCTTCCAAAGGGAGCAGGGAGCTGCCTGCATCACATGCTGCCTCCCGAAATAGCCAGCGGGCAAGGCAAGCTTCCAAAGGCCATGTTGATAGCAACACTCAGGCAGCAACCGGACGGGAGAGGCTCCGGGCTGCAGGCAGGGCTCTGCCTCCACGGGATCCCAACCCCTGACATTAACGGGGAGGGGCTGTGCTTCCCACGGGGTCCCTGCCGTGGGGATCTCCCCCAGGAGCTCCGGCAGAAGGACGAGGCTGGGAAGCTGCCTGTGATGTTCTCAGAGGATCAGAGCCAGCGGCAGCCGGGCTCGGACGCTGCCGGCACAGCACAGCTCACCGTGCTGCTCACCGGGGGTGCCCCAGCAACCCCCACGGTCAAAAACATCCCAGCAGGGCTGCGTGTCACAGGGCATGTCACCAGCAGGGCACATAAACAGATTCCTTCCCTGGAGGTCACCCAAACGCGGGCCATTCCGGCGCTCTCCTGTTTGGGCACCAGCCGGAGCACGGCGGGACACCTTGGACCAGCTCCACCACCCAGCACACGCTCGGGGAAGCACAAATCTAATGGAGCAGCTCAAAACTGGGGTTTGGGCAGGGACCGACCCCTCCAAGGAGCACCTTCCCTCTCCCCCTGCCAGGACACCTGGCTATGTAACACAAGACCAAGCAGGGATGACTGTTCGCAGGAGAAAATCCATCAGCCACATCTGGCGAGCGGGGGATGATTCAGCAGCAAAACCAGCTGCAGTCAGCAAGTGAGTTTTCCTCTAGGAACAGTGTTTACATCAAGACAATAAAGTAAGTGGAAAGAAGGAAGGAAAACACCCGCGGGCTCCCCCGACAGCGCTGCTGCCCTGCAGCCCCACCACGGAGTCAGCCTTCCCCAAGGAAGTTTTTCCCTCCAACTTCAGTGCCTCTGCTGAGGGCTCACGGAAGGCACCGGGGGCTCAGCCTGTCACTCAAAGGTCGGGGGACGCACGGCCCTTCCTTGGCATCACACACAGCCTTCGTGCCCCGGCTCACCCCACACGCACAGGGAACACCAAATACAGCAAAGGACCAGGCTTGGAGCAAGCCGGGATAGGGGGATGGTGGAACGGGGGGTGGAATGACAGGAGCTTTAAGGTCCTTGCAACACAAACCATCCTGAGTCCTGGTGCACAGCACAGCAGCTCCAGGCAGATCCTCTGCCTGCACATTTGCTCTTCCAGTTTGGATCCGTGAAACAACAGAGGCTGTTAATCACCAGAGACTGCTCTTAAAACAAGGGAAAAGGGCACACAAGGAAACACAATATGCTTATGCCATTAATTGCAAAGCATGCACACAACGAGAGGGAATTTCACACAGAGGCCAAGAGCAACCATAAAACACAGAGAAACTGCCGCCCTACACCCGTCTGATCGAGGACAAAACCTTTTATCCATTGTCTCTGTTAATCCACTAACACCACTCTACACCAGCAGGGTTTCAACCAAGCCCCAAGTCTGTAATATCCCTTCCTTTTCCAAGAAATACTTTTCCTATACTGCCTCAAATCTTTTAGAGAGAGATTTTTCAGGATAAGAGAAAGTTTCCAAGTTTGAGGAAAGGGCTGCTGTGTAAGAGGTCCAAGAGTGAGGCTCCTCCAGTGTCCCCAGGGTCACCCCTGCTCTGCTGGCAAACCCCTTGGGCTCCTGCCTTGGCAAAGGTCGCTCCTGCCCAGCCTGACCCTAGGGATGTTGATATTCCACTCTTTCCAAAACAGCTCTGATAACGGGCAGGGCTTAAAGCAGACGGATGCATTTGAAGATGAAGCCTCACACACAAGTCAGTCAGTTCAGGGACCAAGCTCCCCCTGCGAAAGGGTGCAGAATTTTAAAGAGGTTCTCGCTGTTCCCCACGCCACACACACAGCACCGAGCCCGGGACGGCGGCACCTCTGTCCCGGGAGAGACGGGCTGGGAGCACCTGGGAAAAGCTCTTCTGAACCCTCTTCCAAACAACTGCCAGGTGCTGGATTTGATTTTCCCCCCGCCCTCGCGCTCTCTCTCACACGTCTTTGCGCCATTCCCCTGCCCAGGCCGGCCGTGGCTGCCTCACAGCAGACACAGCTCTGGGACGGGGGCTCGGACGCCTGTGCCAGGGCAACACGAAGGGACAGCGCGGTGACACCTCGCAGGGTGACGGCGTCCGACACACAGCTTGCGGGAGCTCCGCCGAGGACAGGGCCTGGGCAGCAGCTCTGCAGACACACACATCGCCCAGCACCACGCCAGACAATAAAACACCATTAAATGAGTGTATTTTTATGCCCACACGCTGTTTTTCCTGTTGTTAACACACTCTGGAGAAAACAGCCCTAAACCCAGAGAGTTTCTCGTGAAATAAAAAGCTTCTTTCACTTTCCAGCATTAGTCACTGACAACGGGTGGGAAATCTGAGAGAAGAAACACTGCTGGGAGGTGAAGGGCCCGTGGCCCACGGACACGTGTGGCAACAGGCTGGGTAATAAAACTCCCAGAATTGGGAGTAGTGACTAACGTGGAGACAAATCCCTGCCCTGCAGCGCTGTGATGCTTTAACATCTCGCTCTCACTAATTATTCCCATTTGATTGTATCTCCAGAGCCAAAATACCCTTACCAGGCAGCTTCAGAAGTGATGCGTATAGAAAAAATATATATTAACATAGTACAAAATTTACAGGCCTTGATGTCTTGTCTTTAGTTTTCTAAACTCCTACCGTAGGTGGTCGAATATCCTGAACAAAACCAGATTGTATCTTTTTTTTTTAGCAGAGGCTACTGCTGCTTCATTCCTGCAGGATAATTGCTGTTTGGAAGCTTAAAGAAGGCATTTATGAGCTATTATTGAAAAATTCCAAGATGCATCTGTAAGTAATCCAGAAAGATAAATTTTCTAAGAGCAGTTACAACTCATGACTACTTTGACACTTGCACTACGCTCAATTATGAACTTGATATTTAAGATAATTCATCAAAGAACCAGTTATTTCCTTTGGTGAGACATTTCACCAAACACATGCTGTGTTTTGCAGAGGAAATGGTTTTATAGGGATGATTAAGAGGTGTGTGATGTTCGAGGGTGGGGTAGAGGAACACACAGCCCAGGAGGCAGCTCCCCGCTCCCCTGGAGCCGGAGGGCTGAGCCGGGGCTCACTCACTCACTCACTCACACCCCGCCCAGCACAGCCCAGTGTTTGCTCCTGGATCCACGTCCCCAGCTCCACACGGAGCAAAGCCTGTGCAGAAACAGCAGTGCAGGTGCTGCACCTGCTCCTGCCCCCTCTAAATTCAGTCCTGCCATTGCCACACATCCCGACACCGGAGCCGTGGATCATGCAAACATCAGCTGTGGATTTTCCTAACCAGAAATCCTCTGAAAGACACCATCTGGAGCCTGAAGTACTCCTACAGCCACTGACAACCACCATCTGGAGCCTGAAACACCCCTCAGACACCATCCAGAGCCTAAAATAGTCCTACAGCCACTATTCATCACCTGATGCCACTTTCTGCTTGTGCACAGATAAATCAAGAAGAATTCAACCCATCAGTTTTCCAACCTGATCCTAAACAAACTGCACACATGACGTGCAAAGAGCAAACGGGTATGTGAGTGGTTTGGGATGGCACCGGGTTATGGGAAAAGAAAAGGAAAAGGAAGCTGGGGGTTGGAAGGGGAACTACAAAAAGATGATGTTGAGTAACTTCGTTTTTATTTCCTCATTTCAGGGGTCACTGTTGCCCATGGTGCTCATTAACCTCCACAAGACATGGGCTGTGCTTCCCTATGTGTGCCACAAACACACATTTCCATGAACACACATCTCAGACAAAAAGCAGATTTTCATTTAAAGTTTAAAATCCAAAATGGCCCAAAGTAAGCTGTATCCCTTGGAGGCTGCACAGTGTTTAGCTCGGTTCCCTAAATCCTTCAAGTTCCAACACTGGCATGAAATTCTGTCCAACGGCTAAAATCTAGAGGAAAGGACTGTCCAGCTGCTCAGAGGGAAGAGGGATTTAAGGAAAGCACAAGAGGCCAGCAGCCCTGCTTCGCAGAGAGAGGGATCTCCATCTGAGAAGGATTTCAACTCCATGCCTGGCGTGGAAGATTCCACCTCATGATCCTTTCACTGGTGCCGGGACCTTCCCTTCAAGCCAGACTTTCCATCTGAACTCTCAGAATGGGCCAGTCCTGCCAGAATTCCCTGGTCTCCCTGGGGGAGCGTGGTGTTTGCAAGGTCCGGAGCAACGGGAGGAAATGCTGCAGTGTTATGCAATTTCCTTGTGATTCATATTCAGAAATCCTCAAAACAGCCAGGAACGAGTCTTTCAACTTTCAGCTCAAAAGATGCACAAGCCCAAAGGGTACAAAGAGATGTGATATTCCCTCAGAACTGGTAGCCCAAGTGGCTTCCCAGCCATGCTGGGACAGTCTGGGAAGCCACGGGCAGGAGGAGCACAGACATTCCACACGGGAGTTCTGCAACCCTTTTATAAGGGAAAACGGGCTGCAGACCAGTGTTCCAGCTGGAGTCCGGCCACCCCGACTGACTCAGCTGCTGCTGGGTGTCCGCAGCACCCCGAGCACCCCGGGGCTCACAGAAAGCCCTGCCCCAGCCTCGCTCAGCCCAGTAGTGGGAAACCTGGGAATCCTACACGTCCCTTCTGCACACCTTAACTGCCCTGCAGCAGAAGGAACAAGTCTTTCCTCTTAATGTCCTCCTCACTCGGACACCAGGGATGTGCCTGATCGTGTCCCCACAGTCCCGAGCATGTCCTGCAGGGCCCTCCAGGGGCACAGGGACACCCAGAGCGGGGCCGGAGCTCCGGCACCCAGGGATCCATCAGAGATGGCACAGGCCTGGGGCAGGGGAGCAAACCGTATCCTGTCCCTGCAGCGGCAGGGAAAGGGGCAGGGGAAGAACGGAAAGAAGGAAGGGGAGAAGAGGAATAAGAGGCGTGTGCCACACAGGCAGGACCCTCTGGACCTGCCCCTGAGCTCGGCACTGTGGAGCCGCTCCGCTGGGACACAGCCCTGGAGCAGGATCCCCGCAAAGCTCATGTACAAAAATCCTATTTCCTTGTTAAAAGCAGGACACCTGGCAACCTTGATGAAATCAGACCTTGTTTCTGGCTCTGCCTTATCAACCCTGTTCTATTTTTGTCCAAGAGCCAGGTTTTCGTACTACAAGCAGGATTTTCAGAGCTAGACTACACTGTGTTGTGGTTAGAAATAACCTTCCTTGCTCTGGGAGCCAGAAGGATTTAGATAGGAGTATGATCTCTCCCAGCCCACATCCCAGCAAACCTCTCTGCAGCAGGAGGGGAGGGAAAATTATGCCTTGCTTCCCAAGTGGAGAACTTGGCAGGGCAGCAGAAACCCACTGTGAAATGCTGGTTTATGTCATGCAGACGAAGCTGTTCATTTGGAAGAGGGTGGCCAGGGACCCTGGCAGCTCCTTCCTTCCTTCCTTCCTTCCTTCCTTCCCTCCCAACCTACTGTTCATCGCAGTCGGAGCCATCTCCCACCTCGTGTCCCCCGTTCTCTCCCCTCCTCCTTCCTTCCAACACGAATTTCAGCTTCAAACTTATACCCTGGGCCCGATTAAAAGACAGAAAAGAAAAATCAATCGTAAATGAAGCATCTGGGGGGCTCGAATCCTCTACACAGGTCTTGCTCTTCCGTCTCTCAGAGCTGAACTAAAGGATGGTTCTAATTAAAAACAAGCCCACATTTTATTACAAGTGCAGGCATTCCCAAGGGCCTCCGGAGCCGAGGCCGGCCGGGCTCCCCGCCAGCCAGCTGGGCTGCTTAGCTCAGCGCAGTTATATAACCGTGTTTGTCACCCAAGGAAACAATCACCTGGGCCAGAACAAGGCAAAAAATTACCTGGGTCAAACTGTCAACTTCCCATGGCTCGCTCTGCACAGGGAACCCAGCAGCAGCCGCTCCGGGGCCGTGTGGGAGCGAGGGGAGCAGAGCGCGTCAGATACGCGGCAGCCTCGGAATAACGCAGCTAAAGGTCAACTGCTTCAACAAAATGCATTTTTGGAATAACTAAAGCGCTTAAAGTTTCCCAGAGCAGCATTTTTAAGCGAGTCCAGCGAAGCAGACATGTTGGGACCACTCAAATCACTGATTAAAAGTGAAAACTTCTACTGGTCTAAGCTTCCCCCAAGTTTTCTAGGATGCTTGAGCAACAACTTGCACATCCTCCTCCGGCAGCTCTGCCTGGAGCCCGGCCAGCCCCAGCCAGCACACACGCCCTTCCTCCTCCCAACGTCTGCTGACGAACACGGGCTCTCAACACATCAAAACCAGCCTAATTTTAAATGACAGTGTCATCTTTATTTTTAAAATAACTGTAACACAGCCATGCCTGGCGCTCCTCCTCTGTGAAAGAGCTTTGACACTGCCCGGGTGTTCCGAACAACGGTGGTGGCTCAGTGCCAGGACTGGCTCAATCACCACTGCCTGCTGCTTCACAGACTGGGACATCCCTGAGGGGAGACCACTTTCAATCCCCCGTTTGCACACCTGGGGACAGGTGTGGGGCAGCAAAGAACCTGAGGCTCCGGGGAAGGCAGCAGAAAGGGGACACAATCCCACCCCTCCTCTCCCAGAGACACCTCTGTAAGCCCAGGGTGGCTGCAGAGGTTTCCTGGACCAGTCCTGGGATGCAGCACAGGCTTCTTCCCCGGAGCTGGGAGCCAGCCCGATGGGGCTTTAAAGGCTCCTGGTGTCTCTCTCCAAAACTGCAGCAGCACGTTTATCCCTCTCCAGACAGGACCTGAAATTCTACAACACTCATAAACCTCCCTGGGAAACCCCCAGGGGCTGCCAGCACTCACCACCACCATTTCCACCATCCAACAAACACTGGTGGAGAGACAGCGTGGGACACGTCCACCTGCACCCTGCCATGGCCTGAGCCTGCAGCCTGCCTGCTCCTGACCCCAAACCTGCTCTGATGCTGCCAGAGCCCAGCTCCACACACAGATCTGCCAGGAATGACAAACCAAGGGTGAATACAGAAATAAAATTATCAAAACTGTAACAGAGTCCAAAGACCTTCTTCTGGGGCTGCAGCTGGGAGAAGAAACACCCCTGGGTGAGGGAAGGTGGGGGGGCTGCAGCAGGACAGTAAATCACTGCTTAAAACCAAATGTGAGACCCAATAAAGGAGGAAATAATGGAAGAGGCTGGTTTTGCGAGTCACTGTAGCGCGAACCATTTACTTTAATTTTTAATTTAAAGTAGGAAACAATACTCTAATAGTCTATTTAAATTGGCAGAGAAATTTGTTCTCCCAACACAGAGCTATTCCCTGAATTTCTACATGTTTGCTGAATTGCCTGATCAAATAACTCGAAGCAGAGCTGATAAAGAGAGGAAAGGAAAGTGAGCACGCTCTCTTTGGTCTGTCACTCCAGCTGAGGCTCTGTGCCTCCCTGCCAAGGCTGCCAGCACGGCTGAAGGGTGGACGGCAAGTTCCCACCAAACCACGACACGAAATCACTGGATGCAAGCACCCTGCACCCTCCCCTGGGGCTGGTTCACCTCTCTGGGCCCAGGCTCACAAACAAGTTGCTGCAAGCAGCTGCTCCATCCTGTTCCACATCTGTGCTGCAATCCAGGTTCGATTATCCCCGTTCCCCAGGCACCCCGCAGACCCAGCCCACCTCTCAGCACCACCTCACCTCCGGCCTGAGCCCAAAACCCAAGAACACACCTGCAAGCAGAGCTGCTGGGTGTCCCACGTAGGAAACGTGTGCTGTGCCACGTCCTGCGGATCCGGACCCACACTCACATCCCGGCCCTCACCCCCTGGGAGTTCCCCTCGGGGGTATCAGCAGTGACATAACACAGAAGGAGGTAAGTGGCTGCCACCGGGCCCCCACCAGAGGCAACATCTCCCAAAGGGAGACCAAAACCTACCCGGTGTCCTGGGACCAAGCACGCCAGTGTCCAGGCAAAGCCAAACTTTTGTAGACAATTTCTGCAGCGCAGGCCCCAGGGAAGAGCAAGGAATGCATTACAGGAACAGTGAGGTATTCACACCAGAGGCAGGAGCCACTGCTCTGCTCCTGGACATCCGCAGCAACGCAGCTGGAACAAGAGGTCACAAACTTGCCAAAACTGGGTGGGACAGCACTTTTAGGTGTGTAAAAGCAATCCAGAGGGCTCTTTTCTCCTTTAAAAATTATCTACAATGCTTCTCTAAGTATTTTTCTCTAAAACAGCTTCTTAGGCAGAGGACAAACCCCGGCAGCCGCAGCGACTCCAGCTGGGTGAGCCGTCAGCCACGGAAGCAGCAGTTGCTGGAACAAGGAATAAAAGCCCGAAGTCAAGGCTTAAGACCTCACTGGCTTAAGTGCTTTAGAAGCAAAATAAAAGCTTACAAACTCCATGTAAAGTTACTGCTATTGCAGGCTGAAATGCGTTACCAAACGGGAGAGGGAGAAGGAGGGAGCAGCGGCAAGAGCACGTGATACGAGAACTAACATGGAACGTGGCATGGAACATGATTCTCTGAGGATCCTCTACCACCACCTTGTCCCCAAAAAGGACACAGAATTTCTTGGGGCAACAATCTTGAACTGTGGGATGCAAAAAAAGCCAAGCAGGAGCTCCCCTGGGGCCAGTCTGGGGCCCAGTGAGACTCACCAGCAGCACGGCTCCCCACACTGGGAGGTGGCACGGATCCTCCCAGAGCACGGAGAGACTGAGCTCCAGTTCAGCGAAAGTTCACTGGGTTGTCTGGGTTGGGGAACAGATTAGAGGCAAAGAGAAGCAGCAAACAATAGAAACTAAGACATTAAGAGTGAGCAGAGTGGGGAAAAAATGTTCTGTTCACTAAAGACAGAGACAGCTAGATAGAGAAGCAGCAACGGGAATGACTCAGGTCACAGAGAAAAACAAAAGAAATCTGCTATAAGCAAACAAACCCAGGCAGGATGAAGGCCACGAAAACCTGCAAGACAGAGTACACAGAAAAACATCTTTTCCAGAAAGCTGACAAAAACACGTCTGTGGGACTGAGAGCGTAATCAAAGCTCAGCATGAAAAAGGCTGTGAGGAACAGCACTGAAGAGACAGACACGGAGCAGACCCTGGGGAGAGCAGAGCAGAGAACACGGCGATCGCTCCGGCACTCACCCACGGGCTCCCCGTGCAGAGAGAACTCGGGCCACAGACACCGTCTGTACTCAAAGATGCTCTGCCTGAGGATTTTTCTCCCATCTCTGATACCTGAGATGGAATGAATTCAAGGGATAAAGCAGATCTGCACCTCCAGTGAGTTCCAACACAGTATGAGGGGTTGGGAAGGGGTGCAGTGGGTGCCTCCATCCCCCCACAGCCATGCTGGGACTGAAGTCCTTCAAGTGAATTTATTTTTTGAATGAGCCAAAGTAACAGGAATGCTGAGGTTGAAAGCACTGGAGCGAGTTCAAAAGACAGCACTTCCACTGGGAAATAAATCTCTCACCATTTTGTATAATTAGACAAGGAAAATGAAAAACAATTTCAGAAGGAATTCCCAGAAGCAATATCCGAGGAGGAGGCGGGAGGCGCGCTGGGCAGGAATGTGGGGCTGGGCTCTGCCGTCACTGCCACGCGAACACCGGTGGCATCTCCGGGCAGCAGGGCTGAAGGAGCTCCAGCGCCACTGGCCAGGTGTCCCACCAGGGGCACGGCTGCACAGGAGCACGGCACGGGCAGCTCCAGCGGCACCGCCCCACCCACGGCCGCAGCGCTGCAGGAGCCACGCAGACCCCGAGGGGGACACGCCGCAGGAGGGGGAGACGGAGGACCGGGGGACGGAAGCGGCCCCGATTTGGGGTTGTGCCGGGCCGGGGACGCGGCTGGGAAGCGAGCGCTGTCCCCGCTCGGAGCGGGTGCGGGCTCGGGGGTCACACGGGCCCCCAGAGCCCGGGGCAGGGGGCAGCCCCAGGGGCCCCGCAGAGCCCGGGGTGCGGGGGTCCCGGGGCCGGGGGGGTCCCGTGCCCGCCCCGCGGGACACAAGTGCCGCGAGTGGCCGGTCTCAGCTGCCATCTAGCGGGGAGCGGCCACAGGGCACCCGCGGCTCCCGGGCTGGCACCGGAGCCGGCATCGCTGAGGTGGGAAAAGACCCCCAACGCCACCGAGTCCCAGCTGTGCCCGGTGCCCACCTGGCCACCAGCCCAGAGCACTGAGTGCCACCTCCAGCCCCTCCCTCCTCGGACACCTCCAGGGATGGGCACTCCAAACCTCCCTGGGCAGCCCCTGCCAAGGCCTGAGCACCCTTTCCATGGGGAAATTCCTGCTGGTGTCCAACCTGAGCCTCCCCTGGCCCAGCCTGAGGCCGTTCCCTCTCCTCCTGTCCCTGTTCCCTGCGAGCAGAGCCCGACCCCCCCGGCTGCCCCCTCCTGTCAGGGAGTTGTGCAGAGCCACAGGGTCCCCCTGAGCCTCCTCCTCCTCCTCCTCCTCCACAGGACCTCACCACAACCTTACCTAAATGCTTACCTTGTTCTTTGCCACAAGACACGGCCTAATTTGTGCCCCTCCTAAACCCGCAGCCCAGCACAGCCACCAGCAGCCAACACAGCTCTTATTCCTGACTCAGGTTCCAAGGAAGTTTCAGAACCCCTCTGGCCTCCACCATCTACATTTGCAAACTGCACCAGCAGAGGAGAAAATCCGTAAGAAACTGACCCGGAGTATCTTAACAAAACCAAACACCACTGCTCCGTCACGGAGTTAGCAGTTTCTCCTGTTTCCAGCCTCTGGAACATGGAAGAAAACCCAAAGTCAACACGGGGGCTTTATCCAAATGAATAACAAGTGGTAAGAGTTAACGGCGTGATGAGAGCTGTCTGGAGGCTGCTCTGACTGTGAGACACAGCGTAAATCTTCTCAAGTTGTGACAAATGTCTTGGCTAATGCAGCCACATTCTATGTTTAAATCTCACTACGATGTAATTTGACATTTGGGTTTACTTTTTTCATTATAATTAAGAAACAAACTCCAGGCTGCGCTAATCTCTCCACAGCCTGAATTTGCACATGGAATTACCGTCCCCACCGTGCCAATCCTTCCCCACACTCTACAGTCAAATCAAAGGAAAACCAGACATTCTTTCCAGTAGGGTTCTTTGGTTACAGCAATGCAGTCAAAGCATAGAATGGATACTTCTAGGAGCCCAAAGGTTAAGTCCTCATCTCTTGCTCAAGGAAATCCCCGTGGAGAAGGTAACAAGAAGGTAACACGCTGCACCCTGGTGTTGCAAGATAAGAACCCAAACAGAACAGCCCACAGCTCCATTTTTGATGGATGGAGGAGGAGAACTGAGGACAGGGAGCTGCCTCATGTGTCAACACACACCACCTTCAGCAGCAAAGTGCCGCTTGGATCCGTTTCCGTGCAGGCTGCATTCCCATCGCTCCCGCTCCACACCTGGAAGGGCAGTGCAAGCCATTAGCAATTAAGTGCCACGAGGTATTGCATTAATGCACAGCCACAGCCCCTGCCGTGCTGGATGAGCCAGCTGCCCTCACCTCAGCTGATGGGCACGATAGGGGGGAACAGCAGCACGCAGGCAGCACCACGACCTGTGTGGTTTTGAAGGAGTTCTCGTAACCAGATTCTGGAACAGGATAATCCAGGCAGTCCTGTCCTGGTTGCTCCACAGCACCTTTCACGTGCGCAGCGCTTTGCAAGCGCCCACAATCTGTGTCTGCACCTCTGTAGACTGGCCCTGCTCCTGTGCTGCATCCTGGTAACATCAGCGGCTCAGCTCGCAACTGGGTGACCGCCTTCCTGCGGCTCCCATCACAGCCGACTGGCTTTGCCATCCCTGCCACAGCAGCTCCCAGCGGAGGTGTGCAGTGGGAGGCAGGTGAGCAGGCTGGAGGAGCACAAAACTCCACTCAGATTAGGGGAAACAATGCACATTTTGTTTCTGAAGAAATGGAAAATATTATCCTGTCTCCAGGTGCCACCAGAACCAAGGCAGGGGTCCGTTTAGGTGGGATCAAGGCAGCTGGCATGTGGGGCTGGGGGGAGGTTGTGCCACTAGAGCTGCCCCAGGGGTCAAGAGCCAAGGGTGGAGGAGCAGGCTGGTTCTCCCAAACAAGGGCCCCTTTTCAACAGACGATAGAAAAAGGGAGCAGAGGCTGTCACAGAACCAGAGAATCATGGAACGGTTTAAATTGGAAGGGACCTTAAAGTTCATCCAGTCCCACCCCCTGCCATAGGCAGGGACACCTTCCACTAAACCAGGTTGCTCCAAGCCCTGTCCAACGTGGATCTGGACTAGGGATGGGGCAGCCAGAGTTTCTCTGGGCAGGTGTAAGTTGAAACAAGAGAGGTTCAACCTTGGGGTCAGGAGGCCGGGGAAGCAGCTGGGCTGGAGCCCACGCAGGCTGTGCCCTCTCCTCCCTCGGATGCTCTCAGCTCCTGACCGGTAACACCCCGAGCAACCTGCTCTGAGCAGGAGGTTGGACCAGAAACCTCCTGAGCTCCCGTCCTACCTGAATTACCTGATGGATCTACGACTCCAGGCTGGGACCTGGCTGCAATCCACCAGGCAATCCTTTCCCTGAAATGCAGGGCAGCACCTCCCACACGCAGCCTCCCAATCTCCGAGCTGCTGCACGTTCCAAAAGCAAGCGCTTGACCAAGTCCAGCACGTGCTTTGCAGCGCTCACGGAACAGCCTCGAGTGTCCACGCCTCACCTGGCTTCAGTGAACACTTTTCCTGACAAACAAGAACCTTTCCATGGATTTGGGGGGGATCTGCTCTGTGGTAGCAGATCTGGTCTGTGGCAGCAGGCTGCGCTGGGATGGGACACTCTGCTCCCTGCACGGACTCTGCTCTGACTGCCAGAGCCCAGCGCGCAGACACCCACTCCAAAACCACACGGGCTGTCGCGGAACAGCCCGGGCTGCTCCGGCTCTCCACACGGCTTCTTTTCATATCCCAAAACGCTGCTGGCCATGTGCAGGCACGGAGGCCACAGACCGGTCTTGGCTGTTCGGTGGTGCCGTGAGGGCCACAGGAGAGTCACCAGGCTGAGCTGGGATGGGCCACACCGCGACCCCAGCACCCCCGAGGGACCCGCTCAGACCCAGCCAATGCTCTTCAGGCTGGCAGTAAGGTTTGCAAATGCGTTCCAAAATAAAAACTAACAATGAGTTTTCTGCAAACCTCCAGAATCCCTTCCAGAGGTGAGGAAGCCTTTGGCACAGCAGGAGCGAACACGGGGAACGGGGGCCACACTCCTCTGCTCACACGAAACGTGCAATTCTCTACCAGACCCAGGAACGGCTGCCAAGGAGTCGCAGGACTCCAAAAGCCCTGGAAATCTGCAACGTATTTTCTTCCACTGCTCTTTTTGCCATGTTTTCCTTTCAGCACGGCAGAGCAGCGTGTTTGTGCTGGCCAAGCCTACCCTCCTCCTCTCCGCCGCACCTCCAAGCAATCCAGGCACAGGAGATACAGTATTACCTCAAATATTTAACCAAGGGATTAAACGATTCTCTTGGCAGGAGGCAGGAGCTGCCCCACAGACACAGCTCCCGCGCCGGCTGGCAGGCGCTGCGTGACAGCGGCTCCGCAGCGAGCGATCAGCAATCTGCCCGGGGCTGCCGACAGCTCGCCACGAGTTTCTCTGCTCTTTGGCCAATATTCCCGCTCACCGGCTCCCGGCCGTCCATCGCCTCCATCCACAGCCTCCGGTCCTCCTCCGAAAGCGCCTGCATGGTGATCACGCCGGGCCTGCCGAGAGAAAGGGGACGCCATAAATGAACTGCGGGACGGGAAGCAAAGGTGGCAAAGATGAATTTTCCATGAGAGGAAGAGGGAAGGAGGACAAGCTCCTTCCCAGCCAAGCCCCAGCACAAGGAGGGCAAGAGCCACGGGCATCCCTGCAGGTCCTGACCAGGATCAGCAAGCGAGCAGAGGACATCTCCAACAATCCGCACACCTTTCCAGTGGTTTCATGCAAGAGCCGGGTGCCAAATTCCTCCTCTGGCCCTCAGCCAGCCAGCTCACCTGCACTGGCTTAAGCACGTCCATGCAACGGCAGGAGAAGGCAAGGAAGGTAACCAAGGAAGGTAACCGAGCAAGCAGGAGCCCCACACATCCCAGCCCCCCATGTCTCACCACCACCCCAAGCACCGGCTCATGGAGGACACCTTCTGCTGTGCGAAGCACTTCATCCCCGAGATGTCCGTGCCCTCATGGCTGTGCCAGTGCCCTGGCCCCGTCCAGGCCCTGCTGTAAGACACAGCAGTGGCAGTGACACGATGCTGGTCCGTGTCCCTCTCCAGCAGCCTCACAGGGTCCCAGGGTGCCCCGGGGTGCTGGTCCTGCCCCCAGCACTGCCACACACACAACAGCCCTGAGCTCCCTGTCAATCCAGCCTCCAACAACAGCCCCGTGACTGCTCATTTACTGTAATGAGAAGGGGAAAGGACAGGCCCAGGTGCTGCACACACGGCACAGGAGCAGGGGACAGCACTGGCACCACCCTCGCCCGAGGGCCAACGCCACCTCCACGCTCCTCAGTGGACACTACATCCATTCCTGGACCACCCTTGCCACGCAAGGAGTCAAACCTCAATTACCTGCTCTGTTAAGCGTGAGCAGCGAGGTGAGGATGGATTTGACAAGACACGGTGTTTGCACAGCCTCAGGTGTGGGGGGACACAGAGGGTGGGAGCTGTGATCCCACACCAGGGGCTGGCATCTCACTGCACCACGACTTCCATCTCCACATCCCGGCTCACCCCGCAGCCTGGATCCCAACACACACAGCTGCCTAACCCTGCACCTCCTCAGCCCTGTGCCTTTGGGCTGGGTCTGCAGCTCCCAAGGGGTGGCCACATCCCCTCCCACCGCTGCTCCAGGGCCCGGCAGAGCCCCCGGGCTCAGCCAGACAGTGAGACCTGTGTGTGTTGGGTCTGGTGCCGCTGCTCCCTCCCGGCCGTTTCCAGACACACCAGCAGAGCACAGCAGCGATTCCCGCCGGAGCACGGCGAGCACATTCCCCGGCAACGGGGAGACCGGGGGGGCTGCAGGTGCGCTCTGCCCGTGGGTTTGAACACGGGAACTGTGACAGCACAGAACCTCTGAGGCTGCTCTTCCCACGCCCAGCAGAGCGGGGCTCTGGAATGGCCCAGCAGTCAGGAACAGCACCGGGCCGCCGGGCACACGGCGGGAAGGGGGTTAAACCTCGGGAGCTGCCAAAGAGCACGTGGGCTCTGCTCGGTGCTCAGTCCTCAGAACCTGATAAAGCCTGGGAGAGGGGTCACTTCTAATTTGAACTTCCCAGGGGTGGTTCAGCAGGAAAACGTGAGCTGCACCAACACTCTGCAGATGCCCTTTGGTCCTTGATAAGAGCCTGTAAGAAAAGTAAACTTTAGCAGGGGCTCTCAAGAGGTGGGTTTGGCCCATCTTCTGCCGCTTTGTGGCACGCACGGGCCAGGAACCGAGGATTAACCCTTCTCCCTAACTCCACTCCCCATCCAACCAGCCCAGCTTTCAGCACACACACGGCAGCTCAGCACCGTCCCACCAGTGGAAGCCGTGCCCAGGTCCAAAAACCAGACATAATGTGCTTGATCTCTGCTAATCCCATTGGTGAGTCAGTCAATACTCACCAGCTTAGTGGTTTGGAAGTTTACTCAGTTCGGAGGGAAGAGGAAACCACTTAACCATCGCCCCATCTGAGAAGGAAAACGCTCCACATCCAACAGCCAGCATGTTCAAAACACTGCACAAAGCTCCGTGTTGTGCAGGTACAAAGTGACTCGAGAGCAGTCCCTGGTACCTGGGGAGCTGCAGAGGCCGCTTAAGCCAGGGCTTAGGTCTGAGTTTAAGCCAAGCTGCTGCTGAAGGCACAGATATCCCGGTCAGAAAGCCCTGGAAGGGCTCTAGCTCAGCTAGGGACACACAAGAAAGGAAATACTGGGATTTCTGTCTCTTCAGCCAAGACATTAGAACAGAGAAATTTAAACCCTCCATTCATGGTATGTTGGGCACTGGACTCCCAGCAGAGCGCGGTCCCAGAGTGGCAGTGCTGGTATCTGGAGTGCCAGGTTCCCTCAGCACAGGGCAAAGAGGTGATAGCAGCAAAATGTTTGTTCTGCCTCTGAGCACATAACAACTCCTCGGGCTTCACTTCAAAGTCAAACTTCTTTAACAGCATGAGGGGAGGGGCTTCGAAACTGAATCAAACCCAATTTCCATTGCAAATAGCTCTGCATTTCCTCCCCCGGCGTTTATTTGCCAGGGCACCCGTTGCATCACTTTCCTGAGCAGAACCATCTTCCTGGCTGTGATAAATTTAAAATGCACCCACACATTATGCCTCATTCATTATGGATGTGGCCGATGCCCACGGGGTTCCGCGTGCTCACAGCCAGGTCGGATGGCTGGCACTGGATCAGCCTCCTGCCAACGCTGCCAGCACCAGCCCTGCTGGAAACACTGCCTGCGAACAGCACCAGCCCCCGAGCCTCCTCCAGGATCAGCCCCTTCCACGGCGTGCTCGTTACCGGGGTTATCTCCATTATCCAGCCCTGGCGAAGACCCTGCTCTGACGGCCTTCCCCTAAAGATGAACAAAACGGATCTGTCCTTGTCCCCTCACCCAGCAAATGGCCCCGAACACTGGGGGTCATTTATACAGATAATTATTTATAAAGATAATATACAGTAAATACAGGTTTTGCTGTGGGGCAGCACCCACCTCCTCCCAACGTGGGATGCACCTGGAGCCCACCTCAGCCAGCCACGGCCCTGTCATGAGGACAGCAGGACACCCTCCTGGATCTGTCATCCAAGGTGCACAAACCTGAGCTGTTGCGCCAAACAAGATCAAGGACCTGCTGATTCACTCCTGGGTGCTGCATCCCACATTTCCACCTGCGGGCACCAAACCCCTTTGCCTTTTTCTGGGACACAAGGAGGGGAAAGGGACTTTCTGGGATCAGAAGAAGTTCATTTCTGAACGGAGTGAGCGTAGGAGGGTGAGACCAGAGCAGAACATGGCAAACACTCAGTAAGAAAGAATATTTCGAATATGCTACAATCTAAAAATGGAAGATTTTTCCATATGAGACCACACAGGAAATTTGAATTTTCTCAATATCTCAGCTTTTGTGACAAATGGCCTGGCCTTAAGGAGCTGTGACTAAGCTCACTGAGAAAATGAGAAACTGCAATAGCTTTTCCTTCTTCCAGGAAAACAAACAAATAAGGAAAGCAATAGAAACAGATAAGAACTTCCAACTGCTGTAGCAGCTTATCGCAACGAGACAATCTAAACTGCTGGTGAAAACACACAAGAGTGCATTAATAACAGGGGCTGAGCGGTGCTGAGTGCACAGAGATGTTCCCAGCCCCAACCTGAGCAGAGCAGTGCAGCCCAGACAGGACCCCACGGCCACGGGCCAGGCACCAGCAGCCAGATGCGGCCCCAAAACGAGCAAAGATGGAATTAAGGGGGAAACTGACCCTGAACTCAGAAAGTCCCGGTGTCCACGCAGAGCTCAGAGCACCACCAGTACAGCCACCAGCACGTCCCGCAGGGGCCGGGGCTCCCGAGGGGAAGCAGCCTCATCCCTCGCTGTGACAACCCATCCCTCACCCCCCTGTGACAAGCCCCGGGGCTTTGTTTTAAAGGTCGCTGGAAAGGCGACACCGGCAGAGGAACAGGTACAGGTTGAACCGCGCTGAGAGGCGCTGCCGGGCACGGGGACGCCGGCAGAGGTGGGGTCACCTGGCACAGGGGAGCGGGGAGCAGGTCCTGCCCCAGTCTGAGCCCTGATCTGTCAAGTGCATTCCCAGAGCAAGGCCAACAGCCCTCCTAGGGAAAACCATCTGCTCAGGGGAGCGCTCGGCAGGTGCCTGGCAGCTCCCCCACCCCTATGCCAACCGTCCAGCCACTGTGCCAGCTCTTTCAGGAAGAATTTCCCCATGGAAAGGGTGGGCAGGCATCGGAACTGCCCAGGGAGGTGTGGAGTCCCAAACCTCAGAGGTGTCCAAGGAAGGGCTGGCCGTGGCACTCAGTGCTCTGGGCTGGGGACAAGGCGGGGATCGGGCACAGCTGGGACTCGGTGGTGTGGGGGGTCTTTTCCCACCTCAGTGACTCTGGGATTCTGGTTCTGCAATTCCTCTGTGCACCAGGTGTGGTGCCAGTCACCCTGGGGGCACCCAGGCAGAGTCCAGGGCAGCGGTGGTACCTGCAGAGTTCACTGCCCTTGTGACCAACCCAGAGGCCAAACCCTGCATTTGAAAACCTCCTGCTCCCCTCAAAGCCAGCTGGCACTTAGCAGCGCTTCGCTTCTGGCGCAGAGCAATGACCTACATTATCCTAAATGACACAGCCCTTGTCATCAGTCAAATGAGATACTCCTCCTCCCCAGGCTCATTTGGTAAGACACTGGCTGTCATCCCTGTTCACCTTGTTTACAAACCTGATTTACCGCGCAGAGACTACAAACAAGTTTAGTTAATGAAAAAAGAGCATTAACAGTAAAACACAGCACCCATCACACTGGGGAGGGATTTCAGCCAGACCCTAGAACACCATTCTGGGGTAATTTTGCTGTAATAAAGCAATACAGTACTTCTAACTTGTTACACTGAACATCAGAACTATTTTCAAATGCCAAGGCCAGGTTGGACGGGGCTTGGAGCAACCTGGGCTAGTGGAAGGTGTCCCTGCCCATGGCAGGGGACAGAAGGAGATGAGCTTTAAGGTCCAACAGAAACTATTCTGGGATCCTGTGACAAGGAAGCAGTGCTGCAGTAACAGATCAGGCTCCAGATTTCCAGCTCGGTTGTGCTGAATCATCTCTACAGGAGAAAAACCCACCTTTTTTTCCCACCTAAGAAGGAACAGCTCTTAGCTGGTGCTATTTAGGGTGTTATTGCTGAGCTCCAGCCCTGCACCCCGTGTTGTCCGAGTTCCCAAACTGCAACGCTGACAAAAGCCATTTCTGCGCGATGCCAGTGCCGGGCAGCGCCGGCCGAGGCTGCCACCTCCAGGCTGTCCCGAGAGCTGTGAAACAGCCCAAGCCCGGAGAGCCGGCCAAGGCGAAGGCGATGTCCAGCACGCCCTGGCACCGACAGCGGGACCTGATGGTGCCCAGATCCACCCCAGGAAGAGGGAGACAGGCTGGGCACATCGCCGTCTCTTTCAGCCGTGGCAAAACCTGTTGTTTCCTCTTCCTCTTAAGTTTATCTTGGGACTACCCAATATTTTAGACATCTAATGACAAATTCTGATACCAAGAGAATGCAGAGCTGCCTGGGGAAAAAACAGCCTTTTCCTTCAGGCGTGTCCTGCTCTCCTGCCCTCTCGGACAGAGGCAAATCCCTGCAGCAGGAACCTGCACGTGAAAGGAGAAATTCCTCAGGTTTCGCCTTCCTGTGCTACTCCCCTGCCGTGATTTACATGGAGCACGCAGATTTCTGGAGCAGCTCTTGATCCCATGCCTGGCAGGCTCCAAACATCAAGGGAAGCTTCAGCTGCCTCTGAACATGCTGAAGAAAATAATTGTGGCTCCATTCTTCTTCTCCCACTTTCAGTTTGATTTTCACATTATAAAAAAATATCCTCAGGGCACAGCAAAAAAAAAAATTCCCGTGTCAGCAGAAATACTGCAGCTTTCTGGAGAAAAGCACAGCTCCAGAGAGTGGGAGGCAGCCCCAGGTTATCTCAGCCCTCAGCCAACACAGGCAGAGCTCCATCACCCCGACCCCTCCCTGCCACGGGCTGGCACCGAAATGCTGCCGAAGCACAGGCTGGACAGCGAGAGGCAGCACGGGTCATTCCAGTGTTGTTCAGCACCCAGATTTTAATGAACCTGGGTTTTTCTGAGACCTCCTGGGAATTCCTGCAGAGGGGAGGACAGCTGGGCCACGGACAGGCACACAGCTGGGAGAACACACTGAGTGCCTTTGGAGCAGGCTTTTTGAACCATGTGAACTTCCTGCAGCGAGGGAGATCCGAGGCAATGACTAATTCCTCTTGGAATAGCAACGCCAGCCTGGCTTTCCTGTGTATGTGTGTAAGCGTAAGCCATGCGTGATGCTAACCGATATGGTAACAGTTCTCACTCCTGGGTGCCACAGATTGAATCCACACGTACCTCTGGGCCAGCTGCTACGTGATAAAAGTCACAGCAGAAGTGTTTTACCTCTTCGGGAAAAAGGAGTGAAAGTGCCTGGAGGCACGAGCCGGAGGTCCATCATCACCCATCCTCGGTGAACCAGCAACAGCCACTCCAGCCAAAAAGCTGACACTGTTCCAACAGACACCCAGTGCTGGAAAGAGGCGGCACATCCCTGCCAAACACCCACAGAGCACCTTCTCCAGGCTGGCAAGCGCTCACCTCGTGTGGCCAGAGGCTGCAGAAGTGCTCAAACACCCTTACAGTCAGAGAGACTTGAGCAAACTCAGCACCGTTTGTAAACCAAAGCACCGACTCAGTACACGGAGAGCACCTGGCTGGGAGAGGTGTGATTCCATGGACTAATGCTTTCCACTCAGGCAGCGCGTGACTAAAGGAGAGAAACACGGAAACCGCACAGGAGCTGTCCCAAAGCCAGCGCAGGAGCACAGCCCTTCCCCAAACACGGTCACCACAGCCCCGCGAGCTTCCCGTCAGCACTCACCGATCCACAGCCTCCACATCAAAGCAGAACCTCTTCTCAATGGAGTCTGTTTTCCTCCGTGTGCAGGATTTCAGGGTGACAGCTTCATCTTCCCCCTGAGAGACAAAATCACAGCTGAGGCTGAGAACAGCCAACAGCCACAGGCCCGTCCCCAGCACCCACTGCTGGTGATGAACAGGTTCAAACCTGGGGGGATCTGGCAATGTCACCCTGCTAAAAAGATCTATTTGTACCTCTGACATGAGGACTTGTCTTTTTACCCTTGTTTAGGCCAAACCCGTCCGGGAGGAGCCTTCCCTTCAGGATGCCCACAGTTCAATCAGTGCATTAAGCACCACACGACCCACTCTTCATGTGGGCAGGGAGTGCTGGACCACAACTTTTGGGCAAAGTCAGCTTTGTTTTCCATTGCTGAGCAACACTCCGTAGACCTGCTGGCAGCTTGCACTCCACGCTGCGTTTTCGGCAGCATTCTGCACATGAGGACTCTTAACAGGAGCAAACACGTCTTAAAATGTTTATTATACAACAAAGCAATGACAAAACCATTCTTCCATCCAGAGAAGGCCTCTCTGCATCCACGCTGTACTGGATTTCCACAGGGCTGAGCAGCGATCCAGCAGGATCTGTGAGCACTGCTGTCCTCTGCTGGAGGAAATCCTGCCTCAGCCCCTGCCAGCACAGACACTTCTCCCGCAACTGTGAAATTCCACTGATGACTTAAGAGAAAATGAATTCTGAAGGAGTTCCTGGAGACAGACACTTCTCTGGGCTCTCTGTGCTGTTCCTGATGACACCCTGGCTGGCCACCCTGTTCCCTGACATCACCATTTTTCCAGGAAACATATTTAGAATCACTTAGATTGGAAAAGACCTCTAAGATCACGGAGTCCAAAAGTTCCCCAGAACAGCCAAGCCCACCACTAATCCATGTCCTCACGTGCCACAACTACATGTCAACCACATGTGACTCCCTGGTTCTTGTCCATAAACTCCTCCCCACTGCCACCATCATTCAGCTCCACACAACCAAAACACTCCCTAACACACAGTCCTGGTCATCCCACCGTGTCTCCATGATGGCAACAGTTTTCCTGCTGCACGGTGGCTTCCAGCCCTTCTGTTTGTTGCCCATACTGCAGGCACTGCTGCAGATGCTCTTCTGTTGGGACTCTGAGCCTGCCACGTTGTGGGGGAGAAGCCCCAGTTCCCACCTGACTGTTCTCGTGTGCTTCCACGGTTCCTAACTCACCAATAACCCTCGTGTCCCAGACAAGGGGCTCAGCACAGACCCAGCAGGACAGACCTGAGAGCTCCCTGCAGGGCTTCTCCCTGGGGTCTGGCAGTGGCCACCTGCCCCTGGTGCTCCCCAGCCTGGCCCGCTGCTGGCACAAGGCTGCTCCCACTCTGCCCAGCTCCCTGTCCGGAACTCAGGGAATGCCCCTGCTCCAAACCCACCAGTACCCAGCTCTGGCACAGCCCAGGGTCACGAGGCAGGGCTGATATCACCTATGACCCACGAGTGATGGGTCTCCTCGTGCAGCACCTTGGCACCTGCTCCAGCCGGACCCCAAAACTCCCGGCAGTGCAGCCCCAAGCCCTCGGGCTGCTCCGTGCTCAGATGTCCGTGGTGGTCACCGCTGACAGGCCCTGGAGCCCGGCCAGAGCTGCCCCAGCACAGGCAGCGTTTCCTGCCAGGGTGCAGCAAGCCACGGGTGCAAGCACAGCCCTGGAGAGGGGCTCAGGATGCTGCCAGCAGCTCCCACACCCCTGGGTGCTGGGAGAGCCCTGAAATGGGAAGGGACCAGACAAAGCACAGCACAGCCACTGATGATTACAGGGCTGGGATATGTTAATGCTGAGCTATAATGAAGATGCTCCAAGGCAAGAGGAAATTAATTTTAGAAGCTTCCCTGCCCACAGCCGGCTCCCCGTGCCAGCAGGAAGCCGCGTGGGAGCCTGTCCAGCTGCCCCAGGCACTCCCCAGCCAGGGATTGTGTTTGCAAACTGTCCCAGCTGGGAGCTGGAGGGGTCTATTGTTCCTGCTGTACAGAGGAGCAAAGCCAGCCCTGGACACAGCCCTGGGAGCACTGGGGACACAGCCTGTGCTGGCTCCCCACACCCACTGCTCCCCCTGCTCCTCACACCCCCTCGGGGCCAAGGGGAGCTCCAGGCTCTCCTGTGGCTCTGCCCAAAACAAAACAACTTCACTGGCCAAGTCACAGGATCATCAGAGACCCACAGAATGGTTTGGGTGGAAAGGGCACTTAGCTCATCTTACTCCACTCTTTGCCACGGGCAAGGACACTTCCACTCGACCGGGCTGCTCCAGCCCCGTCCAACCTGGCCTTGGACAAGTCACAGGCATTGGGGAAGGAGCAAAATAATGAACAGGTTCTCTTGTCCATGCCTTGGAGCAGGAACGAGGGACTGGGGAGCAGGCACCCGTGGAGCTGGAGCGTGGTGGGTGCACGTGGCTGGCAAAGATCTGTGGGCTCTGGGGGTTTCCTGTCTTTTCCTTCTCAAACCAGGTGACAAGTTCATTCCCGTGCGGCAGCCACTCAGCCTGGAACGAATGTGACCCACTTCACTGCATTTGTGCCACCTTGCCAAAAGGTGACACAGTTTGAGCCCCGGGAGAGCCTGCAGCCAGCAGTGCCACGTGCTCCCCGGCAGGACACAGTGCTGCTCCTGCCAGCACTCACCCCTTTTCCTCCCGACTTCTGGTCAAAGGGCACCATCGTGATGCGCTTGGATTCCCTCTGGTAGGTACAGTAATGCTTCACCCAGGAGGTCCCAAAGTGACCTGCAGAGCAAACACGGGGGTCATGCCCAGAACAGCTCCAGTGCCCCCACATTAGAGCCATGTGTAACCATCATTTCACGCGCCAGACTCCTGCACCCGAAAGACTTTCACGGGGCACTGGCAGTGATTCTCCCCGGCTGCCACATTCCCGCTCAACACCCCACTCACTGGGCCCATCCCTGTCTTCCAAGGATTCTGTACCTGCTGAATCAGCCCTCGTGCCCCTGTCCTGACAAACCCCTTCCCCAGGCATTCCCCACCCCGACACCTACGCTTCTCCTGCACGTAGAGATACCCCTCCATCGTGTAAGGGCTGATGTTCTTGTGCTCGTGAGGATTCTCCTTCATCTTCTTCATCAAAGCTTCAACCTCTGACCTTGTTCCTTCAAAGCGGTTTCTCGTCTGCAAATTAAAACAGGAATGTCTTCTGCACAGCAGGGACCTGTGCCTGGCTCTGCAGCACGTGGGGTGGGGCTGGGTGGGAAATGGGACTGGGGAGCCCAGGGGCAGCCACAGGGCAGGTTTGCCTCCTGGGCCTGGATTTAAGCTAAAGGAAAAATATTACAACAATTGGCAAGGCCTTCCAGTGCTTTAAGGGGGCTTATAAAAGAGGGAGAGTGATTTTTTATATGGGTAGATAGTGATAGGACAAGGGGAAAGGATTTAACTAAAAGAGGAGAGATTTAGATTGGATATTAGGAAGGAATTCCTCCCTGTGAGGGTGGGCAGGCCCTGGCACAGGGTGCCCAGAGCAGCTGTGGCTGCCCCTGGATCCCTGGCAGTGCCCAAGGCCAGGCTGGACGGGGCTTGGAGCAGCCTGGGACAGTGGGAGGTGTCCCTGCCCACGGCAGGGGATGGAATGACATGCTCTTTAAGGTCCCTTCCAACCCAAACCATCCTGTGATCCTGTGATTAAAATACACCAGAAGGTGAGCTGGCTCTGCCAGACACCGACAGGGACGGGCACCGGGCACGGGGACAGCCCGGGCACGGGGACAGCCCAGGCACACTCACGTTCTGGATGCTGATTGTCAGCTCTGTCTTGAAATCGCTGAAGTCCTTTGCGAGCTCGTAGCCGTGGTGGTAGAATGTGAACAGCCCCTGCAGAAAGGCCAGCAGCTGCATTGGGAAAAAGCAAATGGAGAGGGTCAGTAGAGACCCAGAGCTGCTCCCAGAGCCGCCGCTGCCGAGGGGAAGGGGCCCTGCAGCCCCCAAGGGTGGAGGGGCTCCCTGGTGGGCCCTGGGAAGATGCCCTGCCCCTCATTTCACTGCCAAGCCTCCTCTGAATGGATCTCAAAGCCGAGGCTGTTTCCTTCCCCCGGAGCCAAGGCAAGCCCCCACCGCTGGACCACCCACACCTCTGTCCCCCTCCCTGCATTCCCCGAGCTCCAGGGTCACCAGGAGCAGAGCCAGGAGGTGTCAGGCAGAGCACGCAGCACTCCGTGCCTCTCCCAACCCCGAGTTATTCTTGGCTCAGCAGGAACCACCTTTACAAAGAGCTGGGAGGTCTGGCACTTCCCAGAACAGCTTTAAAATGACTGAACACCTGAGCAAAGGTACAGCTTAAAAACTTTTCCCCCTATTTCTGTCACTCCTGCATTCTCTTTGTGAACGTTGGTTAAAATCTGGGGAGTTTTCCCCAGTCAAGAGCAGTTTTCTTTTAACTGCACAGGCCCCCCAGCCCAGCCCTCCTTGAGGGACTGTCCCCACAATAAAAAATCACATGTTGAAATGTTTCCAGCACACACAGGGTCGCTGAGCCAATGGCTCTGTGCCCCGAGGCTCCCACAGAGCTTCCCCCTCTCACACCCCCTCTGTGAGACGGGCTGTGGGGTGAGGCTGGACCCCCTGGCCCCTCCACTGCCAGGGCTCCCCACGGCCCCCAGTTTCACCACACCACCCCCAGTTTTGTGCAGGCTGAGGCAGACTGAGAGCTCACTTACAGGTTCCACAAACTCAAACATCTTCCTCTCCTGGACCTCCTGCACCTTGAACACATATTCCAGGGAGACCTCGTAGAAGTGCTGCCGAACCAGGTCCACCTGGCTGTCTGCCTGCAGAGGGGTTGGAGAGGAAACAGAGCTCAGGACTGACCTGGCTCTGATGGGAACACCCCCACCAGAGCAAACCCAACCCCAGGGGCACAGATGGCACAGCAATAAACATGAACCTGATCCACACGAGCACGCTCTTCCTCCAGCTGGGAAGAACGGGTTTGATAACTCATGGTCTCACCTCCCCAACAGCTGGGCAGAGAACACGCAGCAGAGGCGAGAAAAATGGAAATCACTACAGACTTGACAAGAAAAGGCAACTCTCCCCTCTCTGGAAAGCGCTCCCCCTCGCCAGGGATGCCACATCCACGTTTCACAGCTCCACACTGAACCCTCTTTCAAAGGCAGCCCCTCCCTCGGTGGGGTCTGAGCCACACAAACCACGGACACTTCCCAGTGGCACTGGGAACAGGAACCGGCACCTGAACCGGGAGCTGCTTCCAGCGGGCTCCAGGCTCCTCCTGCCTCCCCAGCACCGGCCCGAGCCCGTGGCCGGGTGGGAGATGCCACCAGATGCCACCAGATGGCACCAGCAGCCAGCGCTGCTCCAACGCACCTGCACAGCATCGGCATCCCGAGCGCATCCCGAGGACATCCCGCACAGAATCCAGTGCTGCATGATCCCACCCTGCATCCCACCTGTATCCCGAACGGCATCTCCAGGCAGCCCCACAGGGCCAGGCTCTGTCTGGGGCACAGGATCGCCCCTCCAACAGCCACGGCTGCGCCCTGACAGCCACGAGCGTGTTCTTCCCTCCGCAGCTGGAATGCCTTCACTCCCATGCCCCACACCAGTACCTCAAACACGAACTAAACCAAGGGCTCAGAGGGTCATTGAAAATGGGGCCGCCATCCCCTGGGACACCGGGATGCTTCCACACGGGAAGTTATTTACCGACCCCTAGGACAAGGCTGGCTTGCAGCCCGGGTTCTGAGCCCTCCTCAGCCCTGATGTGCTGGAAGATGATTACCTGTGCCGCAGGTATTTCTGCTCCCAAGTCCCCAGCTCTGCTGGGCACAGTCCCACCACCTGGGTACAGGAGCCCCGTGCCCACCAGTGCGCCCAGTAAGGGATCAGCAGCACACCAGCACCACGCCCAAAGGCGAGAACACATCCTGCAGGACCAGCCCAGCTCTGGGCCAGCACAGGGAACTCCAGACTGGAAAGAAGTGATTGAAAATCACTCAGCGTACTCATCCAGTAGGAGCACTTGTCACCACAGCTAACCACGTCCTGAGTCACTGATGGCTCTTAAAGAGTTTAAGGCACTAAGCCTGATCCCTCCTCCCCTGGAGCACAAAGCAGAGCAGCCACTTGCAGAGAAGGAGACCAGACATCCCTGATTTGTGCTGCCACACGGGAAGCCTGCAGCAGAACCAGTTCCTTTCTGTTACACTCTTTAATTATAAACCCTCTCTCCTTTTTGATTGCTATCCATTTTGGCATCTCTCTGATTTACTCACCAAAACAGCTCTGTCTCCTTTCATTACAGGAAAAGGGGAAAACCCGGCACCCACAGCCAGAATGAGGGAAAAAATGAGTTTACAGCCAGGAGAACCGTTGTTAAAAGCTGTGTGGGGCATTCAAAAAGCTCTCCACAGCCACAGCCAGACATGGAAACTCAGAAGTTGCTCTCACCTCCTGAAGCTGGGATTCTTTCTTCTTGGAAGACAAGTTCAAGTGCTTTTCTAGGACACCACAGTATTTCTCAGTCTCCTTGTCGTATTTCTTTTTGGCATCCTACAATACAGAACAGAAAGTGTGACACTGAACACAACGGCCCCGGAGCAGCTGTGACAGAGTCCCTGTGGCACCGGGCAGGATGGCAGTCCCAGGAGGGAGCTAACACGAGACAGGACCCGGGGCAGCAGCTGGAAGCAGGCGAGGCTGCTTTTATCTGCCAGCATCAGGCAGCTGCAGGAAAGCAGCTTATGCTGCCAAAACCCAAGGCTTGAGGGAACCCCTCCTCTATTCCTGGGGCCCAGTGCTTGGTGAAACATCCAGATCCAGGTCCAAAAACAACAGAGCGAGGAAAGGGCTTTCTAAGCAGAACATGGTCACAGCTCCACATCCCACCCCTGCCACCCCTTGCAAGAGCTCCTCCTCTGTGTCACGCAGGACCGCGACACAGCCGCTCGGCCGTTTGCGGCAGGAGCATCAAGGATGCCAGCTTCACCTTCCTCTGCACCTCTCGCCCCAGCCTGGCCACCCCAACACGCCAGGACCAAATCCACGCTGGCACCTGCTCGTACGCAGGTCCGTTCTGGAGGGCTCCTCTCTGTTCTGTTTTCAGCTGCACGAGGCCGGGCTGGGCACTGCTGCCATGCGAACGCGGCCCCCGGCGCTGGCATGAGCTGCTTGCAGGCAGCAGCAGGTTGTTATAACAACAGGGGAGCCACAGACAGTGGTTTTCATCTCAGAACAAAGGCAGGAAAGAAAGAGGGGGGGCCAGGCTGTCTCACAGCCGCCCTCAGCCACACCGGCGCTGCCCCGTCCTGCCAGAAGCGTCGGAGTTCCCCTGCAGCCCCCAGCGAGACTCTGGGGTAGGGAGCACAGGCTGGGGGACTCAGGAAAATGTGAACCCCTCCAAGAAAATCCTAGTTCTTCCCTGGAGTAAGGAAAAAAGTTCACTTCAGCTGGCACGCAGTTTTTTGCCCTTGGCAAGTTACGTGGTTGTGTGGGAACTCGGAACGCTGAGGCACTTCCCAGGAGCCGGATCGTCCCCATGCCCACCCCACAGCAGCACACCGCCTCCTGCCATGCCCGAGCCCATCCTGCAGCGTGCCAGGCCCTGGCCAGCTCCGGGGGGACAGTGGCTGGGTTACCTTGGCAGCCCCGATCTGCTCCTTGCGGAACTTCTCCAGCGGCGTGATCAGCACCTCGCTGGCGTTCTCGATCTGGGGGCAACGACAGGCACGGCTCACCCGTGCTGCTCCACAGCCTTTCCATGGAAACCTCCCACAGCCCCTGGACACCCACAGGCTCCACCTCCTGTCTCTGCAAACCTGTGACCCCCCCAGCACCAGCACCAGCCGGTCTCCAACATCAGGACTCCACTCCTGATGCTTTCCAAGTGTTTCCCCGCCAAGCCCACCCTCTCCTCCCTCTGCCCTCCCCTGCAGCTCCACCCCAGGCGAGGGAAGGAGCACTGGGGCCGGCAGCCACTGTCACCACGGTGCCCGGGGTGCCACCACCCCCTGCTCCCAGGACAGATGGGGCCGTACCATGCGCATCCGCTCGTCCTCCAGGTTCCGCAGCACCGTGGCGAACTCCTGCAGAGACTTGGCTGGAAGGGACACAGTCGGCATTTAACATTCCGTTTTTAAAGGAAGAAACTGAACAGAGGGGTTTTGTCTATCTGTGTTTTGGGTGGGGGGCTTGGGGTTTTTTATTATCTTTGCTCTCTCCCTAGAAAGGTTCCCGCTGCCTACAGAAGCAGCTGGCAGCAGAGCATTCCCAGGACCAGGCTTCCTCCTCCAGAGAGCAACATCCTCAGCTCAAACCTGCCCCTCCCAACTGTGTCATCAAGCAGCCCCACAGCGCAGCACCAGCCTCCAGCCATGCCCAGCACACGAGGGGCAGCTCCCCAGCACGGGCACTGCACCAGGGAGACCTGGGTGAGGAGCTATTTCTGCTGAGAGACTGGGCACAAATAAACAAGCAAAGTTAAATCGGGGCTAAGGCTCCTTTGCTCTCTGGGCTCCAGACGATGTGCACAATAAGCTCTAAAAGTTCAGCTGGGGCAGGAGCAGGATGAGAGAGGGAAGAGGCTGGAGCTGCCGCCCTGTGCCAGGAGAAGCTCCGTGGCAGAGCCAGGCTCAGTTCGGGGAGCTGTGCCAGGCTCGGCACTGCCGATTCCCTCTAGCACAGGACCCCGTGCTCCGGCAGCGAGGCTGCTGCTCCTCTGCTTCAGAGCACAGCCCCTCGCAGCGTAGCCAGCCACAGCCACCTCCGGATTCTCCTCTCCAGTGCAAAACATCCAGATAACTGAGCTGGTTTCAGACACGGGCAATCTTCTCCCTTTCCTATCTGGCAGGGACGGACTTAGGCCAAGAAGCAACAGCTGATTCCCTGGGGAAGGCTTTGCTGATGCTGAACCAGGAGGAATGTGCGGTTTCCAGAGAGCACCCAGACACATTCCTGGGCCCCTTGGTGTCCTCGTGAGTGTTTCCCTGCCGTGCCCCACTCAGGGCTCTGGGCTGTGGCTCCTGGAGCACCAGGACTCACCTATGCAGATCTCGTCATCCGTCTCAGCGTCGCCGATGCAGCGGAATTTAAACTCATTGAGGGAATCCGCGAACTTGCGCTTGGCAGCCGACAGGTCTGGGAGGGCAGGAGCAGGGAAAACAGGGATGTTACCAGTGGGAACCATCCCAACAGCAGGACGCAGGCAGACACACGATCCCAGCTGGGAAATACCCACAGAGGGACCCGTGAGAGGGACCCCTGGCACCAGGGAAGCCCCAGAGCGCTGCCCTTCTGCACCCGCCGCAGGGACACGGCTCTGTGGGGTCCCCGTCAGCACCCCCCAAGAGACCCTACAGGAGATGAAACCTCAAAATACCAAAAAGAGCCACCCCAGAGCTCAGACCCAGAGCCATGAGGCAGCGGCAAATGGTGACACACAGTGACACTGCCCGCCAAGAGCTGGCACCTCTGCCATGCTCCTGTCCCGCTGAGGGAAGGCAGTAGCACAGAGGTTTACTGCTTCCCGAGCTGCAGATTCTCTCCGAGATCTGGATCCTATTAAGTTCTTACTCACAGTGACCTGAGTGGATCTAGGAGTGGCTTTTCAAACCAGCCCTGCTAGCCTGGCACACGCAGAGGGCGCCGGGCACGGCGAGGCCGCCGGCTCCGAAGGCAGCGTGTGGCTGCCAGCGCTGCCGGTGTGAGGAACGCGCAGAGTTCACTCCCCCGTGCATTTCTTCGCTCAAAGCCCAGAATTCCGTGGGTTTTTTCCCTTTCCAAGCACCGGTGGAAAATGCGTGTGCACGCAAAGGCCGTTTCCTCCTCTCAGACACCAACAGCCAAGAGATAACCACACCAGAGTCCAAGTGTTTCGCTTTCCCCCTGGGATAAGGGAGTTGCAACTTTCTCCAAGCATTAAAGCTGTTTTCCCAGTATCGCTGCTGATGGCCCTGGGGTTAATCCTGCCCAGTTCAGTCCCAGCTGCCCTCATACAACTGCTTCCTAAGGCAGCAGGAAATCACCCAGCTGAGGCAGGCAGGGAGAGGGAGATCCCCGGGAGCTTTCCCAGTGGAAAAGTACAGAGGGGGCTTCTTCAAGGAGAAGGCTCACATGTAACAGGATTTGCACTTTGCTCCCTGGAGGATGGAACGAGCACGGTTTTTACACCCTTCCCGTGCCTGGAGCTGCCAGGAGTCTCCACTGGCACCTACAGAAGCAAGACACATGTTTTTCGGGGAAACTTCCCAGGTGCTCCTGGGCAGGGTTGAGCAGAGGGACCGCGGAGGGTGGGAGGGTTGGTTCCAGCCCAGCACAGGGCTGAGCGAAGGGCACTGGGACAGCCCCGTGCAGCTCTCCCTGCTCCCTTCCACGTGCCTGTGCTGGTGCCAGCAGGCGAGCAGCCTCCGTCCCTCAGCAGAGCTTGCTGGAGCAGCCACAGGGCTCGGGGACGCTCAGCCAGTCCCTCCTGCCTCCCCTGGAACAACCACGAGGATGACATTAATGACTCGAGGAGCCATTTCCTCTCCCCCAGCCCCTGCTGACCCCCGGCCCCCCAAGCCCTTGGCCACATTCCATGTGCCACGTCCCCACCCGAAGCAGGGGACACCCCTCGTGCCCACCACCCCAGAGCTGGAGGCTGCTGCAGCACAGGGATGAACACCCGGCGGAGCTGAGCTCCCCAGCCCGGGCAGGGTCACCCTCTCCAGGGCCATCCCTCCTGCTGACCGTGAGGAGCAGGTCTGGGACCAGGCACGAGCCAGAGCAAAGCCAAGAAGCCTTCGGAGCCAGCAGCACTGACAGCAATGGCCCACGGTGCTTATAAATAGGCAAGGGAGAGGCAGGGGGAGAGGGAGATAATTCCTGCAGCGACAGCGATAAAGGATAAAATTAGCAGCAGGATCAGCCAGAAAAGGAGAGAGGGGCACCCCTGCCCACCCTGTGGGGCCCCATCGTCCTCCCTGGGCCACTGTCAGACCCACCCATGCTCCAGCATCCCCTTTTCCTAAAAGTGGAACCTCTCAACTACATTTCGGGACAATATCCCTGCAGTGGAAGCAGGAAGGCACAGAGAGAGCAGGGCAGCCCCTCCACGGGCCAGCTCAGCTCCTGAGGGTTCTTCTTCCCCAGGGCTGTGAACAAGCAAACCCAAAACCCTACAAAGGCTCAACGGAACCTGCTGCTTCCTCTCCCACACGAACCAAACCACCCGGACACTGCACATGAGTCACACCGGGGCTGCACCAAGGGCCTGCAAGTTTTCCTTCCAAGTTCTCTGCTGGCTTGATCAGTCAACCACAGCATCAGGGAAAACCACCACAAAAAGCCTGGAAAATCCTTCTGCCCGAGCAACACAACCAGTTCAGGTTGCAGTTTTCTTCCTCCTCATCATCACCTCCCACGGCTCCCTATTCCCACCTGGGCTGGCGGGGATGAGACAATCCCTCGACAGAAAACCGGCACACGCGAGTCCACCCGCATGGCCACAGCAAGCACGGATCTAAACAAAATGCCCTTTTAAAAGTGATGCATCCTCCCCATCCACTGCATCCTCGACATCCGCCACAGGAACGGCAGGAAGGGGACGGCTCCCAGCAGGACAGAGGGCAGCAGCCTTGCCTGGAAGCAGCCTCGGATAACCCCTCTGTCTGTCCCTCCTCCCTCACACCCAGCCCAGGGGTCACCCCACTTTCCTCCTCCTCCCTCTGCAGCCAGGGAGCCAGGCAATCGCTGGCTCAATTCCATCCCAGCCACACACCTCCAGCTCCAAACCTGGCTGAGGGACACTTCTCCAGCCCCCAGGAATCCTGCAAGGGATCAGCAGCAAGGGAGCACCTCCCTGTGTCCCTCCTCCTCCTCGTCAACTATTGAGAGTTCAGTCTTTCTGGGAAGTGGTTGCTTTGTACGCAAAAAGCCTCTTCCAAAGGAATTTGGAACCACTGAAAAAGGCCGTTTATAGAAGGAATTGTCATGATTTCCCAACCCTCCTCCATGAGTGCAGCACCCCGGGCACTGTGGGGGTGACCCCATTCCAGCCAGGTCCGCAGTCAGCACCCCAGAAACAATGGGTAGGACACTGAGGGGAACCACAACACATCAAAAGGAGATGTCAGGAAGACAAATGTCCCCCCTGCCTGGTCCTGCTGCCTGGTCCCCTGTTGGAAAGATCAGGTCAGCCAGGGAAAAGGGAAACTGCTGGCTCAGAGGTGGGGGCTCTCCCCAGAGCTGACTCTGCAGCCAGTTTGCTACATAAGCTGGAAAAAGCAAAAAGCTCTGGCTCAGCTGGACCTGGGGCAGGGGCAGAAGCAGCAGGATGAGTGGTTCAGGTTAAAGACAAACCTGCTGCTGGGTCTGGCCATGAAGGGTTAATGCTGCTACAAAAGGGGAGCAGAGGATGCTGCTGCAAGGCAAGCTCCGGGCTCTGCCAGAGGCTGTGCTCACACGGAGCGGGATTTCTACACTTCCTGCAAAGAAAACTGCTTAACAGCCTGTATTTCATGTTCAAGTGGACAACAGGAACCGAGACTCCTGCCCCTTCCTTCCCCCGCTGCAAAGAACAGCAGGAACAGCAGGCTCAGGCTGTCTGTCCCCTGCGAGCCCCCGGACAGGGACAGGAGGGCAATGCCAGTGCCCAGCAGCGGCCCTCTGCCCCAGCAGGGCTGCCCTGTGGCACAGCCCCGAGAAGGCAGATCCGGGGGGTCACCACCGCACACCCCTCACTTGGCTGCAGGGAGCAGCACACAGCACTCGGCCGCTCGGGCAGCACCTCCCCAGCCACGCAGCCAGCACGGAACAGCCCCAGGGCCCACGGGGCCAGCCGGGATGGGTAATCCAGGGAACAGCCGCTCTAATCAGCAGCCAAAACAGCCGGATTACAGCCTGCCAAGGGTGCTTAGAAAGCAGCAATATGGTGTCTGTCCCCACGGCCAGCCGGGGCCGCAGCACAACGCCGCTTCGTGGGGTCCCACAGCACCCCTGCAGCTCAGGGACACCCAGGGAAGGGGGTTTGGGAAAGGTCAGAGCTGGGAATGGCCAGCTGGACCTGGCCATGGATGCACGTGAGCACGCTGCATGGGACACTCATCCAACCTGGCCTCGCAGTTCGTGCAGGAATCCAGCAACAAGAACCTCATGCCTGAAATCAGCGTCTGCAGCCGCCAGGATGGAGTTTTACCCGCCCAGCCCCAGCCCTCGCACCGCTGGAGTCAGCACCAAGCGTCAGGGCAGCATCACGAAACGCTTCATTTGCTCCAGAAGGTTTAAATCCCCTCTCTGCGCTTCCCAGCAAGGTCAGCAAAGCCCTGCTCCCGTGAGACACCGCGGTGCTCTGGGCCTGGCCCAGTCCCAGAGTCACTTCCATACAGAATTAGCACTGATTTGTTTATTAAACAACTTCTCCACCAGGTGGTTGGAGTTAATCAGTGATTGAGGATGGGACGGCAGCTGCTGGCAGGTTCTCCCTCTGAATCATCATGAGCAAATACATAAAACCAGATGGGCAGAGCCCACCCCACCTCCGGCACAGCTTCTGCTGTCATGTTCCGCACAAAAGCCACGGAGAGGCTGCCGCGGCTTGGCACACGCCGGAGATGGAGGTTAGAGGGTGCCGGAGGCGGCAAGGTGACCCCAAGGACCAGGGCCATGGGCACTGTCCCTGCAGTCACTGCAGGCAGGACGCCCAAGGCAGGGAGAGCATCGCTGCCGTGGCCCCACAGCCCCCCAGACCCCATTTTGGTGCCTTTTCCACACACAGCCTCCAGCCGAGCCTTGTCTCAGCAGCACACACAGGGAGGCCAAATCCCACCTCGCCAAATCCCAAAACTTCATTTTTACCACGGAACGTTTACAAACACACATTCCCTACAAACCACGCTTCAAGTGAAAAGCCCAAAACTGCTCAGATGTGCTAAAGCGGAAAATAACCTGAAGATCTGTCCGAGATGCCCCAAGACTGCAGGTCCAGGAAGTGCCACAGCTCCGGCTCAGCCTTGCCCTGCAGCCAGGGGAGCGCTGGGCACTGGTGCCAGCCGAGGCATCCCCGTCTGCCTGGATTCACACACCAACGTGGCTCCGTACGGCAGCGTTTGCCACAGGGACAGAGAACCCTTTGTGGGCTGAATGGCCCCATTGACCAGGCTCACACAGCAGATCAGACTGGAGCAACAGGCCGAAGACATGAATTATTTCCAGGGTATTTTAAGAGATAAAGGTTCTGTGCTTCGCGGAAAACAAAGTTATCCCTCGGAAGGACTGCGTGGCTGCACAGCTAAAATTATCCCCTGCTGCCCACCAGCCCAGCACCCCGGCCACGTCATCGTGCCACCCCTAAATCAATAACGCTTGGAGGTATCTCGGGAGCTTTGCCAGGCCAGGACGCTTCTGCAAAGCTTCCAAAGATTCCCGATGGAAGGCACTGGGGATCCAAGGGAAAAGAAGCCAGAAGGACCACCAGGGCCCAAGCTGCCAGTCTGGCATGTCCAGTGTGACATCCTGCAGCAGGGCCAGGGCTGCAGCAGCACCAAAGCAAGAGGCCACTTCCTTCGACTCCCACTGCTCCAGCCACTCTCCTGTTTTCCCCCTGTTTGAGGAAGTTGATGGTCAGTTGGAACCCTTGCCTTTCTGCCCCACTTCTCAACCTTGCATCAGCCCTGGACTTCCTCAGGCTCTGGAGCCCTGAGCCCAGTGCTGAGCCTGCTTTGCCACAGAGGCAAAGGTCTCACAGCCGCTCTCCATCCTTCCTGTTCAGCTTTTCTTAGCGCTTGCCCATCAAGTCATGTTGCAACAAGGCCACTTTCATGACTCAGATCTTTATCTCACAGTGGCTGAGACACTGCAGAAGCCCAGCTCATGTGAATAGCTCTGCCTTTCCCCCGTCAGACTGTCCCGAGGGTTGTGACACTGGCAGGAGAGAAACTGGTCCAGGCAGCAGGGATGGGTTAACGATGCAGTTAATGAAGTGCCCCAGACACAGTTAATGAAGTGCCCCAGACACAGTTAATGAAGTGCCCCTCACCAAGGGTCTCACCTGAAGCGACTTCAGCACTGGGCATGTGAACCATCAAACAGTGACCTCTCCATCCCACCAGGAAAGAAAGACTTGGGAGACTCCCACCTGTCCTGCATGGAACCCTGATGTTCTCCACTTGGCCAAACAGGATTTTTCAGCAGGAACCACTCCAAAGTGAAGTGCTCCGTCTTGTGCCCGGCACAGTCTGGCCCTGCCCCAGCTCTGCATTAATCAGGTTCTTTGAATGAGCTGCAGCAGCTCTCAACTCAGAGACCACCTGGGGGGAGAGTGGACAGAGCTGATGATGCCGGCCGGGGACGAAGGGCAGCGATGGCGGACGAAGTGACCGGAGCTCCGGGCGCTGCCTGCGAGTGCGGCCGCAGGTGCCGGGGCAGCCGAGCCCGCCCTGCCTGCAGCCAGGACACGGAGGAAACAAAACCCAGGAATGATGTAAACGACCCCTGGAAAGGCTTCCCATTCCTGGAGAGGCTGAGCACACAGATGGCTGCAGCTGCACGGAGGCACAGCCTAACAGGAGTCCTCACTCCAAGCAAGGAGCAGCAGGGCTCAGAGAAACACGGGCCTGCCAGAGCCCTCCTGGCAGCGCTGGCAACAACTACATACCCCCCCAGGATGGTCCTGGGAGGTAAGGGGCCCGAAGCCAGGCACCACGCCCCCGGCAGGCAGCTTCCAGGCTGACCATCACCGTGTAGAGAACCAGCACATCGGACCAGCACAACCCCCCAGCACCGAGCAGAGCCCTTGGTGCCCCCTGCCCGGGGGGCTTCTGGTGCTCTGCACGAACATGGCAACATCCCAGTCCTCCCACAGCCCCCAGAGCATCGCTGCCCACAGCTCCTGGAGGGCACAGCCCATCTGCCCCCAGCACAGGGCAGCATCCCCGGATGCCAGCCCCGCTCTCCTGCGCTGGACACGGAGTGTTTCGTGCACTTAGCAGCAAAACAAAATAAAACGGGATTTCTCCACTTCCCCACCCAGCTCCCACGTCTGGCACTTTTCCCCGTGCTTATTTTTGTTCACATCCTGGTGTTGTTTTACAGCAGAACCCCCCGGCCCGTCCCAACCAGCAGCCACAGAGTTTGCCGGGCAGGCAGCCAGGCATCGGAGAACGGGAGCTCAGGTGGGAGCAGGCAAAGTCTCCGAGTAAAATCAAACGTAAATATTCACCACTCCAACACAGAGCAGGGATCCATCCTCACAGCAAACACAGGCGGCAGCTTAAGTGCCTGGAAAACATCAGGGACATGGTAACGAAATGGAAAATTACTGCCCCGGATGGCATTTCCACGGGCAGCCAACTGCACGAGCGAACAGTGTGAGGATGCAGTGAAAACCCCTGTGTCCCAGCCAGGCCAGGGATCTGGGCACAGTGCTGGCTCAGAGAGAGAGATGTCAGACCTGCTGAGCACAGCTGTCCCACTGCACGGAGCTGCCAGACCCTCAAACCCCAATCCCTGACCGCTATTCCCAAAACAAGGATTTTAAATACCGCACTTCCCCTCCACCTGCACACTGCCCCACTGCCACTGCTCCAGGCAGGTCACGCAAATGCCTCCAGCCTTACACCTGTGAGTAAAGAGCCTCCAGGGCCAGGCTGGAAATGCCATGTTTTACTCACAGCTCCCCATTTTCCCCGGTTCCCTCCACGGGGAGTGCAAGTCAGCCCCTATTAGCATACCACTGCTCCAATAATTGTGATTTCTCCTCCCAGCCTCTTCCTCCAAGTGCCAGGGGAGGTTGGGGTTGGGCACCAGGAGAAATTTCTTCCTGGAAAGAATGGTCAGGCACTGGAAGGGGCTGCCCAGGGAGGTTTGGAGTCCGCATGCCTGGAGGTGTCCAAGGAAGGACTGGATGTGGCACTCAGTGCTCTGGGCTGGGGACAAGATGGTGATGGGTGACAAGTCAGACTTGATAATCTTGGAGGTCATTTCCATCCTCAGTCATTGTGCAATTCCGTGATTCCTCTCCTCTCCAAACCCTGGCATGACCCACAGGAAGGCTGCAGATGACTTTACCCTCGTTACCACAATATTTCATCGACTGGAGCCTGGAATCACATTTCATTAGGACAGAACGCCCTGCCCGAGACAGCTAATCGATTTAGAGGACACTAATCCAGAAGAAATTTGCTCCTGACCCAGGCAATGCCCATTAGTGGAGCAGAAGGGGGTCTGGCAGGGAGGGGGGTCCCTGCACGGGGGGGCTGTGGCAGAGCCCCCGCCAGACACTGCCGGCCGGGAGCCGATTGCCACGGGCACCGGCCCCGCGTCTCGATTGGTTTGTTATTAAATCTCGTTAGTTAATAGGTGGGCCGCAGGGAGCCCGCGGGGTTTCTCAAGGGGCAGGCACCAAAGTATCGGGGCCCCCAGGAGAGGACGGGCCCAGAGACCCCCGTGCCCCAGGTGGGGAGGGGACCGACGCCCTGTCCCCTCCTGGGCAGGACAGGAGGCCTTCCCGGCACACCCCAGCCAGGCCATGGCGTGGGGCAGCGCCTCCCCCGTCCCCCGCTCTCGTCCCCATCCCAGAGGCAGCAGCTCTCACCCACAGGCAGGGCAGGGAAGCGGGGTCAGCTCCCCGCCCCTCCAGAAGCGGTTCTGCACAACCTCCTTCCTTCTCCTCCCAAGGAGGCTGCGGAAATCCTTTTGTCGCCGGTGCTCCTCCACCTCAGCTGTAAGAACAGGAAAAATCCCACTGCGCTCGCAGGAACATCAGTGGCAAGTGAGTCAATTTTTCCTGCTTCGGCAGGAAAAGAGAAACATAAATTAAAATCTCCAGGGGAGCCTAGGGAGGCACGCAGGGTGAGAACAGGGATGCACGGCCCAGGGCACAGCACAGAACCGTGGAATAGTTTAGGTGGGAAAAGACGTCTAAGATCCTCATGTTCAACCATTCCCTCTGCACTGCCAAAGCCAACACTGACCATTGTCCTCACGTGTAAAACCCCTCCAGGGATGGTGACTCCACCACTGCCCTGGGCAGCCTGTGCCAATGTCTGACCACCCTTTCCAGCAAGAAATCACTGCCTTTAACCTGGGCTTTGCTTTCTCCCAGAATTCGTGGGAGAGACACCCAGCGCTCTGCTCTGCAAGGGTTGGGTTTTTTTGTAAAACATTGCCTAGCAACCAGCGCTCGACGAGGGCATCGCTCTGGACAGACGCTGCTTCAGCGAGAAAAAGAATAAAAAACCAGCAAAGGGACGCTGTACCAGGCAGTGTCAGGAAAAGGCACACGCCAGCTTTTTACAGGTCACTCGGCCCAGAGAACCCTGCACGCTTCCCTCATTGTGGATCACGGAATCCCAGGCTGGCTTGGGTTGGAAGGGACCTTAAAGCTCATCTCATTCTACCCCCTGCCATGGGCAGCGACACCTTCCACTAGCCCAGGTTGCTCCAAGCCCTGCCTGAGGTCCAAAGCGCAGGGAAGGGTGAGGAAGCAGCACCCAGCCCTCGGCTGTCCCGTCGGCCCCGCGCTGGCACAGGCGGCCCCGGCCCCCGCGCGCGGCGTCGCCCGCCGCTCCACGTGCCAGAGCCAGATGGTCCGGAGGCCGGCGTGCTTCCCACAGCTCCAGCTAGAAACCCGCCTGGCATCGCGGCACAGACATCCCCTTCCCCCTCGGCGCCACGGTCCCACGCCACAGAGCATCCCCAGCGCAGCCCCTGCACCCCAGGAGTGCCGTGACCCCCCAGCCCCCATCGGCAGGCGGGAGCGGAGGCAGAGGAGCGCAATTCCCGGTTCCTCCACGCCACGCTTGAGACCGTCCTTGCCATTAACAGCTGGGGTGATGCCCTAAAGATCCCGCCCTGTCAGGAGCCCACGGGCCCAGGGCCACCAGCGCGGTGGCACCAGGTGGAAGCACCTTTGGCGCGGGGAGCGCGCCAGGAAAACAGGGAAAACATCCCTGTCCCCGCCGGCGCGGTGACAGCCGCTCGCGTGCCCGGGGGAGGACGAGGGGGATGATTCACACCAGAGCGAACAAGCTGTGCAGGTTCCCGTACGAGCTCCCCCTCGCTTTGCCTCCCCTCCCACCCACCACGGTCACGCTACAGCTACTCATCCCAGCGCTCCTGGAAAGCGAGGGATGAAGTAACCCGAGGCCAGCGATGGATCCCCGGCACAGCGCGTCCTCCCGCTGTCCTGCTCCTGGATGGTGCAGAGGGGGCCCAGAATGCCCCAAACCAGAACCACAGCGTGAGCAGGGTTTGCTCGGCCACACTGGCACCGCTGCTGCCCCTCGGACACGGCGGGGGGACTGAAGCCCCTCTGCCAGGGTGCAGGAATGCCAGCCCCCGAGCAGCCCTGCCCTGGTTTGTGCAGGGATGCTGCCTTGGCTTTGGCGTTGCTCCTGGGGTTCGGGGAGAAGCACACGGCGATTTTAGGGTGCCTGTGGGGAGAGGGTGCAAACAAAGGGGTTGGTGGTCCCCCTCTGCCAGCCGGGGAGGGGTCTGGCAGCACAGCAAGGGCAGAACCGACTCGCCCCATCCCATCCCTGCTACTGAATCAGCCGGAGAGGCACCACGCGTGCCAACCTGCAGAGAGCACAGGGACACGCGGGCACCCGCTGCCTCCCACCCTCCCCTCAGCAACCATGGGAACGGCATTTCCTCACACGGATTCCACACGTCACCGTGAGCTGCTGCCAGCAAAGGAAAGGAAAAAAAAGGAAATCTAAAAAGCCCACCGCCCCCAGCTCGTGTCCAGGGCACACAGGTGATGCCACACACGCCACGGGTGATGCCATACATGCCGCAGGTGATGCCACACACCTCTCGGTCTGGCAGCACTGCAGAAACAAATGGAGACAGATGATTCAAGCTGTGCCAGCACATCTGCAGCCTCGGGAAAACAGCCTCCTGACCCAAATCAGGCAAATCTGCTCCATGCTGGAAGCATGAGGAGGACACAGCACGTAGTCAACTTCCAGTGTTGGAGGAACACTGGGACATCCAACCTGGCCCTTCACATCCCCTCCCCGGGTGCACCCCCCTGCTCAGAGTCACTCCCTGGACACAGGTGTGCACTCTTGTCTCCACCAGCTCCAGCAGTGCCAGCCCCTGCCTCTCGGAGCTGCTCTTTATCCCAGTCCATCCCCTGCCATCCCAAAAGGCTGGGTTTAACCCGGCATGGGACACGTGCTCAGTGCAGGCCCCGCTGCTGCTCCGGGCTCTGTCCCCACCCCAGCGTATCGGGACATGTGCCCAGAGGTGCTCTGTGGCACACTCCCAATTACAGAGATCTCCCAGCCCTGTTAATGAGCCTTCTGTCAGCATAACGTAAAAGATGTAATCTTGGACACAGCCTCTGCTGCACACCCAAACCCTTGTGCTCACCAGCTTCCCAGTCAGTGCTGCCCAGAGGCCAGACCCGGCCCCAGCCCAGCCCCGCCTCTCACAGCACCCGCTCGGTGCCTGCTGCGGGACCCGAGGAGCCCACCCCGCTCTCCCTGGCTCCCACCATCAGTCCCCAAACCTGCCAGCGCTGCGGGGTCGTGGCTGGGGTGGGATCCCCCCGGGAGACGGGCGAATGTTCCCTGGGGATGTTGCGAGGATCGTCCCGCATGGAGCACAAGCACGGCAGTGCACACGGGGGAACCGCTGCAGCATCCACGCAGGGCGAGTTTCCCTCTGACAGCCGGGCAGAGCCAGGTGGGGTAAGCGTGCAGCCCTCTGGGGCCAGCCCTGCCGGCACCACGATCCCTCCAGGGCTCACGGCGCAGACCCACCATCACAAAGAGCATCTCCCAAGCAGGAATATGTTCCTGTTGCTAATTTCCGCTGGGGAGGAAGAGGAGGATCAACTTGTGCTAAAAGTGAAGTACAGTATTATCACCTGTCCTACCCCTCATTTGAATAAAATCCCAGACAAGTTATTAAAGATGTGGCTGCACAAGCCACACAGGTCGTGCAAAGGAGAAGTCCTCGGTGCCTCTGGCTCTGCTGGTGCAGGACTGGCTGAGCCATAACCATGTCCCTCCTCCACAGCCCAAAGTATTCCCTACACCAAAGGTTTCCTACAGGAATGAAGAGGGGAAAAACACACCGTGACACAGGAGAGCCACGTTACACCTTGGCTGGGTGAACAAAGCAGGAAAAAACCAAAGTAAATCATTTTACCAGCCAAACCCAAACCCACGTGCTTTCCCCAGCCCGGCCCTGTGGTTTGCAAGGCGGAGGGAGAGCCCAAGGGGGCCTGGCCGTGCCCCAGCGCCACTGGGGGGGCAGGCAGGGACCCCCCGCCCCTCCGAGCACGGAGCGAGCTCCTTGGGTCCCACATGGATGCCGCAGGAAATCCTCCCCAGCCACAAGGCAGCGATTCCCCGGCGCTGGGAGGACACAGCCGGGCTGTGCAGCGCTGCAGGTGACTCCCCTGGGCTGCCCCGCACCCCCGCAGCCCGTGGGCAGCCGGCACCCAGCGCTCGGTGGCAGCAGCCCAGCACCATTTCTCATGGCACCGCCCCACAGAACCGAGTGCCAGCGGTCACAGCAACCCAGCCAGGTGGTTACTGTTGTTTTTGCACCCTCCAGAAAGCACAATGCTCCTTTTCCTCTGAACAGGAGCCTGCAAAGTCCAGCGCTCTCCCGGGCAGGAGCACAGCTCCGAGCACTCAGGCCTGCACCTGCACAAACAGGGGCTGTTCCTGGAAAGGCCAGACCTAAACCTCTGAACCTCGATCCCTCCTCTCCTCTGTGCACAGGTGGTGGGAAGGTTTGGGCTGTGACTGTTTTCTTCAGGGACCAGAAGCGCAAAAAGGATGAAAATAACCTGAGATGGGCTTTGGATTCCTCCTCCCCAGCACCAGCAGACACCTGGGGCACAAGGACCTGTCACCCCAGACGGCACCAGCTTACAAAGCAGCCCCAGACTGGGATCGTGCTCCAACACACCCAAGGGCTTTCTCCCTGCAGAGGCACACGAGGGCACTTGGAGTGCACAGCACCCTGTTATCTACCTGTCCCTTGCCCACCCGAGTCAGGGCTCCCCCAGACCCACTCCCAGGGGGCCCCAGTGTGCTGAACCAGGGGCCGTGGGGAGCAGGAAGGGAAAGGCAATGACCAAGTGGCAAAGTGGGCAGTCGGTGGCATCGGCCCGTCACGTTTCCTTATCACCTGCCTAAGCCTTGTTTGTGTAAAAAGGGAATTAAATAAACCCTGGGCAAAAGTTTCACTTTCGCTTCCAGTCTGATGCAGATCCAGTGCCAGCTCCATCCGGGACCGGCACTGCCACCCCACAGCCACGGGCACAGGTATTTCATAAAGGCTCGGTTTCACCAAGATGCTGCTGAGATGTGGAACACAACCCACGTGCAAGCACATCCCAGAGTCTGGAACACCAACAGCACCACCAGGAACGACTCCACCACCCCAGTTCACGCTTTAAGCTGCACAGCAGCCTCGGAGCAGGATGGGTCCCAGGAAAAACCCCACAGCTGCAGCAAAAGCCCTGCTGGCATTAGCCGTGGTGGCAGCACAGGCCACCACAGCCACCCTGGCGCGGTGCAGGCACACCGGGGTCAGCCCAGGGGGCAACTCATTAAAATCACACCCTGCAGGCACAGACAGAAGGGAGCCCACACGTCTCTGACAGCCGCACGCACCGGCTGGGAACCTCAGCTGGGAGCAGGGGCAGCCCCAGCTGCTCAGCACAGCCAGCATGGGACACGCTGGTGGGGGGCACAGCTGGCATGAGACCTGTGGGACGGTGCCACAGCCCCTGCCCCGGGAAGCTGGTGGGGCCAGAGGAGTTCCCAGGCACTGCAGGGTCCAGGTCCACCCCAGCATCACCCCTTCGGTCCTGTCTCTCCTCGCTGCCGGCCGCAGCTCTGCAGTGACCCGGCCAAAAAAACAGCTAAAGGAGAAGTGATCCAAAACACCAAACCAGCCCAGCTGTGCCTTCTGGGGCATGGGCACCTCCGCCTTTCCCGCGGGAGCCTGGGGCATGGCACAGCCCCACTGGGGCCCAGCCTGTGTGCCCCTCGTGGGGAGGGGGTTCACAGAGCCGCCCCAGCCCAGCCCCAGCACACAAATTGCAGTCTGTGCCGTGGGAGCACGGCAGCAGCCGGGGCGTGGACGGGTTTGGTGGCTTCAAATTAGTGCCTGGGAGTTGGAAGAAGGAAACTAACCCAGCAGAAACGTGGCAGGGCACCGGGCTGCACCCAGTGCCTGAAGGTGACAACAGCCCCACGGCCACCGGGACACGGCGCCTGGCAGCACAGGGAGAAGGGCACAGGGAGGAGGAGGAGCAGGGTGCCAGGCTCAGCCCTGTGCCACAGCACGGGGAGGCGATGGCTGGCAGCCCCTGCACCCCCACACCCTCCATCCCTACATGTGCTGCCTGTTTCCCAAAGCAAGCTGCAGGCATCTCCACATCCCCATCCGGGCGCCTGGGCTCCAGCTCCCCCTCCATGGAAGCACAGGGGCTGGAGGCGATGCCAGCACAGGGACGAGCCACTGGCTCCCTGCCTGCCCCTCGCACAGGCACGGGGACACGCAAAGGGACAAAATCCTTCAGCATCCCTGGCCCTGATGGTCACCACAGCTCCTGCGCTGGAGAACGAGCTTCACGGCATCCAGGCTTCAAGTTCATTATTTATGTCACACTTGAAGTCTCTGCATCTGCAAAACTTTCTGAATAATTTATGGATGGTGGATCAGGGAGGAAGAGGGACACGTTTTGCTGAAAACCAGGTCACTGAATACCAGCCAAGCAGCAAAGGGAGACAATGGAAACGGGCATAGAAACTCACTGGGGGAAAAAGATCCAACAGCATTTATGTACACACAGACACACACACTCCAGAGATGCCCTCGGCATCTGAGGATATTTAGCAAGACCAGCCCTTCAGCAAAAGGGGATCATCTTCAACCTTCTGAATTTATTCTTTCTTCTAAGGGAAGAAGAACGCGCTGTGAATCATCCCTATTTCTCTCTGTACCTACACTGAGGCCAGAAGCAGGGCAGAGCAGCCCCTTCACCAAACCGTGGCAGAGGCTTTGTTACGTGTCCTCACTCCAGTCTCACCATCCCTGCATGCCCGTGGTGTTGCTCCTACCCAGCTCGGCAGAGGGCTCTTCCTCCCTCTTCATCTTCCTCCCTTCCACCGCCCCATCCAAGCGGCTCCTCACCGATACACAGTTACACGTTCCCCTTGTGCCCTCTTCACACGAAGAGGATGTGAAACGTTCGGCAGAAAGGGCAAGAGGAAGGAAAAGGAGAGAGGATATTGCCAAGACCTCACGTAACTCCAGCTGCAGGCTGTCACACTGTCCAAGCGCCCAGAACCCTCGGAACCCCTCGCTCCACGGGCAGCATGTCCTGACCAGGGGTCTGCTGCCCCCAGGCCTGCCCGGCTCCACGGCCACGTGCCACGACAACAGCTGAGAAGGAGCACGGAGACAATGACAGTGAGATAAGGCCTCCATGCCCAGCCACAGGGAGACAAACCAAAACCACTCGGAAACACCGGAAAAAAATAAAAGCCAGGTAAGAGAAGCAAGCGCCCAGTCACAGCCAGGAATGGCCCCCAGATGCCACCCGCACTGGCTCACAGGGGTGACATGCCAGCCCCTGCAGCAGTGGCACAGATACAACAACCAGCAACAGGCAGCACAGCAGCTCCTCACCCCTGGAGCATCTCCATCCCTGCTGCTGGACACTGGAATGGTCTGTAAGGGCTCATGCAACGCATCAGACCTCGGACCTGTCACACACTGAGGGTGACACACGTGGCAAGAGCTGGGCCAGATCCCATCCAGCACCAGGGCCCTGCTGGATCAGTCAGAGGCATCACAGCTCGGAGCAGCCGCACAGCCACTGAAGTCACTCCTACAGCAGGAGAAGGATGCATAGAGGGCCGAGCATCTCAGCCAGGGAGGGGACACCCATTCCTAGCCTCCCGGGCAGTGCCCTGCCCCACACACCCCCAAACCCTCCCCCAGAGTATCCTGGCGACCACCCCAGTGCCACACGAGCAGGGGAGGTGGCGGCAGGGCAGGCGGTGCCGGCGCCTGGGCACTGATTTACGCTCCAGCAGAATCAGCGTTATTCCTGTCCCTGCAGCCTGGGCACCACTGGAACTCCCCGCCGGCCCCGCGCAGGAATTAAGGGCTAATCCGGGAACGCATTCAATAGAAGCTACACAACAATTCAGCCATAAAAACATCCTTATCTCCAGAGGCCAGCGAGCGTTCTTCCTGCCCGGTGCGGGCAGCCTGGGGCGCGGGGCCGTGCAGCACAGCCACGGCCGGGGGACAGGAGCCCACTGGCAGCCACGAGCCCACAGGGGCTCACAGCACACCCCAAAATACCTGCACACAGCGTGCCCAGGGCGAGGGCACAGCCGGTCCCCTCAGCCAGCACCCGCTACGAGCTGACTAAGCCCAGAGACACCTCGGGACCCACCAGCTCACTCCCAAAATGTATTTTCTGTGAAGAACAATGCTGTAGGATTTGTTCTGGGATAAAATGAATGCTCCAGGCAGGGCCAGGCACTGGCTGCCTTCAGCAAACGCTCCACAGCAGAACACAGCTCAGACCTGCAGAACCATAAACGCACCCACAGCTGTCGGGTTTGAGATTCTTTTAACCCCAAATGCCAAGAATTGGTACAATGGGAGTCCCCGTAAGCCAGATGTTACCAGCTGCTACTTCAGTACAGAGGAACTACACCCATGGGGCTCGGTGTGAGATCAGAAGGGGAGGGAGCAGGAATCAGCCCTTCTGGGAATGGACAGGGTGGTGGGAATGGATGGAGCATCACCTGCCTGTGCACCCTGGGGTGACCTCGCTGTCCCACTGCCCCCACAATGACCCTGGCCAGGCTGGTTCACGGCAGGTGATGCTGCAGGGGCTCCATGGCACCCGTGTTTGTGATGTGTCCCTGTCACCCCCTGTCACAGACTGGCGACCACGCGTGCTGCCAACGTGCTGGGTACAGGAACCCCCCTGGATGGGGAAGCGCCCTGTGATTTGGGCCAAAGAAACTTAAAACCAGAAAAAACCCAAATGACTCCATAAAGGAACAGCAGGAACAGAGCCACAGCTCAAGGAGCAGCCCACCCAGCACAGCACCCCGAGGACACAGCCCCCCCCAACCCGGGCAGCAAGTGGCCACGCAGAGGTGTCCCCAAACCCAGCCGTGGGGACAGCAGCCAGCCCAGCCTGGGTATTAAGGGGGACCGGGACGCTGCCAGCCACAGGTGAGGGTCTCTCGAGCCCCGGAGCCACAGCCTGCACCGCTGCATCCGCCTCCCACGCAGACCCCTCCACACTGGTTTGCAGCTTTGCACCACCTCCACCTCCCCACTGAGACAGAGGGGTCAGCCCGGGCAGAGCCACAGGGGGGGCACCGGGCATCGCCCACCCTGAGCAGAGAGGGGATACAGGACAACCGGGGGGCACCGGGCCACGGCACCAACCCATCACCCCAGAAAAGCACTCCCGAGGGACGCGACCCCCGAGGGCCGCGGACCGGGACCTGCTGGACCAGGACCAGAATCACACACGTCCCAATGGACCAGGACCGGAGCCCTGCACATCCCGATGGATCCACCCCGATGGACCACACGTGTTTAGATGGGCTAGGGCAAGGCCCGTGCATGTGCTGATGGGCCGGAACCGGGACCACACATGTCCCCATGGACCACGGCCAGGCACATCCTGATGGACCGCGCACGTCCTGCTGGACCAGGACCAGGCACGTCCCCACGGCCCAGCCGCACCACAGCACGCAGAGGGGACACGGGTGGGCGCAGGTGGTCCCGGATGGAGGAGCCCCCGGCCCGGCGGCGGCGCGGGGCTCAGCGGGCGGGCCGGGGCCGGGGGGCGGG
>VZTD01004413.1:897315-915442 GCA_013397725.1 Rhagologus leucostigma
CCTGCCGCGGCAAACCCGCGCCCGGCCTGCGGGAGCGCCGCTCTGGCCCGCCCCGCGCCCTGCCGGGTGGCGGCTCGCACGTTTCTCCTCCCATCGCACATCTGTGCAGGAGATTATTGCCCGGGCTTAGTGGTGTGATCTGAGAGAATAAACCCGTAATCTCCTGGAAGGGCTGGATGTGGAGCGGCAGCAGGAGAAACCGGCACCGACTAGGAGCTGTGGGGCCCTGTCCTAGCACTGTGTCCCCGAAAGAGCATCGTCCCACGGACGATGGCTGTCACCACTTCCCTCCACAGATGATGGATGTCGTCACTTCTCCCCCCAGACGATGGCCGTAGCCGCACACAGACCCCGTGGCTTCTCCCCGCAGCCCGCTTCCTTCAGGAACGCGCCAGGAATTTGGCCCGGCCGCAGCAGCTGGCTCGTCACCTCCTCGCCCCGGCTGGGAGCTTCCAGGAGCAAACCGCGGCCGCACAAAACAACTGCTCCTCCTCGGGGTCCGTCTGGCCGCCAGAAGGTGCACGGTGGCAGCTGATCACCAGGAAAACGGGACAGCCCGTCAGCGCCAGCCCCACGGAGCTGAGCAAACCCAATCCCAGCATAAACACCGGCACCAAGTCAAGGGCGAAGCAGCCCGAGCCGCCCCCGGCAGAGACACGCACGGACGAGCCGGCGGTGACCTCTCCTCCAGCCTGTGGCAAACAGACGCGTTTGCGGATAATCCCCGGGTGGCTGGAATTCCCCGTTTCCCCCAGCTCAGCCGTCCCGCAGCGGGCATTCCTGCGGGCCGAGCCGTGAAGCGCCGCCGGGCCCGGGCCAGCGCCGCGCCCGCGAGCTGCGGGAGGGGACGGTCCTGCACAAAGCGCGGCCAGGCAGGACGGGCTCCAGCCCACGCCTGATGTTAAAAAGTTCATCCACCTGTGTTTTCCAGCGGGTGGGTGCGGGCACAGGAACCTGACACCAGCCGAACCTTTTGTCTCTGTTTTTTTTATCCTCTAAAGCACGATTCTCTCCATCCTCACACCACAGCCTAATTCAGGCTGAGTCACCGCCTTCAAATATGGTTTGCGAGCCACATTTTTTTGGATGAGGCCTCCTAATTATAAAAAAGGATGTAATACTAATTACATGCTTATCTTGTAGGCAGGATATAAAGTTTAATGAGCTGTCATTTACGCCATATGCACGCAGCCCCATAAAAGCACGAGATGATGTTATTTGGATTATGCTCCCTAATTCTACCCCGCACAAAGCCACAGGAGCACTATTCTGGTTTTATCCTTCTACATCACCGCTGTTCATATTTAAAAGTGTTCCAGCTCTTACTGCTAATAGAGAAGAACCTGTAACTAGATTTATAGGACACTGCCTTAGAGGATCCGAATATCTGGGGCTCGAAATTGAATTTTTTTCAGCACTTTTCCAGAACCACTGAAAATGATGATGCTCAGACTGTCATTTTCTGGTGAGGACAGAATCAAGGCCATACAAAGCTGTGTCACACACGAAACACCACACATACCACTGGAATCGAGGCCTCTGGCAGGCAGTGAGGAATCTTCCCCTCTTTTTCTGGCTTCATTCATCAGGAGACACTTGTTGTGTTTGAGCGCCAAGTGTGGGAGCAGAGCAGGGCAGCAGGGCTGGGGAGGAACAGCCCTGGACATCTTCCAGCCCCACTTTCCTAGGATTGTGCATCCAAACTGCGAGAGAATATCACAGAACATCCTGAGTTGGAAGGGACCAACAGCAATCATCGAGCCCAGCTCACGGCCCTGCACGGGACACCCCAAGAATCCCACTGCATTCCTGAGAACGTGTATCACTGAAGGGAAAAATAAGCAAACAAATGCCCCAGACTTCCACATCCTCCTGCCTGTGGATAACAACAGCTTGCATCCCTCTGTAATCCCTGCCATATTTGCCTGCTTTGATTTATTTTTTTGAGCAGCTGGGTTGTCTCACCCCAAGTGAGCCAGGTCAGCTGGACAATGTGTAGGGATCCAGCAGCACTGGACAGAACTCTGGCCACTGAGAGCTCGTCCCACTGGCCACAGCCAGCCCTCCTCCGAGCCTCTGCAGGGCTGTGCTCACACATCCTTCCCACAGATGAAAGCTGTGGCTGCCCTAATCCCACACTCCCACCCCTGAGCCGTCCTTGACCACACATTAGCACATTCTCCCTCACTCACCAACCCACATCCCACAGCTCACTCGCTCAGGAAACATCAGCAGAAAACTACTCCAGCATCAAATAAAAAGAAAAAAACAGCAGTTTCTACCTAGATTAGGTGACTCTGGGATCAAATAACTGCTGGTGCAGGGGTGGGGGCTGCGGCAGAAGGAAGGGGGAGACTGCCAGAGAGCAGGATTAGATGGGATACTGGGAAGGAATTGTTCCCTGTCAGGATGCTGAGGCCCTGGCACAGGGTGCCCTGAGAAGCTGTGGCTGCCCCTGAATCCCTGGAAGTCTCCAGTGCCAGGCTGGACGGGGCTTGGAGCAGCCTGGGATAGTGGAAGGTGTCCCTGCCCGTGGCAGGGGGTTAGACCTGGTTGGTCTTTAAGGCCCTTTCCAGCACAAACCAGTCTGGGCTTTTCTGACTGCAGTAGCACCAGCTCAGATCAGCCCCAGCTGCTCTTCCCAGGCCTCTCTTGCCACCAGTGTTATCTCTGGGTGGGTCACGCAACCAGCTGGGTTAAACCGGTTTGTTTGAAAAACAGCAATTCTTTCCACAGTGAGCTTTCAGCTGGATCAGCTCCCTCATCTGAGCACAGCATCTTCCCTCCTCCACGTTCCTGCCCCATCCTCACACCAGCTGCAGTTGTTGCCGGGTGCCCACGACACATCCATTGCTAACACGGCAGAAGGAGCCCCTTCTCCTCCGGGAAGGCTTTCTGCCAGTTAAGTTCACCAGTTAGGGAAAGCTGCAGTGACAGCAGGAGCGGGAGGTGAGGAGCCAGCCCCGTCCCCACACGGCAGCTCTGGGCCCCCGTGTCAGCTCTCGGCATCTCACGGCTCCGGCTCGGAGCGACAGAGCCCCGCGGGAGGCTGGGGCTGAGCCCAGCACCACACAGGGACCCCGGGCCTCCTGCGGGAGCTAAACCCCTCATCCTGTGGCTGTCCTCCCTCGGGCATCTCGGGGCCTCCCTCCAGCAGCTGACCCGGTCCCAGCATCATCCAGCTCCAGCCAAACATCAGAACCTGCGTTACAGGGGGAGGGACGGTGGAAAACCTCCCACTATCCAGGTCTCACAACACCAGAGGCTGGGACACTAATGCATTTCATTAAACCCCAGGAGACAACAACAGGCATCCTGACTGCCACAATCCAGGAGCTACACGAGAGGTTTCTTGGGATTGCCCTCGGGCAGCAATGTTCAAGGTCTACTTGTTATGTGGCTGTATATCACACTCACATCTTCCTTGCTCCCGGGACTCTCTTATTGGGCTAGACACAGATGAGGCATTGTATATGGCAAAAATAAAACAACCCCGTCCCAGATAATACATTAGACCATCGTAATGAATCCCCCTGAATTCCCTGTTGTAAAGCAAAGGGCATGTATTGGCCTGCTGTACTGACAACCCTCCAAGAGATCTGATCCGTGGCCTTGGACCTTTCCTTGCCTGTGAATACAGCTCTAGGGTAGACACCGAGGGCTTCCCCTTCTCCCATGTTATCTGGAAATGTGCTGTGGGTGTGTTCTTGTTTGATACCTCTCCATGTGACTGCAGCAAACAGCCTCAGTGACACCTTCAGCGTGACAGTGCTCCCTCCACCGAGCACTCATGAGCTTTCCATATAACACGGTTTCAGATATATACATATATTTCAGAGTGGAACAGTACTTTTCCTTACTGCGTTGCACCTCTCACAGTCACACATGAATTTCCACCTACTCAATTCCTTTTTTCCCTTCTGCAGCTCACTTTTCTCCTTGCAGTCCCTCCTCCTGGTCCTCAGGCAGATTTGCAGGGGTGGGCGAGACGAGACAGAAGACAGGAACAGCAGTGACACAGCCGAGCCTCTGCAGGGGGACAGATCCCCCGAAATGAAAAGCAAGCTGGGCCGGGCCTCTGCTCCCAAACCCTCTTCAGCTCCCAGCTCACACTCGTTAACCTCCAATGATTTTTTGCAATACTCATCATTAGCCACTTGTGCTGCCAAGTCTCCCCAGACACCACAGGTTTGGAACTGGTTTCCCTTTGAAGGGAAATATCAGTGCCATCTCCTGTTAGACATCAGCCTGCGGTGGCACAGTGATCTCCAGCTCCTTCCAGGTCCCTGAACCCGTGCTCGTGCCTTGGGCCATGAGTTCCTCTCCCCCGCAGAGAGCACGTTGCTGTAACCGTAGCTGACGAGCCTCTCATCTATTTCAGCTAATTGGCTTCACCTCCTGCTCGTGCTCTGCCACACTCACACCTGCCTGGGCGTGCCCAGCTCCTCACGGTGCCACCTCTGCCAAGCCTGGCACGTGCCTCTTGGAGATCTGGGAGCGCCAAGGAGAGCAGGACTCTCCAGGACAAAGCCCCCAGGCCATGCATCCGAGGGGAGCTGTCTCCAGAAGAGGCCCCGTTCCTTTTCATCTCCCTGGCAGGTGTCAGAGCAGATAAAGCAGGACCCAGCTCCTGGTACAGAAGCACAGGGACACTCCTCAGGCTTGAGAGAGGTTTCTGGTGCTTTTGCTTTCAGCCAGTGAGGAAGGTTTGTTTTGTTGTTAGAAATAGAAGGAAACTTGTCAGTACTCTTCAGCCGAGACGCTGAGCAGCCGTGTGCTCTCCTGACCCTTGAGCTGCCCTCAGCTTTGCTGGGCTGGTCCTTTCACACTGCACAGGTGGCACTTTGCCCAACTCTGTCGATTTTTGGCCCAATTCCCCAGAGTGCTGCTTCTCTTCCCCAATTTCAGGGGCAGCTTACTTAGGTTTTTAGTGCTTCGTTAGGGTTTAAACTCTGTTCCAACACTTGTCCAGCTGCAAATCTCCCTCCTGCTGTCCAACTGCATGACCCCAACCCTTCCAGGATCCTCCTCAGAACACAGGGATACTCATAAACCCCTGTGGCTTTTCCTAGCCTGATGTTAAGCTTGACTTTTGTTTCCAGGATGATCCTGAGGGTGCTGGAGCCTGGCTTCTGCACTCGCTGTCTGCTTTGTGTCCCCATAATTCAGTGATGGTATTGATGACGGATGATCAAAGGCACCCTGAGAGCCTCATGTTGAAGCAGCTTCTAGAAATGCCATGCTTGGGTCTGTGCTCACCCTGTCCCGGCCAGGAATGGGACACAGAATAACTACAAACCAGAAACATTATTTTAAAGAGTAATGCCTCATTTGGGAGATTGCAGAGGCTCAGTTTCCCGGCAGCACAAATCCCCGTTTGACTGAAGCCACAATGACCCTTCTCTGTGTCCCTTGGGAGCAGCATTCCCACTGTAAATGTTACCAGGGCTGTGCACACATGTGGGACAGAACAAAGCTCTGCATTATCGCCCGCTGGGGCAGCACCAGCCCGTCTGTGTTACACATCACGAAGGCAGCGGCTGCAAGGTCACAGCTTCTGGAGATGTGACGGTCGCTCAAGCACAGAGATGAGGGTGGGACATCGCTGGGTCAGGGAGCTGGGATGTCTGGAGGCATTTAGCACATTAAACATGATGCAGGAAGAACGCAAAGGAACTTCATAGAACAGCGTGGGTTGGAAGGGACCTTTAAATCATCCAGCTCCAGCCATGGGCATGGACACCTTTCACTATCCCAGGTTGCCTCAAGCCTGGTCCAACCTGGCCTTGAGCACTTCCAGGGATGGGGCAGCCACCACTCCACTGTTTCACGTGTGCGTCTGTACATTTAGTTACCTTCCAGGCAAAGACAGGGTCCGTGGTGCTGAAGATCACTGTCCCCTTGCTCATGGTCCAGGTTACATCTCCTCCTGAGAGGAGGGTGGGCTTCCAGCATCATCATTCCCTTTGTCCCTGGTCTTTCACCGTGCTGTCCAAAAGCCTCACTAGGTCCTTTTCCACCCAGGCATCACCTGCACAGGGATTCTGCAGAGCAGGGTGGTGGATATTTAATGAGCGAGGGGAAGAAGGGAGTGCACTCCCTGTAGCTGCCAGAGAGGTGGCAAAGGACACATCACTACAGGCCCTCAGGAAAGTCCTCACTGAGAGAAAACTAGAAGTTTCAAGCTTAGGAATTTTTGGGTGAATTCCTTAAGAGGGAAGGTGGACACACAGCACACAATACGGAAAAACCAGAGCACAGCACTATGACAGAAATGTTTTCAAAGAAAGAGCTGGTCATAGATGTCCTCTAAATTCCCTGGGAGGAAAAGAAAAGGCCTGACAGGTGCATTTTGAGCAGCAACAAGGCATCAAACAGCTGCCCAAGCTACAGTTAAACACACAAGAGCAAAGTCAGAAACAAGCTCTCAATTAAACGGAAAAGTGAAATTAGTCACACCCCTGGGAGTCACTGCAGTGCAGGACGCTGAAATGGAAAAGTAAAGAAACAAGGGCTATGAAATCTTCAATGATATCCATGGAGGAAGTATTTAAGTAACAGGGTTAATTATAAAGATGACAAAGTTTCATTGTTGGGAAAGGCTAAACAGTCTGCCTATTCTTACTCTCATTTTTGGGGGAAATACAAAATCCCCTCAAAGGCCCAGGCAAGCAGCTGCCACTCATTTCCTCTCCAAACATAAAAGATCATAAAAGTCCATGTTCTACAGGGGAGTTCTGGTCCTGTACTGCTCCATGGAGAAATGCTTCCACAGGGGTGACACAGGGGGTGTGGGGAGGAGAGGGAGCCCTGGGCAGAGGAGCAGGACCCCGGGGAGCTGGGGGTGTAAGAATGCCTGTTCCAGAAAATCCCAGGTGCGTCCCTGGAGACGGAACAGCAGCACCCAGAGGTGTAACCTGCGCCAAGCCCAAACCCAGGGCAGCAAAGGTCTGGCCACCACCTGCATTAAACACCCACATGTGCCATTCCGGTACTCACCATCCCCTGCCTTTGGCCGCACAGGGGCTGGAGCCAAGCCCCAGTGCCTCCAGGGAGGATTCCAGCAGGCACCAGTGCTCCCAGGCCGGGTGACCAGCACAGCTGCCCCAGGCAGGGGCTCCGCAAAGCTCCCCCAAAAGCCAGAGGTGGCCGGAGGAGCAGCATTTATAGCCCACTCCACCCTGGAGCCCGTCAGGGCTGACACCCTGCAACTGCTCCCTCTCCCTGCAGCACCTGTGGCAGGGCAGCCCTTCCCAGAGAGCCCCCGGAAGCACAGACACAAAAGGGATCCAAGAACATCTCATTCCAACCCCCACCATGGGCAGGGACACCTTCCCCTCTCTCAGGGTGCTCCAAGCCCTGTCCAGCCTGGCCTTGGACGCTTCCAGGGATCCAGGGGCAGCCACAGCTGCTCTGGGCACCCTGTGCCAGGGCCTGCCCACCCACATCATAAAAAGTTTCAAGGGCAACCCACCCTAATGATTCCTGTGCCTAAGGGGGCAGGATCTGTGCCAGGCAGATGGGGGCTGCTTCTCACAGGCTCCTCTGGAGGGGTGTGAAGCCCTACGAAACCTCCAGCCACTTAAGTGGGCTTATATTATCACAAGACAATTCCAAGGAGAGGAATGTTTTCCCAAAATTTGTATAACCACTGGAAAAATGTCACAAACCACTGTGAAATTGAGCTGAAGCTGTGTTTCCAGGAATTAGAACCAGAAGTTCCCAAACCAAACTCTAGTTTCCTTTTTGGAGGGGCTCCAGAGATGTCTGCTGTGCATTAGCCCTGGTGCGACCCGTGCGAGGGATGTGAGCACTGCCTCTCCCTGTGTAAATAGTAATTTCCTCCTGGTGCTGCTCCGTGGTCCCAGCCCTCAGTGTTCCCTCTTTTTCTGCCTCTGCTCCTGGAATCTGGAGGGAGATTTTCCTCTCCCCAGCACTCGGTGACCATCCCTGCACATGGGCCACTTTACAGCAACTCCCTGCTGTTGGCTTCAGTGCAAATCGGTTCAATTCTCCTAATTAAGCAAGGCCACTGCCTTTCCTGCATAAAAATATCTTCAAACAGCCTCTCGAAATTCCTGTGGAAATCCCCACTAACTATCCCAGCCGTGCCCGGAAGCCCAGACAAAGGGTTTGTTCCTGGGGCTGGGGTTCAAGGAGCCAGCCCCGGTTCCCCCTGCCTGACCCTGCAGCCCCCGGTGTCACTGCCCCCCCAGTGTCACCGCGCCCCCCTGGTGTCACCACACTCCGTGCCCGTGTGCCCTCTGCCTGTCCTTGGCTCTGCACATCGTTTGTCTCCTGCTCCGAGCTCTCAGGGGAACACAGGGAACGGCGGCAGAGCAAGGGGCGGCCGTGAGGGTCCCCAAGGGCCGGGTGCGATGGGGAAATCCCTGCAGGGCTGAGCCAGCCGGGCTGGAGGAGCTGCAAGGGCAGCAACGGAGAGGCTGCAGCCCGGCTGACTTCCAAGAAAAGGGAAGGAAAACCAGGAAACAGATTTGCATTTTTTAAGTTACTGATTATAAGAGGAAAAACGAGGAGCTGCCCGCCGGGGAGCTGTGCCAGCCCGTCCGTGTGTCCCTGTGCCAGCCCGTCCGTGTGTCCCTGTGCCAGCCCGTCCGTGCGTCCGGCAGCCCACCCCACGGGCAGTGCGGCTGTAGCTTTGAATTCAAGGAGGTTCTGTCCTGTCCGGGGAGGCGGCTCCTTCCAGCCGAGAGCATCATCAGAGACCGGAGCTCGGCCTCCCCGCTCCGCGTCCCGCAGAGCCTCGGGGGGACACAGGGACCGGACTGAGGCGGGGGGATGCAAACGCCCTCCCAGGACTGGCTTTGCCTGCAAACCGAGGGGGCTGTGGGGTGCAGCAGCCCCCGAGGAGCGGCGTGGGGCGGGACACAGCCCCAGTAAACATCAGGTGGTGTCAAACTGGTTGTGGGGGGTGTGAAGATCGCAGTGCTCTGCCGTGTGACACCCCTCGGTGGCCCAGAGCTCTCCAAGGAGGGGGATGAGGATGGCCGGTGCCACTCCGGGGATGCTGCGGTGGTGGCACGGCCAGATCCTGGCACCTTCCCCAAGCCCCTTCCACCGCGTCAGACCACAGCACAGCACCCAGCCAGGACCCCTGCCTGTCCCCACGGACCAGGGCCGCGGCCTCGCTGTGCCGGGGACAGGGGGACAGAAGCTGCACGTGAGGCGGCAGCTGTGGGAGCCGCAGAGCAAAATTATCCTCATCATCTCAATTGTTGGCCAGGGACACATTTCATCTGCTCAAGGTTATGGTGTGAGGTGTCCTGGGTCCCTGCACACGCAGCCCCCGGGGCGGGCACTGAGCCACCCCTCGCACTCACCTCGCTGAGCAAAGCCGGCCCGGGCACGGCTCCGTGTTTGCTTTCACAGCGCTGCTGGCAGAGGACGTGCCCTTGAAACGTGCAGATAAGATACTGATGATGGGGAGCAGTTCCATTTGCTGTTAAAAACGTCCAGTGCCTGGAGAGCTCCTCATCTGACACCTGCTGCAAGGGCACGCCGGGCACCGCGGCAGCCTCGGGGAGTCCCATGGGCACTGCCCCCGTGCCGGGCACTGCAGCAGTTCCAGGGGGTCCCGAGGGCTCCACTGCCTGCTCCGGGCACCCCAGCAGCCCCGGGGGATCCCCATGGGCGCCGCTGCCCACTCTGCCCGTGCCCAGCTGAGTGTCAGCTTCCCAGGGTCAGCACCGAGATGCCCATCCCCTCACAACACTCCCCTCTCCAATCCTGCTTCTCAGAGAGCAGTGGTCCCTTTCCCTACAAAGCTGGCCCCCAAACACCAGTCACAGTTTCCAGTTAGCAGGTCTGGCCCTGTTCATTCCCCTCCTGTTCTTGTCCCTTTGCTGTCACCATCCCATGGCAGATGCAGGAGGGCCAGGGGCTGAGCTGATCTCACGCCTGTTTATATTCCTGTGGCTTCTGAGATAGGGTTTGGAACCATAAAAATATGTTATTTACTGTACAATTAAATATTTGTTTCCTAGTGGGTGGGACTTGGCTGAACTGTAGTTTCTACAATACCCTTTAAGCTTGACTTACACACTTCCTCACTGCCATCCTTTTGTACCTTTAATTCCCTCACTCCTTGTGCCTTCATCGGCTGCAGGGAGGTTTGCCAGGGACTTTACATAGTAAAAAATTAAACAAAAAGAAGTCAAAATAGCAACCCCAAAACTTTAAAATTTGCTTTGAAATTGGCTTAATCTCTCACTCATTTTGTCTGTAGGAAGTGCAGAGCAAACCAAACACAGAATATTTCTTTTAATTACTCAAGAGTACTTCCCCTGCACGTACGTGGGCCCAGCCTGGGCACCCAATTACCGCGTTTGTGATGATGGTGACAGTGCTGTGACATACCCGAGCAGGCTGTCACAGCCTCTGCCTGCGGATTATCTGCCTCAGCAGCACTTCCCAGGGTGCTGTGTTTAGCTCTGATGGCTGTTGTTTCCAGCAGCAGCCTGGCAGGGCAGGGCAGGGCAGGGCTGGGTTTCCGCCGGGCACTGCCGTGTCCTCAGCAGGGTGGCACGTTGTTGCATGGGCATGGGACCAGCTCAGAGTTTCTGCCAGGTTGCCCACGTTTGACCCGTGGTGTGATTTGTGGGGATGTCCTGTGCAGGGCCAGGAGCTGGACTCGATGATCCTTGTGGGTCCCTTCCAGCTCAGGCTCTTTCGTGATGCTCTGATCCAGGTGACTCCTAATTCTGCTGTTTTCCAGACATACACCTCTTAAACCCAGCTCAGCGTAGAAACCCAGATGATTTCCCTCGCTCCTTCTGGCGGCAGGCGAGTTTCCCATCCATTTGGCACTCCCCAGTCGGACTCTGGCCGCTCCATCTCCCCGTGCAGCCGAGGCCGCGGCGCAGCCAGACCCGCGCCGCCCCCCGCCCTGCACAGCCCCGCACTCAGCGCCCAGGACAAGGCCAAGCTGCAATTTTCCGGGTTAATTGCCAGGATGCCAGTGGAGGGGAGAGACAGAGATTCCTTTGTGCCGGCTCCAAATGCCTCTGTTCCAGGGGAACGGCTTATAACCGACCTTGCTTTGTGTGCCCAGCCCTGGCCTGATGCTGTTCGCACAAGTGGCTGGGCTGACAAAGACAAAATCAGGAATTCTTGGAGATTTTGGGCAGTGAGGTATCTCCTGGAGCAACCCTCAGACACAGAAGCCCCAGTTCTGTTTTCCTCGCGGGTTCAGATCAGAAAATCCAGTGCTGCAATGAGCAGAGCTGACACTCCTGGGTGACAGGTCCTGGGCTGCCCTCCCTGCCCTCCCTCACCCAGAGAGGGAGCAAAAACCTTCTGAGGCAGTGAGGCAAAGAAAGATCCACCAGTGGCACACAGGGAGAGCTGGGATCCTCCAAGTCCATCCATCCGCGTGACCTCGGCCCAGCCAGGTGTGGCCCTGCAGCACCGGCACCTGCAGTCCCGCCGGCAGTGCCGGAGCACGGCCCCGCCCTGCTTGTGCCAAAACCAGGAGAGAAAAGTCTGTGTCTCTTGTCAAGCACATGGGAAATAAAATGAAAGCCAGGGAGTGCCCAGCACAGCCCAGGGAGCAGCTGGGACAGCTCTGAGGGCTGTTCATAGGCAGGACTTTTCCACCTTTCCTTCAGAGCCACCACTGCTGCTGACAGACACCGCTTGGAGCCTTCTCCTTCCCGAGTGGGAAGAAAGCTGCCTTGGCCTGGCTTCCAGGGAAGTGGGGCAGCTACAAAAAAACCACACAACAATCAGAGGAAAGAGGAAAGTGATGCTGACGAGCAGACACTGGCTCCAGGCCTCACCTTGGGTGGGAGCTGGGAACGACAGCAGCTGTGGCAAAGGAGCAGCGAGCGATGCAGCACATCCTGCCCGGAGGAATTCCCTGGGTGGCAGCAGCTCCCAGGGTCAGAAAGGTTAAAAGCAGCCCGAGCTGGATAACCTGAGCCTGAGGAGCCTCCTGGGCTCTCCTTGTTTAGGTATTTATATATGTATATATATTTTTATATATTTGTATTTATATATAAGTGGCACAGGGTGCCCAGAGAAGCTGTGGCTGCACCATCCCTGGCAGTGTCCAAGGCCAGGTTGGACAGGGCTTGGAGCAGCCTGGGATAGTGAGAAGTGTCCCTGCCCGTGGCAGGGGGTGGAACCAGTTGGGCTTTAAGGTTTCTTCCAATCCAAACCATTCCATGAGTCTGTGGTTCTGTATTTGGTAAGTTTTGGAAGACTGTGGTGAGGGAATAGCAAACACGCCCGTGGGATCTCTTGGGAAAAGGCTGTGGCGGGGGACTGATGCTAGTCAGGATGGAGCAGGAACTGCAGGGAGGAAACATGGCCGGGAAGCAGGGGAGGAGGACAAATGGGTTCTGTCAAGCTAACTTGATCTATTTTTAGATAAAACTGTAATTAAGTCAGTACTTGATAACAGCAGGACTTTTAAGGTAATGGGGCTTCTGTTACGTATCTAAACGCAACATGGCACATATTAAATGAATCAGGAGATGTCTGTTTTCCCTGGAATGTAATTACAGCAGAGGCCTCGTTGGGTCAGCGTATCCAGGAGAGCCCTTTGGGAGGCAGCTCTCGACTCTGAGCTAATGCCCAGCCGAGTAAACAACGCCGGGTTCGGTGTCTCAGGTCATTTGTTACAATACAAAGGCTGGGAGCCATTCCTCGGGAGGGGGGGCTCCCTCCTGGGAAACAGGGACTGGGAAACACCAGAGGGATCCTGGCGAAGGAGCCGAGACTGAGAGTCATGTTCGAGACCACGGCAAAGACAAACAGAATTACCGTCCTGTGTCTGCCTGGGCGAGTGACAGGCTCTGGCAGAGATCAGGGCGAGAGGATCTTAATGAGGCCCAGGCTCCTGCCTGGCTTCCAGGGACAGAGCCCGACCCGACCCGTGCTCCTGCAGGAGCAGAGCCCATGCCTGGGGCAGCTGCAGCGGCTTTTGGGAGCCCCCAGAGGTGCCCTGGGCCATCAGGCGTTCACCGGGTGTGACACCAGATGTGCACAGGGACAGCTGTGCCCACTGCCCCGGGCCAGAGTGGCCAGCTCTGCTGCCACCCAGATGTGCTCCAGCTGTGGATGCTGCACCCTCACCTGCACGGGCCTCAGACGCCCCGTGGCTGCCGGATGTGCCACAGCCAGACCAGCTGTGCCCCGGTCCAGCTGTGCCCCCTGGCAGTGCCATCGCCGCCCCTTTGCCCTGTGCCCCAGCTGTGCCCGCCCCAACCCAGCTGTGTCCGTCCCCACCCAGCTGTGCCCGCCCCATCCAGCTGTGCCCCATCTAGTTGTGCCCGCCCCACCCAGCTGTGCCCGTCCCCATCCAGCTGTGCCCCCATCCAGCTGTGCCCAGCTGCGCNGCTGTGCCCCCATCCAGCTGTGCCCCCATCCAGCTGTGCCCCATCCAGCTGTGCCCAGCTGCGCCTGCTGCGGTTCCGCGCCGCCCTCTGGCGGCCCCGGAGCCTCCCTGCGCCTCCCTCTCCTGCAGGATTTTCCCGGTTCAGTCATTTTATTTACCTTTTCCTTCATTAAAACCTCTCTTACCTTTCTAAAGAGACTTTTTCCCCCCTCTTCCCTCTTCAGCGGTTGCTCCAAAGGGGAAAAGTGGCTTCGTAGGAGCTTCTGGTTACCAAAATTCACCTTGTTATGATAAACAGCCTAATTTGGAGAGACTGCAAGAGGAGAACTTTGGCCCTGTGAGAGTCCCGCCAAAAAGAGAGCACTTAATAAGTGTCAGAGATCAATTCCTTATTTCACATAAAACTGGTTAATGGCAAGCAGGAATAAGAAAACAATTAAATGTATCTATGATATAAATAATACTGTTTAATTTATTAGTTTTACATGTTTAATATACATTTAATATATTTGTCATATACTTAATATATAGGTTTTTTTTAAAAAAATAAAGACTGGGAAATAGGCTGACAAAAATAAGTGACCTCTAATTTTTGGACCTGAATTTTTCACATCTGTAGCACACCTGGAATGACCCATTTCTCTGTAACCCAGATCACACCCATCTCTGAAGTCTCACGTGGTGGCTCCTGTCCTTCACCTGTCCCCTGCTGCCACGTGCCACCTGCCCCCGGTGTTGTGCAGTCAGTGCCAAACCAGCTTCTCCCAGAGCTGAACTGGGGAGCCTGGGCTGAGGGAAATTCAGGTTCCTCTGAGACTCATCACAGAGACCTTTAACGAGTTTTAGTCACGCAAAGACACAATTTAGCAGCCAAGCACGCTGTGACAGCACCCACTCCTCCCACCAGCCACCGTGAAAGGGCACGGTGTGTCCGCAGGGACACGTGCACGTGGGGACAGCCAGGCTCATCGTCACATCCCTGACATCCCTGTTCTGCCCCACATCTGCACCCTCTGAGCCCCAGAGCCAGGCTGCCCTTCCCCAGTGCCCCGCTGGCCCCCTTCAGCTTCCATTCAGAGGCTCGAAAGACACAAATGGGATAAAAATAGTCATCCCCGAGAGCACGGAGCATGTGGCACCATGTCCCCAAGGATGTCCTCGGAGGAGCTCCCGGGGCAGGATGCAGCACAGGATCTGGGCTCCTGCACAAGGAGTGAGGGGCCGCCAGAGCCCCCCGGCTCCCCCGTCCCCGCCTGTCCCTCTCCTCCCCCGTCCCCGCCTGTCCCTCTCCTCCCCCGTCCCCGCCTGTCCCTCTCCTCCCCTGTCCCCGCCTGTCCGTCTCCTCCCGGCTCTGGTGGCAGCAGGGGGACGATGGCAGCTCGCGGGGCCGGGGCTCGCCGCGGTTCGCTCCAAGGCTGCTGCACGCTCCGAGCATATTTTTAATGTGTTTATCTCCCGCCAGCTTCCTGCCAGGCTGGTCTGGGGGGGGAAACGGGCACAAAGAGGCAAATGGTGCCGGGAGACTCCGGCTCTGCAGCCGTGCCGGTGCCGGCGACAGCCCTGGGGACGCAGGGAGGGGCGGCCGTGGGACGGAGGGGTGACCGGGCCCGGTGTGCTCGCCACAGCCGGTTTCCACCAGCCCTCATCGGCTGCACAGGGCAGGCAGGGGCAGAAAGGGCTCTGCAGCAGGAGAGGGCCAGGGCTGGGAGCGGGCACGGATGGAAGCCGGCGCCGGGGCTTGTCCCCGTCCCGCGGGCGGGCAGGCAGAGGTCCTGGGAGGGCCTCCCGGAAAGGGGGAGGCTGGGTTCAATCCTTGTCTTTCACCTGGGCTGGAGTCCAGCCCCGAAATAGCCGTCCGAAAACAAGATCACATGAGAGGAAAAAAATAGCAAGGCGAAGGATTATCCATCCCTACTTCCCTGCCCTATGTGGGTGCAGAGCCGCGGCGGGCAGCGCCGGACCGGGGCCCCGCTCCCCGGAACCCGGCTCATTCCCGGTGCCAGCGCCCGGCTGCGGGACCCTGCCTGGCTCTGGGGCACCCGGGCGCGCTGCGAGGGCCGTGGGTGTGATCCTGCGGCTCCGCGGGGTGGAGCGAGGGGCAGGGTGACCCCAGCACATCCCTGCCCACCTCCGGGCAGGTCAGCGGCGCTGCCTCCCAGCTGCCCCCAGCGCCCAGCCCTGCACACCTCGACCCTCCTCAGGTGAGTGCCTTTTCCAGCATCCTGCACTTCCCGCCCTGGCACAGCGTCACGGATTCCCGGCGGCTTTGCAGTCCTTTCCCAAAGGGTGTGCGGCACGTTCCTGGTTCCTGAACTCCTGGCCAAGCTCTCCGGCTCGTCCACGTGTGTGGTGCTGAGGAAGAGTTGGGGTTTCCTTTTCCTCTGCCCCGGCTCTGGGGCAGGGAGCTGGCAGGAGGGGGTCTCCACTTCGGTGCTGTTCCCAGCTGGTACCGGGCTGAGCGGTGCCCGCTGAGTCCCTCCAGGAATACCACCCCAGGAGGGATGGAACCAAAGCCCAGGACTGGGGGATCTCGTGGGTCTCCCTTTAAACGTGCAGGAAGTTTTGCTTCAGTGGTCTCTGCTGTGGGACCGTGGTTTGGGAGGATGAGGAGCCGCCGGGGCAGCGGGGCTGGGGCTCAGCTGCCCTCACGGGCACTGCCTGCGTGCGTGGGGCCAGGCGGGGAAGCACCTGCAGCTTCCTCGGGGCTCCGTGGTTAATTATTCACTGCGCTGCCAAACAGCCCCGGGAAGTGTCTGTTATTGATGGCGCTCAGAGCCGGGGGCTGCTGGGCGCTCGAGGCAGTGAGGTGAGGAGGTTCCTTAGCACACGCAGGGGCAGGAGCAGGAGCAGGAGAGGAACAGGAGCAGCAGCCAACCATCAAATTCATCCCGAGAGCTTGGGAAATACCACAGGCACCTGCTGCAGGTGCTGCTGGGGCTGCCCAGGCAGGGCTGGCCTGGGGAGGGCAGGGGGGAGGCAGGGCTGCTGCCAAGGCAGTGCCCCCATCACCGCAGTGCCCCCATCCCCGCAGAGTCCCCATTTCCACTGTGTCCCATCCCTGCAGTGCCCCCATCCCCACACAGTCCCCATTTCCACTGTGTCCCATCACCGCAGTGCCCCCATCCCCTTCAGAGTCCCCATTTCCACTGTGTCCCATCCCTGCAGTGCCTCCCATCCCTCCGGCTCTCGGTGCGGGGCCCGGGGCCACTGCAGCACTGTCGGTGTCTGGGTTTTGGCCAAGCCTCCTCTCCCTAGTGCCCGGCGCAGATCCCGCTGCCCAAGTCCGTGTTTGCTCCGTGTCTGCGTCGCTCCGGCTCTTGGCTCCCCCCCAGGGCCATCAGCCCTCGGGACAGGCAGAAAGGACGCAAATTTGGCAGGACACCGTCTGCAAAGCACCGCACCAGGGCTGCTGAGCGCCAACCACAACCAGGGGGCAAGGGCAGCCGGGCAAGTGGGGAGGGCTGGGGTGCAGGGAGGGGGCAGCCCCCTGCAGCTCTGAAACAAGGGGGGCGTTCCCTTGAGTGAGAAAACGGAGCGGCATTTCCTAATCCTCCTCACATCCTCACAACCCCCGTGCCTTTCATCCAGGAGAGCCTGAGGCAAAGCCAGGCCTGCTCTTCTGTTACATTCGGGAATGTTTGGCCATACCTATTTTTTATTTTCTGAAAAAGCAGGAGAAAATCTTGGGCGGGATTATTAAAAATAAAGGGGAAAAGAAAGGAATATTGATATAGCCCGAAAGCTCCGAGTCCACCTGCGCTGTGGGGAGTGTTAGGAGCCGTCCCCAGCAGGCGCTGGTAACCACAGTCAACTCGGGAATGTTTTATCCAAACGTCTGGGCTCCGGGCATTTCCAGCCCGGAATGCCTGTCCAAACACACTGGCTCCACGTGAGCCGGGACTAAAAGCCTATTCTGAGCGAGCCTTAGATAACGCAGCCTAAACATCACCACATCAAAGGGCTCGTGGAGCCCGGCCAAGCGCTGAAATCATCGCTCGGGCTCCGTCAGTGCTTCATTAGTGCTTCATTAGTGCTTCATTAGTGCTGCGGCAGTGACCGCGGCCTCGCTCCCCACACAGCCGCACCCCAACCCGCTCCCGGCCCGGCACCCCGTGAGCCCGAGCCCACCCTGGCACCCCCGAGCCCACCCTGGCACCCCCGAGCCCAGCCCGGCACCCCGTGAGCCCCGCGCCCACCCCTGGTCCCCAGCAAGGCCAGTGCCCCGGCACAGCCCCTACGGCAGAGCCAGCACCGCCACCAGGCTCCAGCGCCCATCCTTGGGGACGCGGAGCTGCATTTTATCCGGCTGTCGGCGCTCCCGGAACACTTCGGCTTTTAAGGCCAAGCTCTCCCGGTGCCAGCGGGAACGCAGCCGTGCCCGGCATAGCCCTGCGGCTGCCCCTGCCCCGGTCCCTTCTCGGCAGCTGCCCCCGTGGGGAGGACGGGGACCTCCGTGGGAAGGACGGGGACCCCCGTGGGAAGGACGGGGACCCCCGTGGGGAGGACGGGGACCCGTCCCCGCTTCCCGGGGCACTCGCGGATGACTGGGATGAGGGAGGTCATCGCCTTCCCGGAGGGTTCGGAGACACCCAGCGCCGCAGCAATGTCCTGTGCCGCAGGGAAGGGAAACGCGAGGGACAGGAAGGCCGATGCTGCTCCGGCTTCTGGGGGTTTTGTCGGCTCCTGCCGCCCGGGGGTCTCGGCCCCAGCCGCTGCCCACTGCCCACTGCCCACTGCCCACTGCCCACTGCCCACTGCCCACTGCCC
>VZTD01004413.1:915457-936158 GCA_013397725.1 Rhagologus leucostigma
GCCCACTGCCCACTGCCCCCCGCCCCCTGCCCACTGCCCTGCCGGGGGTCGGGCAGCGCGGGCAGGTGCCCGGCCCCGCTGTGGGGGTGGAGGCGATCAGCCTCCCCCTTCCCCGCCCGCATGCTCCCGCCGCTCCCCCGCCCCGAGGCAGCTCCTCCTCATCCTCACCGTCCCCGATCGCTCTGTTCCCCCCCGGTTCTCCCCGCGCGCACTCGGGAGCCGCAGCCGGGAGCGCCGCGCAGCCGCCGGTAGGTGCGGGGCGGGGGGCGGCGGGACCCGCACCCGGGGCCAGGCGGGCGCGGGGCTGAGCCCCACGGGGTGCCCTGACAGCCCCACGGAGACCCTCGGGATGCTCACACGCCCCACGGCACGGATTCCCACTGGAGGCTCTGGGATCCCGTCGGGATGCTCCTAGATGCTCCAAGGATACCCAGGGGAATGTTCTGCCACCTCCACAGAGCCCCACGGGATGCTCTGGGTTCCCCGCGGGACGCTCTGCCAGCCCCAAGGATCCCCCCGGGAGGCTCTGGGATCCCTATGGGATGCTCTGCCACCCCCACAGATCCCCACGGGGTGCTCAGAGCGAGGGGGCAAAGGGAGGTTCCGAAGTGCAGGGTTGGGCTGGGATGTGGTGAGGCAGCAGGTCCCTTCCCCACGGACAGCTTCAGGGTGGCAGGGTGCTGCTCCCCCCAGCTGGGACAAACCCCTTTGAACCCTGCAGGTGCCCCCAGACCCTGGGAGAGAGGAGTGGCTCAGTGATGGGAGCATCATTCCAAATGACAATCTCCAAATTACTGCAAATTCACCTGGAGCTCTGGGCAGAAGCCCAGATCAGAATTGGAACTGAAATATATAAAACCCCAAACATTTTAAATGGCAAAACACAGTATTTGGACCATTAAAAAAACCAAACCAACCAAACTAAAAAAAACCCAACAAACAGAAAGGAAAATAGTTGCAGTGACACAGCACTATAAATGGTTCATTTTTGATGCAAAATAAATAAATCACAGAGCCATAGCACGGTTTGGGGAAGCCACAGCTTCTCTGGGCAATTAAGTATGATTAGGGATGCCCCATCCCTGGAAGTGTCCAAGGCCAGGTTGGACAGGGCTTGGAGCAATCTGGTCTAGTGGAAGGTGTCCCTGCCCATGGCAGGGGGTGGCACTGGATAAGCTCTAAGGTGTCTTCCAAACCCAAACCATTCTGTGATGATTCTATGATTTATCACTGAAATAACACCACAGGGATTATCCTGATGGACCCAACAGCCCAAACTCCTCATCACTACCATGCTCTGAGCTGTGAGCTGCTCTCTCAGCCAAACCAGAGATGCCAAACACAAATTGCTGCGGGCTCGAATCTCTCCGGCTCAGGGTGCGGCCCCAGGGCCACACGTCCCCACTGCCCCCTTCCCTTGCCAGCACCTGCAGCCTCTTGCTTCCTTCGGGCCGTTCAGCAAAGGGGAAACCCCTGGCAGAGCAGCAACAGCTCCCTGTCCCCGCTGATAGCAGCAGGTCCCTGTCTCCGCCGTGCTGGGGGTCCCAGGTGCCGCGGGGCTTTGGCTCAGCTGGTCGGGAATAAGGGCAGAGAGCCAGAGCCAGCTGCACGATGAGCTGCCTCGGCTGGGAGGAAGATCAAGGTCTCAGCAGTGGGAGGAAGGCCAAAGTCATTCAGGGAGCTTGGGAGGAAAAGTTCATCCCCTGGGCGGGGGTGGAGCTGGGAGGGAAAGTTTATCCAAAGGGCTTGCAGAGCTCTGGGTCTGGCCGGAGACCTCGGCAGACCCGACCCCTGCCCAGCCCAAATCCGAAGCGTGTGTTCCTGCAAATCCCAGGCACGGAGGAAGCCGGGCTGACCCGGTGTGCAGGGAGAACAATTGGACATTGTGCTGCCTTATCACCACTGAGCCCTGTCCCGCCTGAGGAACCCATTAAACTTTAGAACCCTCTTTGGGCAGCCCTTCCCGTACATCTCATGTGCCTCTTCAGCCTCCCACCCCTTTTCACCCTCCACTTTTTCTTGGTCTCTGCTTTTCCTTTGGCCTCCCACTTTACTTTGGCCTGCTGCTCAATTCAGCCTCTGCATTTCTCTCCCCCTCTCACCCTTTCTTGGCCCTCGACTCTTTTGCAGTCTTTATTTTTTCTGTCCTTGTTTGTATTTCTGATCAACCTTTTTTTTTCTCTTGCACTCCTCAGCTTCTACTTTTTTTTCTCCCCAACCTTCTTTGTGACTCCACTTCTTTTCCAGACTCCTTCTCATCTTTAGCCTCCATTTCTCTTTCACCCTTCCTTATTCCACCTCCAATTTTTTTTGCCCCTTCATTACTGGCCGCAAAACACGTTAGCACTTGCACTGGATCTTACAAACCCTTTCAGTAAATATTCCCTGAAAGAAAATGTATATTCCAGGGAGGTAAAGGCTGCCCTGACCTCCCAGGCTGCCCTGGGTACCAGCACTTCTCCCTCCTGGCCACAGCGGGCACTGACTCACGGCTGGGGCATTTTCAGGAATCCTGTGTACATTGTCTGCCAGTGCAGAGCTGCCGGGGATTACCGCGGGGGCTGGAGGCCTGCCTGGGTCTGTCTTTCAAATAGAAACCTCACAATAGAAATCTCTTTGCAGAAGAATTTGTTGAAAACCAGTTCAGCGAGAGACACGACGGCTTTGTCATGGTCTCTGCTGTGGATGCAGGAATCCTCCCTCCCCCCCTCTGGTTTAGAAAGGTGCCTGACTCGGTGTTTAGTTCCCGTTTCTTCCCTTGTTTCCAGCATCAGTGTCTGCTGGTTTAAAGCTGTTGGAGAACCAAAGCAGAGGCTGGGGCTGTGCACAGCAGCTGCAGCAGCAATCGGTGACTTGCAGGTTTTATATTCCCCAAATTCTGCTGGTGTTTAACAGGGCAGGTGGTACTGCCCACCAAGGGATGGGGACCTGTGCCTCGTGCCTGGGTTGGAGGCAGCTCTGGCCTCCAGCCCTGAGGAGGCAGAGGCAGCCTGCACCTGGCATCTGCAGTGACAAAACTCTGGCTGCCACACGTCCTGCTTTTCTCTCTAAAAGCTTGAAAAACAAAAAATGCTTCATTTTCATCCGCTGAAGGTGGCACAGAAAGGCTGAGACAGACCCTCACAGTGCCAGGGTTAATATTTAGGAATTCCCTTCAAGAACAGCCAATACAGAGCCAGTGCTAAATAAAGTTCTCTTAACCCCAGCACAGCAGCATAACACACACCCGTGGTCCAGCTTAAAGCCTGACCTCAGTTTTAGTGAGGTAACAAACCCCATTCTCCTGGGTCTTAACTTCGAAGTGAGCTCAGAAAACCCCCTTTGAGTGAGCTCAGAACCCCCTTCCCCTTCTTTTTGTGCTTTCCCAACCCCCCAAACCCTTTCCCTTGCCCAGGGAAAGCACCGGACTGAGGAGGCTGCTGGGGAAAGGACCAAGCTGAGATCCCACGGGCAGCTTCCCAAGCCTGTGGCGTCAAAGCCTGGCAGCTGGTTCTGAGGACAGGGCAGAAAGGGGTTTCACGGGGTGTGGGAACCAGGCTGGCTGCTGTGCCCAGGTACCACTGACTCACGGCACGGCATCTAAAACCCTTTTGTCCCGTTCAGACTCCTTTTGGGAGTGGTGGTGTCTGCCCTGAGCCATCCTCCCAAGGATGTGCCCGTTGCCCACAGCAGTCTGGACACCCAGTTCATCCGTGACTCACGGCCCACTGTGCTCACAAAGTCTGTCCTTGCTCCTGGCTCTTAATTTAGATCTGGGTGTCAGCCTTGATCTCGAACCTTTCCCTCCCACCGCTCTGGGGTTGGTAAATCTGCCTGTCCCACCTGCAGACCAGCCTTGCCAGCTCCTACCTGTGCAGGGACCCTGTTTCTGCAGAATCACAGAATCCAAGAGTGGTTTAGTTTAGAAAACCCCCATAAGATCATCGAGTCCAACCATTCCCCCAGCGCTGCCAAGGCCACCACTAACCCATGTCCCCAGGTGCCACGTCCACACGTCTGTTGCCTCCCTCCGCGGTGGAGCCAGCCTGGCAGTGACCCCTGTGAGGGGCACAGTTGCCCACCCTGATGGATGCTGGTCCCACGGGGCATTCCCAGCCCAGGGGGTCAGGTAGCTCCCCCCGCCAGCACGCCCACCTTGGGGCACGGTCACCCCCACCTGCTCAGGGGGCCCCCAGCTGCACACTGAGCCTGTCTGCCTCGTGCTCAGGCCATGGAACAAGAGCAGGAGCCTAAGGAGTGGTTTCCCTTCTCCGCTCTCATCCTCGCTCCGGGGCAGACAGGAGGGGGAGATCTTGACCGTGACAAATCCCACTCTGTGCATCCCAAGATGAACTCCAGATCTGAGCTGGTTTTTTATCCCAGACACTCTCTGCACACCATAAACCCCCTGAAAATGATGCTGATCACGGGAGCTCAGTGCCAAACAACCCATCTGCTCCCTGCCCCTCTCCCTGGCACACGCTGCCTGGGACAGTCACTGCATCCCTGTGCCATCCGAGCAGGACATGGACCACCCTGTTCCCTCCATGCATTTCCACATCCCCCAGACCTGGCACAGGGCCATTCCTGCATCCATGACTGGCAGACCCCAAGGCTGCCCTGCTTTCCCCCACTCCAGTTATGTTTTCCCCAGAGAGGCTCCTTGTTTTTCCCAGAGAGATCCATCGTTACTGCTCCGACAGCTCCACAGCCCCACAGGACATGTGGGTGTTGTACATAAAACTACCCAAATGTGTACTTTTCCACTGGAATTACATCTCCCTTGATACTAGATTCTCTATTGAAGGTCAAATCTTGGACATAAAATACAAGTATTTAACACCGAGTAAAACACCCTCCCTTCCCCTTCCTTAGTATTCCCATTGCTGCGGGGTGTTCACAGAAGCTTCTGACTGATGGGAAGAGTTTCTGGCTGCCAGACTGCAAATGGGGATCTTGGAGCTCACACCTACCCCGGTGTGGATGGGATCCCCCACAAACCATAGGGGATGCTCACTGACTCCCTGGGGATCCCAGTGCAGGGCTGAATGTGCGGCTCACGAGTAAGGAAAAGGTAAAAACCCACTGGGGTCCTGGGTGTGGCACCCCCAGCCGGGCAGGGGGCACAGCAACTGCTGATCCCCAAACTCTGCCTGGTGGTCCCAAAGGTTTTGGTTTAGTTTGGGGTTTTTTTCCAGTTAGACAGTCCAGGGCATCTTTCTGTCTCAGTCATCACAAGCATCACAGCAGAGCAGCTGTGGCTGCCCCTGGATCCCTGGCAGTGCCCAAGGCCAGGCTGGACGGTGCTTGGAGCACCCTGGGATAGTGGGAGGTGTCCCTGCCTGTGGCAGGGGGTAGAACTGGCTGATCTTTAAGGGCCCTTCCAACCCAAACCATCCTGGGATTCCATGATCCCTGGCCGCATCCCTGTGGGCCAGCCTGGCCCCACAGCTTTCCCCTAAAGCAGCTGTGGAAACACCGGGCCCAACAAACGCCGCGGTGTCTCTGAACTGCCCACTCGGGAGCTGGAAAAAGCCAGCGTGGGTGTCACCTTGGGGCTGAGGTTCAGCAGGTTAAAATTGCAGCCTTCTGTCCTGCACCGTGCCCTTTGTGGTGCTTTGTTGTTTACAGAGATGAGAAGGGACAGAAGAGTTTCCAAAAAACATCCCCTTCCCTCTGAGGGTTCTGTAATGGAAACTCGAGGCAGTGCTCTGTTTTCCTTGGAGCAGCACTGCCTGCTCCTGCTGCTGTCACAGCCTGTGGTCACACATGTCACAGCAAGGACCAAACAGGCGCCCAGCTCCGCAGGGACACAGGTGTCTCGTTGTGTCCCTGTCTGGGACGGCAGGACCAGAGTTAGGGCTGTACCTTCCACGGGGTCTGGCAGGTCCCAGCGAGCGACTCACGCTCCTTCCTAGGCCCGAGCTGAGGGTGACAAACAGAGCTCGGTGGCCATGGCCTCCAGAGCCACCCACTGCCACAACTGAGAATTCCCCAATGTTTGCCTGGAGAACACAGCCCAAAGCAGTGACCTGTCTGGCTCTACAGACCACGGGAGGTGGAGATGCACAGCTGCTCTCCGTAGTTTACTCCAGTGACTACTTAGCCACACTAATTCCAGTTTTTTGCTGACCCACTCATCTGTACTTAAGGAGATTCAGCTCTGAGCTTGCCTTGCTCTGATCTTTCGTCTGAAACACCCCTTGCACACTCCTGCAGGCTGCAGCTTTCCACTGGAAGGCATTTTCTCCAGTCCCAAAGTCATGCAGATGAGAAAATTATTATTTATTGGAGGATTTTCCTGGTAATACCCATTATTAACTCAAGCTTTTATCGCACTGTTATTGAGCAACAGCCTAAGCTCCTTACTCAGGCAGCCTGGAGGAAAAAAACAGGAGTTGGCATCCGGGGGTACTAGAGACTGAATGTAAAATAAGACTTTGGGCAACAGAATTAAGAACAGGATTCTTCCAGCCAGTCTTACTTAGATGTTAAAAAGAGCAGCTGTACACCCTTACACAAACACTGCAGGATGAACACCACCAGCTCCCTGCACATTTTCCCAGTAAATCACTGCTGAGCTTATGGTGAACCCAGAGACCAAGTGATTTTCCTTGGAACAACCCAGAGCGGGGCTGCGCTGGAGGAAGTTGGATTTCTGAGCGATGATATGTCTGCTGCTGGTTAACCACCAGGATGGATGTGGGGTTTCACTTGGCCCGGAGATGAAACCCGCGATTCCAGCATCCTCTGCTTCTCCGGGGAAGGACAGGGTACAAAGGCTGAACCCAAACTCCAACCCCAGTTTTGAAGCTGGAGCCAACCCTCGGCTGGGCTTGGCCACCCTTCAGAGGGCCAGCTGCAGGAAGTGCTGCCCGGCGCCGTGCGAGCACTCCTGCTTCTCGCTCCCAATTCCGGCCCCACGAGCATCAGCAACAGCCCGGGAGATGCGGGACCCGTGTGAGCGCCGAGGGGGTGGCGCGGGCTGGCGGCTGGCGGAGGGTGACCAGACACGGAGTGACAGGCACGTACCTGGACGGGGCCTCAGCACAGGCTGGCCTTGGGGTGGGACTGGAGGGCTCGGATGGGACGTGGTGCAACAGGAGAGCCGGACCACCCCTTGGATTAACAGCACAGAGGGAACTTCTGAGGCTGGAGTTTGTCATTCGGCGTCGTCCGTCCGTCCGTCTGTCCGTCCATCCGTCCGTGGGTGTGTGGGCCAGCCACACCTGCAGCGCCAGCCCAGACAGCCACAGCCGGGGCTGTGCGGTCTGACTCTGTGCCCAGTGAGCTGCACGGACACCGGGGGCGGCTGGCGGGGGGATGGGGACACTGCAGAGCCGGCTGAGGTGCCACCAGCTGCGCCTCCTGCTGCGGGAACCGGGCAGCGGGTCCTGGGCAGGGAGGGATGGGACCCCGCCGCAGGGTCCCCCCAGGCTGGGGCTGCTGAGCAGGAGCCAAGGGGCACACGGAGTGTCCCCTGCCCCCAGGGGTTTCCCACGGCGTCACAAAACACTTCGGCCAACACCTTATCAGCTGCATCTCACCCGGTTTCCACTCCCTCCAGATGCCTTTCCCTGGCAAGCCAAGCACGGGCAGTGCCAGGGAGGAGAGGTGCCCTCAGCCCTGCCCATCGCCGAGGTGGCAAAGCCAAAACAAGGTACCTGCACCCGGTGCGTCACCCCTGAGTCCTCAGCAGCACAGAGCCGCCCTGCTCGGGTGACAGGGAGCAGACCGGTGTCACGCGTGGCACTTGCCAGCGGCTGCTCGCAGCCAGCTCCACGTGCTGGAACGAGGGGCCGGGAGGAGCAGGGACGATGCTTTGCACTGCTCTCGCCACAAGCCTGGGAGAGGGAAAGGGCACCTGGGAAGGGCAGACAGGACCCGCTGCACCCTGGAGGGAAGGGGCAGCCCGGGGCGCTTGCAGGTGTCCCCTGGGAGCAGCGCATCCTCCAGCGCGTCCCTGGCTGGAGGGATTTTTGGGGATTCCCCGTCCAGGGTGTTCTCCCCGTCCAGCAGGTCCCACACACCCGGCTTGCTCTGGGAGACAGGGCTCAGATCCGGGACGTGAGGCAGTGGGATCTGTGGGATTTGCGTGTGCAGCCAGTGCTGCTCATGTTCGTGTCCGTGCTCTCGGTCCGAACCCAGACAGGACACAGGGGCAAGACCTTCCTGGCAAAGCTCCCGCTCTGGGCTGGCTTGGCTCCTGGAGCTGCAACTGCAATTAAGTTAATCACCGGATGGCAACGGGCCGTGGGCGGGAGGTGGGAGAGGCGGGAAGGGAATTAGAAAGTGGAGGAGCTCTTGGTTTTCCTGTCTCCCCACGGACACGGCCAGTTTGGTGGATGTTGCACGGGCTGCCCAGCGGGGAGCAGCAGCCGGGGTGTCCCGGGCCCCGAGCTCTGAAGGAGCCACACCTGGCTCCGGGGCAGGGACGGGGCTTCCCCTTGGGCATCCCTGAGGGCACAGGGCTGGGATGGGGTAACCCTGTCCCTCCCGTGCTGCTGCTGTGTTTGTCATCGGCCATTAGTGACACCCACTCAGGAAACTGCTAAAAGTTTCAGCTTTACAGCCGCTGTTTGACCTGCCACAAATCCTGGAATGGCTGTTTGCTGGAGGAGAGCAGGAGATGGTGACAGCAGGCATTAGTGAAATTGATTTCTATGCTTTTGGTCACACTTCATACAACATATTCCACTTGCAAAGGGTAAAACCTGGCTGATAAATATTTCATTAAGCAGTTCATCACATCGCTAGAGATAAAATCACCTGGCCGTAAACAAGACTAGAAACGAGCCAATGCATTCCACTGATACTCCAGAATGATCTATTACATATTTATAATGCGCTTTGCCTAATCATTTATTAAGTCCTTCTAAGAGGATGTGCAGTCCAAGGAATTCGAGCTGTGCCTTGCACTGCCAGCCCTCGGGAGGGGAGGCAGCCCTTGCAGGCCGCCCATGCTGATGATAACCCCAGACCCACCAAGCTGCTCCTGCAGCAACCAGAGCATGAGGAAACCTCTGCCTGGTCTCTAATCCTTTCCTGGATGGGGAAATCCATCTCGTGAAATGGTTCTCTAAAATTTAGGATGAATAAAATCCCTGTTTATCCGAGAGATGTTTATTCCACATACCCAGGTAGTTCTCAGATCACCCCAAAGCCCACAGGAACCCTCAGAAAGGCAATTCAGAGCCTGAATTCCTTAAAAACATTCTACCTGTTGTAAGTGCTTTCCATTCCCATATGGAGCATCTGAGCTGCCTGGGAAGAGACTGTTCTGTTCAGGTGACTGCAGCCAGCAGTGGGAATGGGAAAGGAGCCCATCAGGAGGTGACGCTGTCTGATCCCAGCTGAGTCACACGTCCTGGAACAAACAGGATTTCTGCTTTGATGGAGAAAATAACACTTTCTAAAGTGAAACCAAATGGAGTGTTTCCACTGAACTCACCACAGCCAGCTTCAGGAGACACTGATCTCATTAATTGAAGTTGGACAAAACCTCAGGAGACTCCTGGGTTTAGCTGCTTCTCATCTCTCTGGAGTTCTCTGAGTGATCTTTAGCTGATCATCTAAATGACAATTGTGATTAACTGCACTTTTCATCACCGTGGCCACTCAGAGGCCATCCAGAACATTTCTTTCCAAGCCTACATAAAGGATTGTGTCCAAAGCCAAGGACAGCTTTGATGTATTTGAATCCATCCAATCTGGTTTTAACCCAGTAGCTGAGATACTTCTGCTTCCTGCAATGTAGTAGCCAGGTATTTTATACCTAAGGAAAAAAGGCTCACCTTAGCTGGCTGTCTCTGGGTTGAATCTTTCCTGGCCACTAAACTTGTGCCACAGGAACCATAAAAAGAAAAGCCACAAAAGTTCCTGGCAATTCTGAGACACAAAAAACTTTTGGACCATTAGGAATCGCTCGGCTTTCCACCAACACCACCTCTGCCAGGCAAGCAAGTGCTGTGCAGTGAAGTCTGCATCAGCTCTAAAACAGAGAGAAAAGGTGCCCACTCCTTCCAGGGCTCCCGGCGTGTGCTGTTATTTCAGAGCTCACATGCCTGATATTGGCAGCACGACCAGCCCTCGATGCTCAGAGTCAGATGCTCGCAGAGTTTGGGATTTCACATCAAAGCCACTGGTTTGGCCAGTGATAAAGTCTGGAACCGACCCCAAACTTCTCAGAATTTCACAGCTATTCCGGCCCCGCGCCGGGCTCCTCTCCCTCGGAGCTGTAGGGAGCCAGCCCAGCACAGCCACCGCAGCTCAGCACGACCTGGATCAAATGAACATTCAGGTTTAACTCGCTTCCTAAGTCTTTTTTTACCTTCAGAAAATTATTTCTGATCCTTTGGGGTGCTGACGCCTCCATCCAGGAGAAAGAGCTGGGTGCCCTCAGCTCCCCAGCGCAGACGGAGCTGGGGCGGTCACGGAGCAGGTGCCCTGGGTGCAGCTCCAGGGATTCATCCTCGGTGGCGTTTTCTCTCAGGCAGCACAGCAAAGCTGTTACGCAGGGCTGGAGGAAAGAGGAGCCACAAACACAGCTGCTCTTGGACAAACAGACTCCAACTCACTGTCCTGGTGCGACCGGCGGGGTCAGGGCTCGGCAGCAGCCGTTTCCCTCTTACAGCAATCTCCTCTTGGAATATTTTCCTTTCTCCATGGGGCACCAAATAACCGCTGGAGTGTGGTGTCTCTCAGCTTTGCATATTTGAGAGAGCTTTCTGTTCTGCTTTGAGCTATTTAATAGCATTGTTGGGCTTCTACCCAAAGAAATAAGGCCCTTTATGTTGTCTTTGGTTCAGGTTCTCTCTCTCTCTCTCGTGCTTTTTAATTCCCATAAAAACCCAACATGTTCCTGCCAAAAGTATAATGGTAGGGCCATGAGTGGTGGTGTTTGTAGAGGAACAACTCCACGGCCATAAAGTCTGAGAACAGCAATTGTATTTAGCACGGGGAGACAACAGGAGTGGAAAAGTGTTCACTGAGCTTTGCTGGGGCAGTCAGGGCAGCTGGCAAGCACTGGAGTCTTCCTTAAAATAGCAAAAATAACCTTAGAGGAAATAAGCGATGATGAAGAAGCTGTTTCCAGTTGAGCTGCTCTGGTCAAGCTGCCTGGAAATGCCCTCAGACCTTGAGGTGACTGTGGGGAGCATCCAGCCTGCTCCTCACTCCTGCTGGCTGCAGAGTTTGCCGAGATCCTGCTCAGAGCTCTTGGATCTGGGATATTTGCTTCTCAATACCACCCATCATCAACCCAGGAGACTTCTGAGTGCCTTTTACCCTCACATGAAGGTTGAAGAAAAGCTTTGGTTCTAGGAAATTACCCAATGCTGCTGATCTTGGTTAAAGCTCAGTGGAGGACAGAGCCCTGTGCGTCACCCTGCATGACTTGGGGGCTCTCCTTCAGAGAAAGGCTGGCAGTTGGCAAGGAAAACTGAACTACTGCATGAAAAGTATGATGTCTTGGGAGAAAAATTAATTTAGGGACCAGACACTCTAAAAGATACTTAATTTCACCTGACAACGGTGTCAAAAAAAGATTCTGAGTCTGTATTTGGCAGGTCCATCACCTGCTTTGGGAACCACCAGGAGCCACAGAGCTTCTGAGGCTGCATCTCCAACCTCATGGCAATAGATGGGGGCTGGCCTGTGTTGTCACTCCAGAAAGCGCTTCCCAAAATCCCAGTCTGTGTCAAATGGGGCATCTGCGAGCAAGGCTGAAGTCTGTGTACGGAGCAGAGCTGGTGCAGTGGCTGGGGGTGCTTTCAGCAACAGCCACACAGGCTTTACCTCCACGGGTTCAGCTCTTAGCAATCCAACTTCCAGAGGTTTTCATCCTCGGCAGGCATCTGGGATCCATTGCCAGGAGTAGTTTCCCCTTCTTGCAGCTGCATGTGCAGATTTTTTTAAATACTAAATGGTTTAGAGGCAAATGTTTGGGGGTTCTCTGTATGTGTACATGTGTGTGTGTGTGTGTGTGTGTGTGTTGCAGAGCTGCCACCCTCAGTATCTCCCAGGGCCCTCCGAGCCCCACAGCAAACCCACAGTGTGGCCCTGGCTCCATCCCAACGCACCAGTAGCACAACTCAGTGCTAAAGAGACATATTTACAACCTATAAACATATATAAACAGTGACTATAAAATATTTTCCATAATATAGCTGTGGGAATACATGACATTTAAAAATAACTTCCTGTATCTAGATTTATTCTGTGACATGTCTTTTTCTGTTCATAAATCCACTTACCTCTAAGTGCCACAGAACTCTGTGTATGAAAGACAGAATGAATTCATGGGAGACTTTAAATGTAGTTTCTAGGCTAAAAACATGAATGTACCTGGAATATCCGTGGGACTCTGGCCCCCACCCGTAGCATCTCCTGATGCCCCGTCTGTGATGGCACTTCTGTGATGGCACTTCTGTGATGGCATTTCTGTGATGGCACTTCTCAGCCTCCAACATTCACAGCATCTTTCTTTTATTGGTCTGGTGATGCCTTCAGGTTTTGGCACAGCATCTGCTTAAACATGGATTGTGAGCACAGCCTCCTGCAAAATGAGGTTTCAGTATGATCTTCCACTGTCCCAGGCTGCCCCAAGCCCCAGTGTCCAGCCTGGCCTTGGGCACTTCCCGGGATCCAGGGGCAGCCACAGCTTCTCTGGGTGCCCTGTGCCAGGGCCTCCCCACCCTCCCAGGGAACAAGTCCTTCCCAATATCCCATCTATCCCTGCCCTCTGGCAGTGGGAAGCCATTCTCCCTTGTCCTGTCACTCCGGATCCTTGTCCAAAACCCCTCTCCAGCTCTCTTGGAGCCCCTTTAGGCACTGGAATGCTGGCAGTACATTCATGGCATATCCTAGACTCAAAATTCCCATTTTCCATATGCTATTGATCAGTGTCTGGCTAAATCTCCTGCTCAGCCCAGGCAGTGAGAGCTCCGGCCCCCTGCTCATCTCCCACCCCATCCAACATGTGTCCTGACCTTTTCCATGAGTGTTCCTGGGCCAGGTGAGCTGCAGAGTGCCAGGACATGAGCAATATTTACTACCTGACGTGCAGTGGGTGTTGCAATTCCTGGTCAGAATTGTGTTTGAGAGTTATAATAGCGGAGAGAGAGTTATTACCTGGGCTCCCTTCCCGCCTCTTGCGGGTTCCAATCAGACACTGGGTGTTTTTCAAACTGGTTTTTTGAGTGTGTAATTTTAGCACGTACGTCAATAGAAAGGAGAACAAAAACAGAATTCACTGTGATAAAATTAAAAGGACAGAGTCCCTCCTGCCCAGCCCCACCCGGCGAGGACACAGCCCCCCGCCACCTCCCACGCTGGGGGAGCATCACCTTGGGCTGTGTCACAGAGCTGTGAATCAGCTGCCCCCAGCCAGCCTGGCCACCGGGACCCCCGGGTTCCCTCCCTCCCTGCCCGCCTGCCTTTAAAGCCTGGCAGCAGCAGCGTGTGCCCAGCACTCGGTGTCACCCCTGCTGTCACCTCTCTTTGCAGCCGGGCCCTGGGAGAGGCTGCGGGATGGCCGAGGGGGAGATCACCACCTTCACCGCCCTGACCGAAAAGTTCAACCTGCCCCCGGGCAACTACAAGAAACCCAAACTCCTGTACTGCAGCAACGGGGGGCACTTCCTGCGGATCCTCCCGGATGGCACCGTGGATGGCACCAGGGACCGCAGCGATGAGCACAGTAAGCAAACCCGGGGGCTTCTTGGGGCGCTCCTTGCTCTGCGATCCCATCAGCTGGGAGGTGGGGAGCTGGGGAAAACGGGGTCTGGACCAAGGTTTGTGTGACAACACAGCTCCCGGGGGCCAAACACAGCTGTAGCTCATACGAGTCACGCAGGGAGCCGGCCCTGGCAGGAAGGGCTCAGGGCAGCCTGGCATCCCACACACACGGCATCACATGGAATTCTGCGCTGTCTTTGCATTGCCATCTGTGTGCCACAGCCATTTAACAGGTCACGCTTGCCAGGGTCTCCCCTTACCCGTCCCCACCCCTGCAGTCGGTGACCATGGCGGCTCCAGCTTGTGGGACACTGGGACCTGCTGCTGGGAGGAACTGCTCCCACAGATGCCACCACTTGTCCTGCCAAGGAATCATGGGGAATTTTATGCTTTTTGGGCTCTTGCATTACCAAAAACTCTTCAGAGGATTTTTTAACCCGATGCCCAGGAGAGCTGGACAGGCCACACAGCAAAGCTCCTGCAGGGCTCCGTGGGCAGCGGGGCTGGGCTCTTCCCCTTGGCTCTCGGCAGCAACCTCCGGGTGCACCATACCCTGAACATTTACTGGAATGGGACCGCGACCTGCCAGGCTCCTATCTGGTGAGAAGGAAGGGCTGGGAGGAGCCAAGCCAGCCTTACAAAGTGCTAAGAAAAGCACTTTTATTTTCTTTAAACCACAAAAGCACATGTGGCTTCTCCCCCAAACTTAACCTTTCCTCTCGCTATTGTTGTTTTAATGACAGGCAGTTCAGAGCCGAGTTTTAATTACAAACACTGTCTCCCCAGCATGAGGCAGTGCTGGGGGATGGATGAGGATGAGCTCCCTGAGGCTGGATAAACACAGCGTGCGGCTCCAGCCCCCAGCCAGGAATAAACTCAGCACATAACCCTCAAACCCCCGGGAAAGGCAGGATGATGACCCGAAGGATCTGCAAGACAGGACTGGGCTCACAAACACACAAGCAGAGGTGATGTGAGCTCAGGCAGTGCCTCTGCAGCATTTTTCAGAGGTTTTGCTGGAGCCAGAAGGGTAGGTCAGGATGAAGATGACTTCTCCTGGGACCTGGGGATCTACCAAGGACAGGAGTGTCCACTCCCTGTGCCCCAGCTTCGAGCTGTTGTCTCACAGCATCGGTGCTGCCACGCAGCCCAGCCCTTTTCCCTCTGGAAGAGCAAATCCATCACCTTGGAGTGGTCCCCGTGGCTGCACCGTGCACGTGAGCAGTGAGTGCAGGCAGGTCCTGCGTCCCGGCACGCTCACACCTCCCTGGCTGCTGGCCTGGGGCCACGTGTTTGCAAGCTCTGCCAGAAAGGAACCTCCTGTAAATGATCTCATAAACTCAGATATAGGAATGTACTAATATTTACAGAGGAAACTCCTGGAAGGGCTGCGTGCCAGCAGAGCAGCCCTGTGTGCAAGGTACCCTGCTCTGAGCACCGGCAGCTGCCACGTTCCTGCCCCTGTGCCTGGAAAATGATGGAGCTGCTCAGCATCATTCCCTGGTGTGCAAGAGGAGCAGCCCAGACCACGACCGGCACTGTGGGATATTGTCACCCATCTGGGACAGGCACCTGCCAGCCCCAGGGAGGGACGAGACACAGAAACACCCACGGTTCATTGGGAAGCCAGCAGGGACAGCGGTGTTCCAGCCGCAGCAGCGCTCTGCAAACTGCCCGTGCCCATGTGCATTTCGCTCCAGACAAATACCAAGAATTCTTATTCTTCTCTTAAATGGCCTCAGAATTAGGGAGGATCTCTAAGCAGAGCAGAAGGAGTCACTCCTTCTAAGCCTTTTTTGACCAGCCCCACATCAGGATCTGCTTCCCTCATCCTTTGCGTGGGCATTCCAAGCTTGCACCATGGAATGGAAAGAAAACTTACCCGGACACTGCAGATTCTCCAGGATGAAGCTCATGCTCATTTCTACAAAAAGTCTCCTTTTCCCACTTTCGTCCCGTTAATCCATGGAAGGAAATCTCTGTACAGACCTGTAACAGAACCTGTAAGAATTTAGTGCATGAGCTTCTTCCTCCGGACCCACCGTTCTCCCTCCCTCTGCGGCCAAAAAACTCAACATCCCCATCGGCAGCTGGAGGGACCCTCACCCCCCTCTCTCAGGGACAGTTTTTAGGACAGTATCATCATTTTCATCCCATTTCCCTCTTTTCCCCCCGGACTGCTCCTCGGCCAGGTCCTGGGTCTGCAGCAGCTCAGGGAATGCAGGTGGGCTGGGGCTTTCCCAGTGCGGATTCCCAGCCTAAACCAGACACGCACTGGGACCGAGTATTCCTGCAAACCTGCACCCACACAGTTTCCTAATTGACCATCATTTACTGAGCAGGAAGTGCCAAAAATGAAGAATGTGAACCATTACAGCAAAGATTTCACTGGGTGGGTGTTCCGCCAGGCCAAGAGGTAATGTTGCCTTTTACCTCATCTAAATAAGGATAAATAAATTAAATATAAACAGGAAGGAAGGAGCTGGAGCCGAGACATCTGTCCATACTTCATTCAAACCAATCTAAATATTGCTGTTACAAATCTTATGGAAAAAAGCTGCTTACAAGATGGGAATGATCCCTGGGAAGAACTGGAATTTGCAAGTCACTGCGACTGCAGCCACAGCCTTTTCTATTTCCCCATTCTCCATCTACAATGCACCGGATAAATCCAGCTGCAGCACACGGCTGGATGGGATGCTTTGGATCAGGGGTTTGCAGTGCAGGCATCTGCAGGCTGCCCACCCCTGGCTTAGCTCTCAAAATACTTCTTCATATGTCACTCCTTAAAAGTCTTGTCAAACCACATGAGAAATTTGTAAATTAGAGCCAGAATTAAAACCCCAATCTCCTGCGTCCCATTCCAGCGTCGTAACCAAAAGGCTGCCCTTCCTTTGATGTAAAATAAGGGGAAAATTGGTCTTTGGTTCCTAAAGGACGGCTGTGGGGTTTTTTGAAGAAGAGGGTACAAGGAGACACGTTTATTACACACTGTACTGTTTCCTATAAACTCTTTGTCAGCGTCAGAACAAAACACCCCACTAACCTTCCTGGCAGCTCTTTTTTCTCCCTTTCCCTATCTTCCTTTCACTGTTGTTGTCGTTCTATTTTTACCCCCAGTTCAGCTCCAGCTGAGTGCGGAAAGCGTGGGGGTGGTGCACATCAAGAGCACCCAGTCGGGGCAGTACCTGGCCATGGACACCAACGGGCTGCTCTACGGCTCGGTAGGTGGGAGGATCCCGCGGGATCTGACACCGAGGGGGCTGCAGGTCTGCAGAAATCTCACAGCTCTGAGTAATGCAAACCACAGGCAATAATTAGGCCCTGTTTGTGATTCTGGCAGCTGCGCGGCCACTCTGCATCTGGCTTTATTTTGGGGGGAAATAAATAAATTACCAAATAATGCCATTTACTGCCCTGCCTCTGACAAATACTGTATTTCCTACCTGACACTCGATAGATATTGTGCTTCATACCTGGAGCAGCAGCTGCTCTGCAGCCCCTCGGCAGCTGCCACCTGGAGTAGGCGTCCCTGCCCATGGCAAAGGGCTGGAGCTCGATGGTCTTTAAGGTCCCTTCCAACCCAAACCATTCTGGTTCTGTGCTCTGAGCCTGCAGCCACCACCACACAGCTCAGGGCAGAGCAGGAGCCAGGGCCAGGAGCAGCTTATGGAGCACGGGGCTGATTGGTCACTGCCAGTTAAAATTCCCGGGTCACAGACACCTTGCTACAGGAGCGGCCCAGGGGACTAAATCAAGGCCACCTACCCCACACTTTACATATGAGCTTTACTAGGGTGTGGGAATCTCAGAGGTGGGTCTGGATGGCATCTCAGTGGGGAGAGCTGAGCTGGGATTGTCATGTCAGCAGCATCCCCATCCCCACGGCACCGCCCCGGCTCACTGTGCTTCCCCCGGGCTCTCTTTCAGGAGCTACTGGGTGAGGAGTGTCTGTTCCTGGAAAGGCTCGAGGAAAACCATTACAACACCTACGTCTCCAAAATGCACGCGGACAAGAACTGGTTTGTGGGGCTGAAGAAGAACGGGAACAGCAAGCTGGGCCCGCGGACTCACTATGGCCAGAAGGCGATCCTCTTCCTGCCGCTGCCCGTCTCGGCCGACTGAGGCTCGGCCCAGAAGCTCAGAGACAACCCCAAATCCCAAAACCCAACTGCTGCTGCCTCCTTAGAGCTCATCAGAGCTCCGAGCTTTAGGTCAAGGCTTTGCCAAATCTAGCCAAAGCAGAGCCCCTTTGCTCTGCACAAAGCTTTGCAGAGATGAGGGGACGAGCCCTGACACCCCCTCAAGGTCCACGGGGCCCTATGTCCCCCTGCCCTCAGCTGTGTGCCCGTGTGTGCCATGTCCCTCAGTCGTGTGCCCGTGTGTGCCATGTCCCTCACCGTGTGCCCGTGTGTGCCATGTCCCTCGGCCGTGTGCCCGTGTGTGCCATGTCCCTCGGCCGTGTGCCCGTGTGTGCCATGACCTTCACCGTGTGCCCGTGTGTGCCATGTCCCTCACCGTGTGCCCGTGTGTGCCATGTCCCTCAGTCGTGTGCCCGTGTGTGCCATGTCCCTCNGTGTGCCCGTGTGTGCCATGTCCCTCACCGTGTGGCCGTGTGTGCCATGTCTCTCACCGTGTGCCCGCGTGTGCCATGTCCCTCAGTCGTGTGCCCGTGTGTGCCATGTCCCTCACCGTGTGCCCGTGTGTGCCATGACCACGCTGCAGCTCCCAGGACCTGCCCTGGGCAGGCACCCAGAAATGTGCCCGAGGGTCACCCCGGTCCCCAGAGAAGCGCACGCTCTGTGTCCCCAGGCATTCTAAGGAAAACCTCCCTGGATACTGTGTGTTAACGTATTTATCCACCTCGGTGTGCGGCTTCTGACACGCCCTCGAGCAATTCCAGACTGCACCATCAGTCCCCTTATCCAGGGCCAGCCTGGTCAGTGCCAGCCGGGCACGTTAAGCTGAACCAGGCAAAGCTCCAGCCTCAGACCTTGGCCTCCCTCACAACACCAACAGTGTGTATTTCATGCTCCTACCGGCCATATGTTATTTGTATTTATTTATTAAGTAAATATATCTCTTCTACAAGCTGCTCATGAGTAATTCCAGGCACCCTGACGCTGTCCCAGTGGGGATGGGGCAGTGGCAGTGACTGCTGTGAGGGCGTGACATCCCGCAGCAAGGAGCTGCACAAGGGTGGCAGAGCACCGCACCCACTCCCAGACAGATTCCTCCCACTGCCTCTGTGTCCGGCTAAATGGGGATCTAAAAACGGTACCGAGGCCCCGTGGTGGCTCCCAAACCCTCTGTGAAGCTGAGTTTCTCCACTGCTGGCACAATGCAGATCTCCCAAGCAGCTCAAGAGCCACTCCTGCCAGGTGAGAACACCACCAGAACACCGCACTGCCACGCTCCTCCCAGAGCATCCACAGCTCCTCTGGAAAACCTGTGCCAGGGCCTCACCACCCTCACAGGGAAGAATTTCTCTCTAATATCAAATCTAAATCTACCATCCTTCAGCTTAAAGCCATTCCCCCTTGTCCTATCCTGCTGTCAAGGACAGGGACAAGAGACAAGTTCTCCCTGCTCCCAGCAAACCCGGGATCAGCCATCCTCCGTCCAGGAAGGAATAAAAGGCACTGCTGCCTTGTGTATTTCTGCAGCAGCAATTAGCCACTAATTGCTGCACTTTACAATTGCTCTGCTAATTACTGCAGTCCTGAACTTCTGCACTTGCTGGCTCCCAAACCTTCTCCCCAGCACTGATAGCATCTCAGTAATCCCAGTGCTCCCAGGCAAACTGGGAGCTGGCACGGGAATGGCAGAGCCACGGCTGGGAAGGAGCATGTGCCAGGTCCTTGCACCTTCCCCACGGCCCTTCAGAGCTGCTTCCCACCTGTGGGATCCACGTAGAAATCGAGGGGAAAGGTGGATTCTGCCAATCCTGCAGGTCCCAGCTGCTCCTCTTGGCCAAGAGAGGGACCCAACCACTGCCGATGGCCCTGGCTCAGCTGCTCTGGTGGGCCCAGCACGATATTCCCACGGCAAACACAAAGCTGGGCCCGACATGGGGGATGTGGACAGACAACAACACCCACACTCTTCTTAAACACCGTGGTCGCTTTCCCTGTGAGAGGCTGGGCTGTCACTCAAGTGAAAAAGTGAATTAATGCATGAGCGGGAGACCCAGGTTTCTAATTAAACCGGAAAGCTGGGCCACGTAAAGCTGGATTTAGCTGCGCTGCCTTGCAACACCTCATTAACCCAGGGCACTCTCTCGTTAGGATTCTGCCGCGCCGAAACCGCCCCCGCAGGTACGGCTGACACCCAGCTGGGGAAAAATGTCAACACCTGGTCTGAAAAACAATCCCCAGGGAAGCCCAGTAATTGCTTCAGACAGATGGACAAGCCAGCACTGCCCGGACCACTGCACAAACCACGCTCACCTCGGGCTGAGACTCCTTAGGGTGAGAGGCAAAAAAAGGAGAATTATAAGATTTAATAAAATCATTACGCGTGAAGATCTTTCCCGGTAAGTGCTGGGAGCCCGAGTGCGCCGTGAGAGGGTCCCCGGGCAGGGCCGGGCTGCGGGGCGGGAGGCACCGCGCAATAAAGAAAATAAATAAACCCTGCCCCGCCGGCTCCGGGGCCGGCACACGGGAATCGCGCGTCCCCTCCGGGATGCCGGGAGGTGGCGGTGCCGAGGCGCCGGGAGCGCGGGCAGCGGGCGGGGACCGGGCGGGGACCGGGCGGGACCGGGCATCCCCCGCGCTGCCGCTGCCAGCGGGCGGACGCGGCAGCGCCAACATCTGGCTCAGCATCTGGCGCACAAACGCAGCGGGAGGAGCTGCGGCGGCCCGGGACGCGGAGGGTCCCCCCTGCGCCGCTGCTGCGCCCAGCCCGGGGAGCCCCCGCGTGGGGCCGGGGCTGGCCGGGACCCCCGTGCGGAGCAGGGCGGGGACCGCGGGGGGGAGGGCCTCTC
>VZTD01004413.1:936199-975363 GCA_013397725.1 Rhagologus leucostigma
CAGCGTGGCTTCTCCTTCCTCTTCCTCTCGGCCCGTGGCTGCTTTGCCCATGAGACAGCGCCCGGCCCCGGCCCGAAGAGCCAAACCAACCCGAGCGAGGGAGCCTGGAACGGTCTGTCATTAAAGTCTGGGAACTGATGGGAATCCAAGCAAAAGGAAAGCTTGGGTTTCTGCTGCTTTCCTGTGGTTGGCATTTTGGAAAGGCTGCCGGAGGACACACACGTCTCGGGACGGGAGCTGTGGGACACAGTGCTGCCCACCACGAGGTCGTGCGGCATCGTCCCCTCGGAGGCTCCGGCAAGGACCGAGGGAGCCCCGCTGCCCCAGCCTGGCCCCTGGCGATGCTCATCCCTGCACTGGGAATCTCTCCCTGGCGCTGGGGTGCCCTCACCCCCAGCACCCCCTGCTGCACCCCAGAGCTCCCTCCCCACTGGCAAGAGCTTTCCCAGAGCACAGGTTATGCCAGACCACTTTAGGATGTCCTGACTGAGACAGGCTCTTGGGACTCCACATCTATTCCCATTTGTGCCACGGCTCCGTTTTTAGAGGCAGGATCTGAAGAATTCCAAAGCTGTGGAGGGAGCTCTGGTAAACCTCTGTCCAGGGTAGTAGAACAGTGTAAATCTGTTCGTTAAAGAGGAGCGATTTCCATGAGGAAGGTCCCGTTGGGAAGAATGGAGGGATTTGCCAGAGCAAAGCCTGCCAAACCCCTGCCTCACAGCACCACCTCGGTTCGTGCAGGTTGGGCTCTCTCTCAGCACGTGCAGCAATTTGTTCTGGCTAGAGAGGGCGGCTTGTGGCAAGCGCTAATCCCAGCTCTGGGGTCGAGTCCCTCAGGAGAGGGGAGAGGCCCCCGCTCCCAGCCCTGGCTCCTCCCGAGACACTGAGCATCCAAAAGCAGCAGCTTTGTGTAATCCCCACACAAAGAGGTGGTCACTGCTAACGGGTTTACCTGCTTAATTCTCCCTGGCCCTTCCTGGCTCTCAGGGTTTTCCCTTCCCCACTGGCTCGGTGTTACAGGAAACTCTGCTTCCCACATTAAGCAGATTGTCTGCGGCAGGACAGGCAAAAGCATTTATCCCGCTGAATTCCCGAGCCGTGACACCGCGGTGTTTCCGGGATATGAATCCTCTGTCACTCACATCCTTCCCTGCCCTGTTTCCGGAGCCGAGCCTCGACACATTGATCAATTTATCAGCCGAGGCACGGAGCATCTTCAAGCCCCCTGCCTCCCAAAGCGCTTCCCCTGGGACCATCTGCTGTCACCACCGACCGCCCAGAGGAACGCTGGTGCTTGTGGTGACCACCAAAACATCTCCCACCCCCCTGCCAGGGCTCATCCCTGCCCAGCACAGCCCCACATCAGGGGGTCCTGGTGGTGGGTACGCTTGGCACAAGCTCAAACACTTCCCACCACCCCAAATGTACTGCTTTCTGCAGAAATTGTCCCAACATGGGTTTCCTCCTCTTGCAGGAGAGAAGGTGGGAAGGACATCCACACCCACATGTGCCAAAAGAGCCAACCTCTGCAATGTGCCTCAATTAAAAAGGGTTTCTAGGCTCAGATTAGCAAACGTTGGCCTAATTTGAGAAGAAAGGGCTCTGTCACAGCACTGCGGGGCAGGACACTGGGCAGGAAAATCATTTCCAAGCACAGCCATAAAAGTTACAACTTGGTAACTCAGGCTGCAAGGTTTGCGCTCCTTAGAGAACAAAGCCTCAAGCTCAGGTCCAAACCCTGCTCTCCAAGGACAGCTCCAGCTTTCCAAAGCAAATCCAAGCGCAGCTCAAAGCCATCTGAATCCAATCGCTGCTCACTCGAGCAGATCCCCCTTGTCACTGAGCACGGAAATTCAATATATGGGAAGAACTTGCAGCAAAAAAACCGAAATTCTGTTTATTTTCCTAGCAGGAGTTTGGCCTAAACCCTTCACTTTTGGAAAGAGAGTCAGTAACTCTGTCACTTCTTTTTTTACCCTCCTTTAATTACTTTTCTAACCTAAATGAGAACCAAGAGGAAGGCTTGGGGCACCATCACAGCATCTTTGCCCAGATGTACCCTGGCCAAAAATGCGATTCCAAAATGAGACACTGTAATGAATTATAACTAAACCACTGTTTTACCAATTTTTCTCAGAATCTGGACAGGTTTTCCCCAATACAAAAAAAAATCATATTTCTTTCTAGCCAAACAACCTGTCTAAGAAAGGGCTTGGGAAGGGCATCCATGAGGATGTCAGTTGTCATTGCAGATGCTTTGTGCCCAGAGGAAAAGGCACATGGACACTGTGCTTTGGCTTTAGCTCCAACACCATGAGGAAACCCTGGGCCCAGCTCAAGCCATGCTGCTGTGCTGGGTAACTCAGCTCCTTCCCACATCAGGCTTCACCTTTCTGTGTGCACCGTGGAGTTTACATTGTGTTAAGCCCATCTAGACGCAGAACCATTTCCCCCTGTTAACAGCCCCGCCGCTCCTCCCCAGCACCGCCGCACGCCGCTAAGCCCCGGCGATTAACGCTGTCTCCACCAAAGAGCAGAGAGGCCCCCACGGCTCCCAAATGCCCTCTGCTCGCCCAGCCTGCTCTGGGCTGGGGTTCTGGAACAGGCCTTCGTCCCTCCCAACGCTTGTGACACGTTAATTCATGCCGTGCCCACGGGATGGGCCCCACCGTGCACAGTGCAGCTCCATGGCCCGTCCCACTCCCCCAGCCAGCAGCAAACCCTTCAAAACCACCACTTCTCCTTCCTCACTGAACTGCAGGCTTTAACCTCATTTTTTTTAGTAAAATCCTTTTTCTGGTGTCACTGCTCTCTCAGGTGCTGCCCACATTCCCAGGTCCTGCTGTCCGGCGCTGCCGCAGCTCCCGCCCTGCTGCTGCCCACCCTATCTCCCAGCTCACCTGCCCCCATAACCAACCAGAACTTACACCCCACAGAAGAGTTAAACCAGTCTGGAGAGTTGCTTCTGCCCCACTTTGCTGCCTGAACACCGTCCAAAAGCAATTCCGCAGCACAATAACCCCGGTCAGGAGCAGTGAGGTTCTGCAGGGACAGACGACGCGACAGCAGCAGCACCGGCCACCCCGTTCTCTCCAGGATTTTCCCCCAAGGCCATTTCCATTCACAAACACAAATCGGTTTTCTTTCCCAAAGCTGCCAGCGCTGAACCCCCAGTCTGGGCTGTCCCCCCTCCCAGGCTGTGCTGCCTGGCCCTGTCCCCAAACTTGTCCCCTCAGGGCACAGGGACCCCAAGGAGGCCAACACAAACTGCACTGGGAGGCCACACATAACACTGACAAATCTGCAAATAAGTGTTGAAAATGAGAAGAAAAGAAGAAATAAAAGGACTCATAGGAAGGAATCTGCTCGGGGAACAGCTCCATCTGGGCTTGGCACCAGGGCGCACTCACCACATCACCGCTGAAGGGACGATGGGTTCTGGCCAGCAACAGAGCTGCTGGCCCCGGCCCCACAGGGATTCGGCCAGTTCAAACGCTGAGGCTGCAGGAATTCTCTGCTGAAACGGGGCCACACAGCCCAGGATTCCTGAAAAAGGAAAATAGGTGGGTGCTTCCTTCACTCCCCTGCCCTGGCCAGGCTGGCAAGGGTCCCCAGCACCAGGAGCTAGGGGCTGTGAGCAGCATCACCTCAGGTCTCTGTCCCACAAAGTCACCGCTTCCTTCCTGTGCTTTATTTATCCCATGTGTTTATTTTCTATACAGTTTGTCCTGAAATACGGCAGTTTGGACTTTCGAGGCTTTCCTATTCACTGGGGTAAACCCCACATGTGGGATGACAAAGAGATGGAATCAGCCAGCGCTGATTCTGTGCTCTGGCTTCCGCCAGCTCCACAGAGGCTCTGTGGGCTTTGGGGGTTTTTGTTTCTTGGCTCTTTTTTCCTTTCTTTTTTTTTCCCAACTGAACTGGTGCTTTTAACACTTCCTTGCTTAAATCTTTTCAAAAGTTAGAAACAAAAAAAAAAGCTCTGCTGAGATCTACTTTTCCAGGTTGTCATGAAAACAAGAGAATCTCTCAGGATGCCCCGGGTGATTGCTGGGATATGCCACTAGAACAGCGACCACAGGTCCTGTTCTGGGGGTGTAACAGTGCTCCCCCACCTCACCAGGACCTTAATTCTGGGCATTTGGGGACAGAGCTTCTCTGTGATGATGACAGCAGGATGCTCAGCCCCAGCTGGAGCAGTGCCATGACCATCCCCCAGCCCAAGGATAAAGAACGAGAATTAAAATAAAGGAAAAAAACCCTCTTTGAAATCAGTTTTAAGTAAACAAAAAATTGATCTCACAAGCTTCAGTAACCACAAGCATAAATTTGGGGTTGGCTGGGCTCTGTTTTGCTTGGGTTCTTCTGCATCACATATGAAGCCTATTTTAGGATGATTTGCTTGAGCACTTCAGCACATCACCAGGGCCAGCGTGCACTGCACAGTCACCCAGGAGCCACTGCTGTCCCCATGGCCGCGGGGGGAGGGAGAGGCACAGCTGGTCTGGAGGGCAAACAAAGTCACTCATCCCTTGGGCTCCTACTACCATGGGCGAGCTCTGGCACGAGTTCTCACACTCAGCTTCTCCTGCTGCTGGCCACGCTCTCGGCTACACTGAGCCTGCTGCCTGTTTTTATCCACAGCCTGGAAGGAGTCCCTGGATGCCCATCCTCGCCCCAAGACGGGCAGCTGTGGCAGCTGTCACCTCCCCAAGTGCGGGGACAGAGGCACAGCTCAGCCAGTGATCACGCTCCCGTGCGAGCTCGGCTCCAGCGGGAGGGAAAGCAGAGCCCTGCCTGAGTGGTGGCAGGAGAACTGCAAAGCTGCAGGGAAGAACATCTCACCACAGCCTTCCGGAGAGATAAGGGCCCGGGGGCCACGGTCCTTGGCTGGAGGGAAGGCAGGAAACTGCTGACAGCCTGGCCCTGGACACTCCTCTGCTTCCCAGCTTTCCATCGGCTCCAGCAGCTTCTGCCTGTCCCGAGTTCCCCCGGCGCTCCCAGGCTCAGGACACACTGCCGTGGTCAAAAGTTACTCCTTCTCCACCCGCTGGCCAAGCGGGAGCAGGGAGGCAGAGCCATTCCCTCATCCTCACAGGAGAGGGGAGGTCAGGCTTGGCTGGGAGCAGGACCCCAGGCAATGGGGCCGAGGGGAGCAGGGCCCCAGGCAACGGGGCCGAGGGGAGCAGGGCCCCAGGCAATGGGGCCGAGGGGAGCAGGGCTCCCACGCAATGGGGCTGAGGGGAACAGGACCCCAGGCAATGGGGCCGAGGGGAGCAGGGCTCCCACGCAATGGGGACGATGGGAGCAGGACCCCAGGCAATGGGGCCGAGGGGAGCAGGGCCCCAGGCAACGGGGCCGAGGGGAGCAGGGCCCCAGGCAATGGGGCCGAGGGGAGCAGGGCTCCCACGCAATGGGGACAAGGAGAGCAGGGCTCCCACGCAATGGGGCTGAGGGGAGCAGGACCCCAGGCAGTGGGGCCGAGGGGAGCAGGGCCCCAGGTAATGGGACGAGGAGAGCAGGGCTCCTAGGCCATGGGGCTGAGGGGAGCAGGGCTCCCAGGCAATGGAGCACGAGCTCGGAGCTCTGGGATGGAGGGAGCCCGCTGCAGAAGCACGAGTCCAGCACAGAACAGTGCAGGCTGCTGTGGAATCCAAGTATGAATTGCTAGAGCTGGCACATCACTGCTGAGGCTGGAGGCCACACACAGCTGGAGCTTTAGCTGCCCTGACAAAACCAGCAAATCAAACTCACACCTAGAAAACACCGGCAGCTCATCCCCAAGTATTTTGCATTCAAAGAATGACTGCTGTTATCTTCCAAAACTCTCTGATTAAAATCTCTGTCTAACTGGCACGACTGCAGGTTGGCTGCATTTATTCATTCGCCATGAGTGAATTGTTCAGTTTTCCAGAATCCCAACGCAGAAACCCTCCCCACTGGGATGAACAGGACGTGCTTTTAGTGGTTTAGCAACTGTGCATCCTGTGTGTCCTTCGTGACTGCCACGAGCCCCACCACAGCTCCCTCACACTGCTTTAAGCACATCTGCACTTTTGCAGTAATTCAATATAAATATATATTTATATCAGGTCCAGGAGTTGGACTCAATGATCCCTGTGGGTCCTTTCCAACACAGGATATTCCATGATTCTGTGATATATTTGTCATACATTCAGGAAGGCTGACTTTTCAAAGTCTTGCAGGGCTTGGAACAAGCAACAATTGTAATCAGGAAAAGAGCAGAGTGAGACATCTCCCATCTTTTTATGGAATAAAAGTCCCATATCTATCATTATAGGGATAGATCTGATATTAAACTCAAGCTACCTGAGTACAGGAAAAAAAAAATCAGGATTCTACAAAGAAAATTCCATACTATTGCTGTCAGATTTTAACATTTCAAGACAGATAGGAAAAGTATTTCTCAGCTATCACAGGAAATCATCTGGAATTTCTGTGGAAAAGAACCTGACCTGCTGAAGCACAGGGAGAAGAGCACATGGAGACACCAGGGCCAGGGCAGCACCTCACCTCAGTCACCAAAGACGGTTCAGGTGTGAGCATCATCTGGCACAGAACCTGGATCTCTTCCCCTCACAACAGCAGCTCCAGCCCCTGTGTGTTCTTTGTGCATCCCTGGATAGAAAGAATAATTCCAATTGTCCATTAGCTGTGATTATTTGGCATTAGTGAGGTTCTGTATTTTGCTGCTGGTTCTTAAAACCTGCCATGGTTGGCTGAGGAAGCCTGGGGATGGCCAAGGAGGTTTCTTGAGTTCGGTTAATATCAAGATATTTAACTTCTTAATAAATTTTTATGCTTTTGCCAATTTTATTCAAATCCAATAGATCTTATCTCTCTACCAGCAGCATCTGGACTGCTGTGGAAGAGCAGCATCTCCATGGAGAGATGTGAGGGGGCACAAGGGACAAAACCCTGTCCCCAGGGCTTGTCCTCCCTGGTCAAGCCCACGCAGCAGCCTGCAATGTCCTACTCCAGAGCACAGGAGCTTTAACCACCTGCTGCCAGCGGGAAATGACAATGACAGGGAGAAAAGGCAGATTTTATTGTGTCTGGAGGACTGCAGCTCCGTGAAGCTCAAGTATTCAAATAGAAAAGAATCTTTTGTCCAGGAAACTGAGCACTAATAATAACATTTCCTCCCGCGAAGAAGGCTTCTTCCCAGCTGCTTTCCACGGTCTCTGCCTCCTCCTGTTCTCTGGCACTGTCCCAGACCTTGTCACCCCCCTTTCCCCCTTCAGGCTACAGAACACCCCACGGTTTTCCAGGCTGCCTTCACTCCACTCCCCAGCTTTCCCTCCTCCACCAAACATCCGGATTTTCTATTCGATTCCCTGCTCTGTTTTCTCCTCCAGGCTGTCTTGGCAAGCACACACCAAGAGGAGGAAGCCTCTCCTGTGGCTCTGGTGCCCAGAGCCACGGCACAGCCCAGTTCCCACATCCTTACTGGGAGAGCCTGGTCCTGCTCACACAGACATCCCACTCAGGGAGCACAGGACACCAGCGCAGAGCCAGCACCAGCATCTTTTCCCAAATGCCCACAGCTTCCCAAAGCTATGGGGGAATTTTAAGAGAGATGAAAGAGGACACAGCCCAACATTCCATCTGTTCATCAACTTTCCAAACCCCGGCCAGAGCATGGAGGTGCTCCAGCTCTCCAACCAGCTACAAATTACTGAATTATCCATTCATTTCCTATGGGCACACTTCCCAAGTCAGCCCTAAAGAAAATCCACCCCAGGACACCAGTCCTGTGTGTGGGTGTCGGGATCCACTTCTGTGGCAGCAGAAACACACTTGGGGTAGCCGGGTACCTCATGGAGGGAAAACAGGGAATTTCCTGGAGCACAGACCAAGCCCTAATTTGTTCCTGCCAGCACAGAACAATGTGTTGGAGGAGCTAGCAGCCATCCTCTGGGAGAGCAGAGTTGTGGTTCCCATCCTCCCCTCTGGAATAACAGCCCTGTCCCCATGGCTGGCGGGTCACACACCAGTGGTCCCAGAGCCGAGGGCTGGGGGTCCCCCGGGACCATCGCACGGCAAAGGAGCCGGCCTTGCACCCCCTTGCTGGGGCAACACAACGTGAAGAAAGAGACTGAGTGGTCAGAAACGAGATCTTTTGGAAATCAGGTCTTACCTGGAGGAAATGTAGGGCTGAGGGAGCTGTGTCTGGGGTGGAAATGGGGAGTTAGAGCAGGGGGCTGTGGCTGCTCGGAGATCTCAGCTCACATCCTTCAATATCCTGCTGCTGTCGGGGGAGCAGAGGGTCTCAGCAGAACCACGGCTTTACAAGGTGACAAATCTGAAAACCAAAGTGCTGGGTAACAAGAGGGATAGAACGAAATGATCAAAAATAAAGGGGTTTAACGAAAACAGGTCTTGTTTCCATCTTAAAGAAGGTGAAGAGGCAGGACAATTCTTATCCATAGCTCAACATATTTACTGGAATTAATTTAAGAACAGAAAATTCACAGATAGAAAAAATATGCTTCAATCGAGACTGAAGTGTCCTGACAGTGTTGGTGCAAAATCTTTGTTGGCTCTACTAAAATAAATTGCATTTAATGTTGGTTTGATCGCCTGAGTTCAACAGGACCACAATCCTACCCTGCCCTCAAGCCAGCCTCGGAGCAGAGGATGGGAGCGGAGTCAGGAAAGCTGCAAGATATTAACAAAAATATTGAAATTAGGGTCCAGGTTTCCATACACAAAACCCTGAAGAAACTGGATCCCAAGTGCCAGTTTTAATTAAATACCAGCTTGGAATATTATAAAAATCCGGGAAGTAACATGTAATTATGCATCTACAAAGCTGATGACTCAAATTATTCTATTGATTTGAAATACAGTGTGTCCAAATGCATTTTACATATGTAATAAACTTGTTAGCTTAATATGTGGAGACAACACTGAAATCTGTGTCTGATTTTAGAAACAAGTGGCTAAATCCCTGACCCATTCATCTGCATGAGAAAAGGGAAACAAAGGCTTCGCTCCTTTTATTTTATTTTATTCTTACACAAGTAATGATTTGGGAAATGTACATGATCATCAACACTATAATCACCATCCTGAGCCTGTAATTCCACGAGGGAAGCCTGCACTGCACATAAACTAAATCTACTGGGGGCTGTTGAAGCTTAAGTTCCTTAAGAATTATTTTTAAGTTCCTCTCCATCAAGGATGTTATAAGTAATGAGAGCAGCTGCAATTGTGGCTTTTTAGAAAGTGTTCTCGAAAAGCTGCTTTAAAGGTCGTGATGCTGAGCCTGTGGTGCCTGGGCTGGCTGGTAGAAAGGAACGGCATTTTAGCTGGCACCTGGCTGAGCTTATATTTTCATTTGTAAAAACTGAAAAATTCTTGGAAGAACTCCACAGCCTACCAAAAAAAAAAAATGTTCTTCTTGAAAACTAGTTACGAGTTAATGATAATTCCACTTTGGGCAGGAAGGAAGGGTTTAGGCTGGACGTCCCTGGGTGAGCGGGAAGGATGTTAAACCACAGCCCTGCTCAGGTCCCACTCCCAGCCCAGGCTCTGCTCAACGGGACAAAACGCCCCATTTCCAGGAGATTCATTAAACATCTTCCACAGAACCAAATTACTTTTATAGGCACTAAGTAATTCTGGATATGTGAAAACTTTCTGAATGGAGTTCAAATCCACCTTTTCCTTTGATACATCCCTAGAAGGAACCTCAAATATTAAATCCTGAGAAATGTACACAAAACCACGTAAAAGCTGAGACGTCCTTGATAAGTACAATGTACTTGATAAGCACAGTGGGATCCCTCATGCCAGAGATACAGGAAAACAATCATAGACATCACAGCAAAACTCAGATTCTGATTTATCCCCACATTTAGCTACAGCCAGGGTACAATTCTGGTTAGAGTGTCTATTTGTCTAAAAAATATATATTTAACAACTTTAATGAGCTTTGGAGTGATCCTGTGTTGGGAAAAGAACAGTTTATTAATCGGAAGGACCTGCTGTAACTTCCACATGAGAAACAGGCTGCAAAATAACCAAAAGGGAGCTGTACAAGGACAGAGTACCACCTCTCCTCTGCATGGAAGGAAAACCTGCACTGCTATTCATTTCTTTCCAGAAATTGTCCAGATTTAAGACGTAAATGTCCAGATTTAAGATGGTTAACATGGATTAGCAAAGGTTTAGAATCTTGGAATCCTAGAATCCAGTTTTACTTTGCCCATTTCTTCACTGACATAAATCACAGAATCACGCAGAATCAGGGAATCGTTAAGGTTGCAAAAGACCTCTAAGATCAGGTCCAACCATCAGTCCATTCCCATCACCATGTTCACCACCAAACACTGTCCTTGAGTGCCAGATCTGCATATTTTTTGAACACGTCCAGAGGTGGTGACTCCACCACTGCCCCGGGCAGACTATTCCATCCAGTACTTGACAAACCTTTCCATGAAATAATTTTCCTAATATCCAATCTAAACCTTCCCTAGTGCAACTTGAGGCCATTTCATCTTGTCCTGAGGGACCCCAGGGCAGGCACAGGACTCTTGCAGCTCCATAGCTTTTACCAGGACTTATGTACCAGACAGAAATACAGAGCTCATGAGAGCCAGGCAGAGCTGGAGAGCAGAGCAGTGCAGCACCTCACCAGCTCCTGCCCTGGAGCTGGGATGTGTCCAGCTCTGCTCGCCCTCAAACCAGGGCACCTGAGGGATCACCACCTTGGAAGAGGGGAATGAAAATGAGATGGATGTGTCCTACTGATTCCTTTGCCAACAGCCCACATAAGCTGGCATGTGCACATAGAAAACCTCGACTGTCCCTTGTCCCCTGCAGAGCTCCGGAGCTCCACCACGTCCCGTACTCATAAATGTTTCATTGCACTTCTGGAAAACAGGCACTGCTTTTGAGCAGTCTATGAAACAATATTGTAAACAGCTCAGCTATTCTCCCCTCTGGCCTTGGCAGAGCGCAGAACAATGTGCATTCAGGGATGAAAACCCTCTGCCTTGGCCATCCCGATCCAGGGATGCTCAGCGTTGCCTTCCCACCGCACCAGGGAGAGGTGATGGGGCTGGATGGAGGGTCATGGCACAAAATGAGCCAGGCAAGGGAGAGGGCGTCAAGTGAGCAAGCCCACAGTTGACAGGGATTGCAGGATTTAAGCTGGAGCCAGTGAATACCCTGGGCTGGATGCGCCCGCCTGAAAAACAAAAAAAAATCCAATAAAATGGGCAGATGGTCCTGGAGACGTGGGGGGAAGGGGGCTGGAAACGAGGAAACCAGATATTAAAAAATGTAAATGAGAGGGAAATTATAAAAAGCATAAAGCTCCTGTCCCTGAGGGAACAGCTGTGTATGCTAATCCCTCCTGGGCTGCTCCTTTTGGATCTCCCTTCCTTCCTTCCTCCGTCCCTCTCTAATAGCTCCCTTGTTCCTGCTGGACAAAACCGGCCCTTTGTGGCTGCTCTCAGAACAACATTAAAAACAGGAATAGGGAAATTGTAAACAGGAGGCTTTTGGCCTACAGGCCAAGGCACACACCGGCCTCTGAGGTCTACTTCATGCTAAGCAAAGAAACAGATCTTTGTTGCTAAAGGGATTAGGGCTGCGGGATTTCGGAGGCTCGGCAGAGGCATTCAGCTGGCCTGAAGTGGGGGCTTTGTAAAGAGATACCTCCATTATGGCCCCGCCAGCGGAAACGGCTCCCGCTCTTTATGCACCGGGGTAATGCGATATTGTTGGGGGCTGAAGGGCTCTCCTGAACCGGCCCTATCTGCTCAATGGCAAATTCTTTCCCTGCTAAATGGATGGGGGGTAATTACCTTCGCTGGGGGGCAGGGAAACGGCCCATCTTTAACCCTTAGGTGCTTCAGTAAGAGCCTCCACAGCCAGAGCCCGCGGTCGCGATGGGCCTCCAGATGAGCACCTACCACCCGCCAGAGTTCTACCTCAAAGTCCTCCTCCAACAAACAAGCACATGCCATAAAATACCCACCACCTGCGTTATTCCAAGGCTCCCTTAGCCCACCTTGGCTCCCAGGGTGCCAGTAACCCACACCACAAGCCCCAGCACAGCCCTTGACCAGAACCATCCATAGCACCACATCTTCCCACTGCCCAGGGTTAGTGCCCCGCGTGGGGTTTGTGGTTGGGGTTTTGGCTGGGGGTGCCCTTTTTCTCTTTTTTTCTTGGTTTTAGAAATAATCAACCAACTCCTTCTGGCTGAACAATAACCTACGTTCAGGTTTGTGTGAAGATTATCCCTCAGTTGCACACAGCCCACCCCACCTCTACGTAAGTATTACGGATTTTTCCGTGGTTGACTTCTAATTAAATTCCCCAGCTGAGCGCAAGAGCCATGGGAAGATAGGCATGCTCACAAACAGCATGGTTCTGCCAGCCCCTGTGCTTCCAGTGGGAATCTCTCCCGGAAAAGGAAGGAGGGAGCACTGAGCCTGCCACAGCTGAACTGTCTCCATCAGCACAAACACGCTGCCTTCATGTTTGTAGAGCGTGGGACATCCAGGCATGGGTGGTCACACTTCTCTTAGTGGTAACTAAGAATTACTCCTTCTTTTCCCCCAAAACCGAGAGCATTTGCAACTGGAAGGTGGCTCTGCTCTGGAAAAAGAATAGAAGTTCACTGCAGAATTTAGAAAGGAGAATAAATATGAAATAATTTGCGTCGGGGGCTGTTGGACACAAGATTCTGCTTGGGCTGTACCAGCGTTGCCGGTGACCTGCTGCTGGCTGTCACCTCTGCCACCACCCCTCTGCCACCCACCTTTCTCCAGTGCCACCAGGGTGTCCTGGGGCCGTGTGGGGAGAGGGAAGAGAAGAGCTGGCTTTGATGGCACCGTTCTAAGCCATTCCAATTTTCAGCAACACAAACCGGTCATATTGGCATGAAGTTCCTTAAAACCCATTAATGTGAGGTTTACAGGCTGGCCTGATAATAAAAGCCAACTAGCATGCAATCCATCTTTAATTTTTTTGTTCAGGCACTGCCTAAATTTCAGTCTTCTCCTTTTTGGCTCTAGTTTCAGACTCTCTTCCCAGGAAAATGTTTGTAAAAATAATTTGCTATAATTAGAAAAACGTTTCAATGGAAATTCATTACTGAAAGCCTGTCCTGCCAGTGGGAGCAAGGCAGGCTCCAGGACACCTCTCTGGTGACGTGTTCCTGCTGAACTGACAACCCAAGTGACACCCGTGTTTGTGTTGCGAGAGCTGGAGTTCCAGGCTTGGAGTTCCAGCTCCCAGAATCAAAGGATTATGTGTGGCTTGCTACCTCCATTAAAAAGATCTGTTGACTCCAGTCCCTGTGCCTGGTGAGAGTCCTGACTCCCAACGAGAATGGGAATAACAAGAGCAGGATATCTGTTATTTTGAGGGTATTTTGTGCGATACCTGCTCGGGTGTGGCAGTGCCACTGAGAGCTGGGGCTGTACCTGTTTCTAGAACTCAGTGTTTGGCCTCACAAACAAAGACAGAGCCTCTGCGTCCTGCCCTGGGTAACCTGGGAGCCACCTCCCCTCGGGAGGAGGGGGAACATCATGGCAAGGACCAAGTGAATTTGGCCGATGTCACCAAGCCCAACCGATGCCTGAGTTTTAGGTGTGCCAGAGCTCTGAGTGAGGAGCTCTGTTATCCCATGCTCCCCCTGGGGTCACCACAAAGGCTCCCCACGACTGGAAACCAGAACTCCAGCCAGGGATCAGCGTTCCCTTCGCTGTCCCTCTCTCCACCCCTTTGCTCCGATGCAGAGCCCTTCGGATCCAGCATCCCACCCACGCTGCTGCAGCACAAATCCCTCTGCTCTCCCCAGCCCAGAGCTTCCCTCCCAGCAAGGGAAAGCACAGCTTGCTCATGTTTGTTAAAAAGGGAGATGGCACAGAAAGGCAACCCCTGATCACATCCCTCTGATCTGGGACTCTGAGCTTTGAATATCCCTTCAGGTCCGGGACTTTCCAAGGGCAGAGAGCAGGCTGGGGGCTGAGGGATGGTAACTCCCTGACCAATTACAAAGTAATTAAAAGACCCACCAAGAAAGCTTTGCATATGGACTTTAATTATTACACCACAGTCCTGCCAGAAAAACACAAAAGAGGATCTTGGGCAGCTCGGAGGATGCATATGGCTTGTGTAGGTGGAGAGACCTAAGAGACTGTTACTTTGGGTAGGAAGTGGATTTTCCCTCTCCTATAATCTTGTTAAATTACCCTGGTTTTAAATCAATGATTTATATCTCCCTCTTCAAATCCAGAGGGGGAAAATAAAACCCAAACCCTCTCTAAACACTCAGTGTGTGACAAGCAATACATTTTCACTTTCATTTACCCTCACACTGCAAAGTTCACTCAGTGAACCAGAAGTGTTAAAGGAAAATACTGGGAAGGACTGGTTAAAAAGAAAACTTTGGCCGAAGTGAGATGGAAAACAGATTTCCCGGGTTAGGTAAGCATCAGAAAATAATACATAATGTTAGACATCCGAAAAGGGAAGTAGGAAAATATTTAGGAATTTGCATAACCATTTGCAGCCTAAGAAAAGCACAAAAAAGCAGTTTCATTAGGGAAGGACACTGCAAACAGCGCCAGGAGTTGCCACGCTCCGGGATCTTCCTGGGAAATGGCCATATCCTGTGCCCAGCACTGGTTTTCTGGGAGCTGGCTGAGGATTCCCAAATAGATTTTTGTTTGCCCTTTGGGTTTCAGGGAGCCTCCGGCCCTTCTCAACCAGTTTGCATCTGTGCAGGTCCTGCAGCTTCCAGGGGGAATCATCTCTTAGCAACACTCACAAAAATAAAATAAAGTAAGACCCAGCACAGACCTGAAACTGAGGCCACTCTGCAGCCCACCTGCAACAGGGAGCACTCCAAGTCTGTCCAATTAACATCTCTTCCACCTTCCAGCTTTGTGAAAGCCCCACTGTGCCGCCACGGAGCACCAAGCCTTCGTTATTTGAAAGCCAAACACGTCCTGGGCTGCACTAAAAGAAGGGTGGGCACAGGTCGAGGTGATTCCTCCCTCTATTCCACTCTAGTGAGGCCCCACCTGGAGCACTGTGCCCAGCTCTGGGGCCCCCAGCACGGGAAGGACCTGGACCTGCCGGAGTGAGTCCAGAGGAGGCCACGGAGATGCTCCAAGGGCTGCTGCTCCAGGAGCAAACAGCTCTGTCCTACAGCCCAAACGCCCCGTGTGAGGTGCCACCAGCGGGGACAGCGGGGAGGAAGTGCGTGTCCCAGCGCCAGGAGGAAGCACTGACATCACCCGTGGACGTCTTTAGCTCTGCTGACTCACTGCTCTTCCCCCCAGCAGGAACAACATCCCAGCCCCGGGAGCATTCCCAGCGCAGCCGTGTCCCTGCTGCTGCATCCGGGGCTGAGCAAGAGGGGAACTCACAAAAGCCCCTTTCTATTTCGGGGTGAGGTGGATGGAAATCACCAGGCTCCCAGTTCCCGTGGGAAGACATCAATAACCTCCTGGACACCGCCACATCCTTTAACAACCGTGCTATTATGGGATGCTGAGCGAGCAGCCATGGGGCTGGCGAGCCCCTGGTGCTCCTTCCCCACCAGGCACTGCCAGCACGGTCCCACCGTGCCCCAGCCCTGGCACGGCACAGGATGGGACTTTGTGTGCCTGTCCCCACTGCCCACGGCGTGCTTGGAAAGGAAATCCCCCCACGTGGCCTGGAGCACCGTGAGGGAAATAAAGCCATCTGTTCATTGAGACAGGCCAGCTTCAAACCAATTAATGTAAAGAGCCTGTATTAAAGGGTCTCTCCTCGATGCAAATCCCCTCTTGTAAACAAACCTTACAGGTCCCAGCCCCAGTCTCCAAGGCAAGTTCCAATCTGATTAGTTACTCCACATGCCTTAAATTCCCCCTTACAGTTACCAGTGAATAAAACTATCTTTTTGCTGAGATGTATTAAACACGTACTGAATTTCACCTTGAGGTGTCCTTTGCAGTGATTAGTGAAACTGGGACCTCTCTGGGTGAAAAGCAAGCAATTTAATTTGTTTCTTGGCAGTATTTGTCCTCCAGACCACCACCCACACAGCTCAGCACACACTGAGTTTTATCTCCCGTGTTTGCAGCACTCTGGACTATTTCTGGGTGCCTGCCTAAAGCAGAGCACAGAGGGCAAGGTGTGTAGTTCAGTATATTAAAAACAGGAGAATGAATTAATGAGAAGGGAGCTCAGCAACAGCTTTGTGCCATTCTCTGAGCAGCAGCCCTGGAAAGCACCCGTGGGAAAAGCACTGGGTGCAGGTGAGCTCACCTGGGCAGGACAAGGGCTGAGAGTTCCGGCAGGAACACACACTATGGATCCTGGAAAAGCAGTGGGATGAGGAAACAGTCCCCCCTACAGAGGAAATGCATTTGTTAACTGATGGTTTAAACGTGGGAGCACCAAACTGGAGCCACAGGCTGCTCCTGCACAGCTCAAGGAACCCCAAGGAAACCCCACAGCTGCTCTGAGCGGGAGCCTTCTCTCCCTACACCAACAGCCACTTTCTTTTCTCAGATAATTCATTTGTCTTCTCAGTCTTTCCATTTAAAGGCACGAGTCTGAAAGCTCCTCAAATTGTAACAGAACCTGGGAAAAGCATAATGTGCATCCCAGTCCTTTCCAGCTTCATCCCCACCCCGCTCTGCTCCCCACAGCAGGGATGTGGTTCCAGCTCACCTCAGTCCAACATTATAAAGGGTTTGATCCTGAGTTGAAACCAGCCTGATTTCTTCCCCTTGCTTTGTACATCACTTCTTCTATTCTGTTTAAAAACAGGCAGGAAACTGATAAAATGATGAGAGCTAACTGAATATGAAGCAGTTTATACCTCACTGATTTGCTTTTCTTCGCTGTAAAGGAGAGTCTGTAGATGTTACCTGGGATGTTCACACAGAGGCTTTGCTTCTGTTGTCTTGCTTCGAGTCAGATCCCACAGTCTTCACTCAGGAGAAGTCTCTTTCCCCCAGCAGTAACGGAAATTCCCCAAACATGGACAAAATAATGGTCCTGCAGCAGAGGACAGTAAGGGAAGAGCGAGATGCATTTCCTGAAAGCAACAAAAGAAGCTTTTCATTAAAGGTGAGCTCTGCTGCCAGCCCCAGGACTTCCAGACAGTTCAGAACAAACATCTCCCCCTTGGCCTGGAGGAGCAGAATGGGAAGTTTTGGTCTTAAAAAAAAACTAATGAAGAAGTGAAACTGTGGGTGCCCTGTGTCTGTGTGTGGGGCTGAAGCTACCGGGAGCTGCTGAGCTGCCCTGAAAGCAGTGCAGGTAACCAGGGAATCTGATGGCCAGGGAAGAGTCAGTGCTGGGAACACTTGTGATTTTGGCATTGAAAGCGTTACAGAAAACTTGCCATAAAGTTCCTCTGAGGCTTTAATTTCCCTCCCCCCAATCTTCCTTTGATTTTGATCCCCTCCTTTCCTCGTGTCCTTTGAACTCTTAAAAAGGCACTTTGAAGAGATGTCATAAAGTGGGGGGTTTATTCAGGAGCTCCTCTTTGATGCTCCTGCTCCGCGTGTGAAGTGCAGCCCCGCAGGATGTGGAGCCAGAGGGGCCGAAAGCCGAGACAGAAAGGAGAGGGCACAAAAGTAAAAGTGTGGATGTGGTGTTTGGGAACAGCTCACGGACACGGGCACAACCCCGCCCTGGATTCTGGGCTACAGGGACCGGGTGTGGTCACACCCGACCTGCTCCTCCGAGGGGGAAGCGATGGGGAGGAAGGAGAGGGCGGCGGGCTGGGAATCCTTCATCCCAAAGGCCATCCCGATCTCCCCACAAGGTTACAGGTGTGTGACAATCCCCCCGTGCCCGTGTGATGTGCCCACGGGAACAGCCCTGTCTGTGTCACTTGGAGCATCTCTGGCACCCAAGGCCCTGGGACCAGCTCAGCCCAGCAGCTCCAGGAGTCGGTGCTGGGATCGCCCTGCAGCCCCTCCCACCCCCAGATGTCCCAGCCATGAAAGGTCCTGCTGTCACACACGCAAAACAGTATTAAATAATCAAAAACGTAAATAATCCTGTGCACACAAGCTACCAAGAACAGGCCTTCAGCTTCCAAGCCCATCCCACGGGAAGCTGATGGCACTGCCAAGGCAGAAGGAAGCGGATGCAGAGCTCACCACCAGCACCAGCTCTTCAGACCCAGGGAACATGCACTCTCCAAACACCCTTTCCACGCTGGAATGTCCAGAAAGCTCAGAATCACAGGATCATTAAGGCTGGAAAAGCCTAAGACCACCGAGTCCAACCCTGCTGCAGCCCAGGCTTAGGCTGGGTGACTTTCTTCCCCTCCTGAGCTTCTTTCTGAATTACAGTGGGACATTTCCACAGCGCAGCTGTTTGTGCAGCACAGGCCCCGTGGCACGAGGCCACCGGTCGGAGCCTCTCAACTTTGTTTAACCTTTGCATAGGGAATTGCATTAACTCATCCAAGGGAACCTCTCAGCAAGGGAGAAACAGATGTTCAGGCATTAGATAAGCTACAAGCAAGCCCACGGTGTCTATCAGCAGGGATGTGGGGTTGAGTTTGGGTTTGTTATTTTTAATGGGTGACCAGTGGTAGGAATTATTCAGAAGTAAGTGAAAATTATCCTGAAAACTGCTTGAAGGGCTTCTGAAAGGATTTTTTCCTCAGCTGCTCCTTCTTACCTGCAATATCAATTTCTATTCTTTTTTTTTTCTTAAATTACAGCCAAGTATCTGCTCCCAAGACGGAATGCAGATGCAGCTGGAACAGGAAATTTTAACTTGCTTCCAACCTGGGAATTTTGCACTTTAAACTTGAGATAAGGAGAGAACTTGGTTTTAAAGACACATGTCCCCTAACAAGAGACAATTGTACTTCCAGAGGGGCCACGCCACGGCCCTCCTGAGAAATCAGTACTGCAGAAAATGGCAGCATCTAAAGAGCTAAGCAATCCTAGCATGCATTTATTAAATTATCCCCACTTCATACATTCCTAGAATCACAGAGACGCAGAATGGTTTGGCTTGGAAGAGACCTTCAAGATCATCTATTCTACCCCCTGCCATGGGCAGGGACACCTTCCACTATCCCAGGTTACTCCAGCCTGGCCTTGGACACTTCCAGGGATCCAGGGGCAGCCACAGCTTCTCTGGGCACCCTGTGCCAGGGCCCCACCTCCCTCGCAGGGATTAATTTCCTCTCAATATCCCATCTAGCCCTGCCCTCTGGCAGTGGGAAGCCATTCCCTCTGTCCTGTCCCTCCATCCCTTGTCCAAAGTCCCTCTCCAGCTCTCCTGGAGCCCCTTTAGGCACTGGAAGGCTGCTACATTATATATCCATACATACACACTCACTCGAAGGAGAAGGAGATTTGGGGACTGACAAATTCTCTACACTTAGAATTGTCCTCCTGAAGCACTTGGAAGAAGGACCAGCCCCTCCGTGGTGCCATGCGTTATCACCACCCAGGCAAAGCCACAGCTGCGCTGGCACTGCCCAGAAGTTCTCACAGAGGACAAGGGAGACAAAGCAACCACGGCTTTTCTTGGTGCAGCCAAGGAGCCTTGGGAAGGACCACGGCCGCCTGGCTCCTCCTGCAGCTGCTCCCTTCACACGACCAGCCTTGAGGAAAGCAAGCAAAGAGAAAAAAATGAGGTCGTGAATGAAAAACGAGTATTTTGCGATGGGCATTTTGTGTTACTGACCTGTGGCAGATTTTTTAAAGGCACAATCAGACATCTAAAGCTGCAAATATAAAAGCTGGTACTATGGAGAAACCCAGCACCCAGCTACCCAAACATCACCCAAAACTCAGGGCCTGAGGTTTCCATCCTCCTTAAGCCCTGTTCTCCCACTCACATGGGGCATCTCCCCAAGGACCTTTCCCAAGAGGAGGGCAGGGAGCAGAGAGCTGCCCTGCCACAGCCAAACCCACTCTGCAGCAAAGTAGGTCAAACTGAAATGCTCTGCTCTCAGCTGAAGGTCACCACTGTCTCCCCAGCCTGCTCCGGGCCAGTTAAGTGTATTTACACTGAGAAGATGTGGAGAGGTTTTGGAGCTGGAAGCGGTTAGAGGAAAAACAGGCTCTTACAGAGAGCAGGAGCATGAGCCTGCATCCGAAATGGTGAACGCCGAGGGAGGAAAGAATGAAAAATCCCAAATAACAGACATTTCCCTCAAAGGGCAGGAGTGTTAGAACTGCCTTCCCCACTCCTGGGCAAGCACTGGGAGGTGTTCCTGTACAAACTGCAGCACTGACAAGAGGTCTTGGGTAACATTTGCAGAGGGCTTTGACATGGAAAGTCCAAATTCTCCTTTACAGAGGCAAAGTCTGACAAAAGCATAATGGAAAGAGGCTTCTGACGGACAAGAATTGACTCCCTGGCACACACACAAGCCCACGCAAACTTTCCAGCCTGCCCTCCAAGTGTGAGCGCTGGTGTTTCCATTAAGTGCCTGAAAGCTCGGAAAGCTTCCGGAGAAAAAGTAAACTCATGATTAGACTGAGCACGACTTTTTCCTTGGATTTCTGCAGAATTTGTACAAGTAGTTTTGCAACAGGAGCAGGGATTACCCCGGTACATTTGTGGGTGTCTCTTCTGACTGCCCTGCAGGAGGAACACGAATGTAGCCATTTCAGGGTATTTGTCTGAAATCATTGTTGGGGAGACCTGTCAGATGAGACTTCATGTAGCGATAGAATCATAGAAGAAGTCACAGAATTGTTCAGGTTGGAAAAGCCCTCTAAGATCATTGAGTCCAACCGTTCCCCAGCACTGCCAAAGCCACCTCTAACCCACGTCCCCAAGTGCCACATCCACATGGCTGTTAAATCCCTCCAGGGATGGGGACTCCACTCTTCTTTGAGGGAAGAAATTTTCCCCAGTATCCGACCTAAACATCCCCTGGTGCAACTTGAGGCCGTTTCCTTTTGTCCTGTCACCTGTTCTAGGGAGAGGAGATCTACCCCCACCTGGCTACAGCCTCCTCCACAAAACAGGCTGGAAACAGCCCTGGATCCGAAGCCACACTGAACTTCAGGAAAGCCCAAACCTAAAGCAGGCTACCTGCTCTGCCCTGGTCTCCCCAGCACGATCCCACCACCCTGGAAGCCTCAGGCAGGGGACACATCTTGACACGGAGGTTGCATCACGGCCACCATTCACACATTGTACAGACCATCTCCTCTGCCCCAGTGAAAGCCACAGCACTGCCTGCACAGGAGAGTTATGTTAGAAGACTAATTAATGTATTTTGGCTGTCTCCTAATGAAACTCAGCAGCTGGAAGCAGGCACGGCGCCAGTGCCACGTGACCGCTCCGTTCTCCCTTGGACTTGGTTCAGGAATCTCTTTGCTGAAGTATCCAGTTGTCCTGTACGACTCGTTTTCCCCCCAAACTGAACTAATCAATGTCTGGCTGCGAGTTATCATGGAGGGAGGGGGGGAAACATGCCTGGAAAAGCTGTTGTACATCACCCACTGTATTCCAGCCCCGCTCCCATGCAGCCATGCACAGGATTCCACTCCTCCATTTATCTTCCCGCGAGCAGAACGGCTGGAAGCGGATGAGTGCCTGCCACGGAGAGCAGTTTTGAGTGAGGTTATTGCATTCTTGACTTAAGCCCATTTTTCTGGTTTCCATGCAAACGTCAATGAATTTTAAAAGGGAGCATTCAGCCCGGACCTTCCGATTCAGACCAAATACAGCATCCCTCTATATGGGGATTATACTCCTGTTTGGCAGAGGGGACTCCATGGGATTTCTTCTCCTCTCACCATTACAACCCTTGACTGTCCCACGCATCCCAGTTACCTCCGCTGGTTGCTGCACCATTCCCATGACTCCAGGCAGGAACAGTCACTCTAAAAGCACGGGAATATTAATGCTTGCACCTCATACATGAACACACACACACACGCACAGGTGTGCTCCGGCACCGAGCACGGCAGGAATGTAAATATGTTTTACTCCTAATTATGGAAAGTACTTTGGCAGGAGGCGGCCGGGGACACAAAGAGCTACTATTGAGGTTCCTCAGGCTGTGGCCTCCATTCAGCTCACAATTGACAATATTTAGACAGCATGGGCTGGTTCCTTCCTTCGCAAGGTAACTTCCTCGTCTGGCAGCCCCGGGCAGGCTGTAAAAATGACCTTGTGTTTGAGGACAGTGGCAAATCAAATAAGCGGGCAAAGGCAAGCGGCGCCTGCTCGCTGCTGCTGCTCCACCACCGTTCCCTGCTCCCTCCTCTCCACCCGCAGCCCCTCGGGCTGAACGGAGCTGGAAGCTCTGGCTGGAGATGCTCCCGTGCTGCCCAGCAGGGAGGCAGCAGCCAGGGAGCACCGGGCGACCCCACTGCGCAAAGTAGGGACAAAAAACTATGGCATGCAAATACAGACTTACTCATTAATCCCAAAGGAATTTCATTTGGGGTTCTGTCTCCCTCATCTCTCCCCTCCCATTTCCAGCCTTCCCCAGGCAAACTCTCCCCTCCAAGATGCTCAAAATTTGCTGGTCTTTCACTGGGCAGCTTCACTCCCAACCCCTTCCTCGCTGTCCATGCCCTGTTCCAGTCTGGCTCCCATAACACGCAGGTCCAGACCACAAGGCACATTGACTTCTGCAAGTCTGACTCTAAAACCAAATAAAAAGCTTTTCATTGACACTCGAGTGTAGGTGCAGCAAGTCAAAAGCCTTATTTTCATGTTTTACAGCGCTCCCACCTGAATAAATTCATTTTAAGTGCCACTTTTCCATTTGTGGATTATGAAAGGTTGGGAGGTCTGGATGCCATCACCAGGGACCAAAAGGCAATATATTACCCACTGCAGGAGCCTGTCAGTGCTGCTGTACCCCACAGCCACGGGCACTGCAGAGCCTTGCCAAGCACTGCCCCTGCTGACTCCGAGCAGGACCAGAGCCCTGCCTCGGACACACAGACACACGGATGGACACACGGACAGATGGACAGCAGCAGGTCTGCTGCTCACAGGGTAGGACAGGCACGTGGCCATAAAGCTATGGTGGGACTCGAACTCGAACGTGACATGGCGTTGGGGAAAAAAAATCCCTAATATAAAATATTTCCTAATCCACCCACCTTCCTGCTCCCGTTTGGAGCAGAACGGCTCCATTGTGCTCTGGGGTTTGCTCAAGGCAGAGCCTGCACAGGGAAAGGAGGGGCTGCACATCCCTCAGTATGAACACACCCCCAAACCCAACTGGGGCTCTTGCAAACACCCGGTTTGGATCTTTCCAGCTATAATGCACAGCATCACCTTAAGTTACGGACCACATGTACCTGTGGGTGTAAGTGCAAGTGCCTGAGGCAGATTTGGCACACCAACAGCTACAGGAGAAATCTGGAGAAATAAAGTGGCATGGGATTGTTGGCTTTGCATATATTTAATTTTCCAGCCATTTTTAATCACATGGAACCACAGCTTAGGGTGTTGGAGCATCACTGCTGCCAGCCAGAGGACAGAGGTGCTCTGTGTGCCCAGCCATGAGATTTGAAACTCTGCCCACAGTGGGAACATGCACCATCCTATCGAACTCACAAAACATCAGCAAGCTCAGCATCTTCCAGAGAGAAGAACCAGCAGGTTTAAAATCAGACCACAATGACTCCAGAAGCAAGAGGTGCTCCCTGTTCTCTCCCACTCAGCACACGGAAGGTTTTCCACAGCCCCTGGTGGCTCTCGAGCAAAACAGGGAAGGTTTGAGTTTATTCCACTCGTGCAAGAAAACTCCTCTGACAAACCAAACAGAGGTTTGGCCGAGGAGCTGCAGCACCATATGGTTCCTCACTCCTCACACACACAACCCTCCACAGTAATGCAGGGACAGAAGCACTAGGTGGCAAAAAAAGCCAACAGGTCCTTATTAGTTACAATCTGGAAATGAGCATTAATGTGCCTATAAAATTTCAGGGAGTTTAGTAACAACCATGACGGGTCTCAGCCCAGGACCAGCGTGTTTTGTTGTTCCCGGTGAAGGATGGAAGTGAGGGCTCACAATCAGACAAAGAAAAGGGGAAGAAAGGGGTTAAACCCCAAATTGTTACTGAGTAAATAGTACCAAAGTAGAAAAAACATCTTGCTGGGTTTCTGAGCACCATTTCCTTCCTGGCAATGGCCGTGTAATAAAGCATCAAAATAAACAGTAATCAAAAAAATAAATGTCTGGAATTGGTCTGTATTCCAGATGAGAAACATCTGCAGGGGGAGATCAGCAGATCTTTTCTCTTTTTCCTGAGCAATTAGTTGGACAATTCTGCTCTCTTACAGGTAAAATTATTCTCCCAGCCTCTTCTATCACCTCATAAATTAAATCAGTATTTTTGCAAAGGAAAGTAAAATCAATAAATACCTCTAGATAAATAAGAACAAAAGACTCCCCTAGATGTAGCTGAGCCATCCTCCCTGGGACCGTTTCCTGTGCAGCTCTGCTCATTTCCAACTGCGCTTTCTCAAAAGGATGGGGGAAAAAACCAACCCTCAAATGCTTTAAAATTTAAAAATAAGATTATAGTTTTTCCCGTGCTAAAACGAACATGAGATAACGGCTGGATTGGACCGATGTATCGACGGTGTGACTTGTCACAGACCATAAACAAGGACAGTCTCATTAATTTTGGAACCACCACTGCCAATTACGAAAGCATTGTGCTTGCCATACACATTGATTAGAAAAGCTGTTTATTTGAACTAATAAAGCAGTAAATGAGCTGAAATTGGCTTTTCTTTATTTTTAATATGATAAATGGAATAAACTATGAGTACATCTGTTCCAAGCTTCTTCTCCACAACATGTTATGTCTGAAAAGCCTGAAAAATGTTCGTTTCTATTCCAACATTTCAAAGTAATGATTTTCTGCAAAGGATCACCTACAAAACATCCATCAGGCTTACACAGTTTAATCCTCATTCTGCATTTAGTTCCCTTTCTGAGCTAAACCACATTACACGGGGAGGAGAAAACAGGCATTAGCCTCCAGATAAATCATGGGCATCTCTGGCTCAGCACCCCAGGGTGCAGCTCTCCGAGATGCCACAGAATCATGGAATCGTTTAGGTTGGAAAAGGCCTCCAAGATCGAGTCCAGCCATTAGGCCACCACTAAATAAAGTCCCCGAGTGCCACATGTACGTATTCAAAGTGCCAAGGTGATTTCTTTCAGACAAATCTGTATTACAACAGTAGGAAGAAGCCAGAGGGCCAGACACAAAACTCTCTTATTTCAGCCACAAAACTCTTTTCCCTCTCCCATTATCACTACTTTTTTAAACCTTGCTGCTCTGAGCCTCTCCCAACAGGATAAACCCCTGGTCATCTTGAGCAGGAAAATGCACACAGACCTCCAGGATTTTAAAAACATTTCCACCAAATAGCAAGGAAAAGTCCCTCCAGCATCTGTGCAGCACTGCAGCAGTCCCTGCTCCCCTGAGACACCACACCATTATTGGACAGAGTAAATGCTGAACCGTTTTTTTGCCCAGGCACTGTGATGACACAGCACATCAAGGCAAATCCATATTCCAGTTTTGGGATCTCCCAGGATCAGTCCAGCTGGAGCTGGGAGTGCAGACCTGCTCCCTGCACTGCCTCAGAATGGGAGCTTAGTAAAATAGCAAATAGAGGAAAAAAGTGTCACCAGATAATGAACACCTTATTTTAGGCTGTGGTTAAGTAATTTGCTTTTCTGAGAAGGGAGGTTTTTTATTGTATTTAGTGGGGTTTTTAGGGCAGCCATGGTGAAGTTTCTACATAAAGGAAAAGCAAACAGCTGAAGAGTCCTCCCCGGGCTTTGATCCTCCCTGCAGTGAGCAAACCATGGAGTGATTGTTAAATCCTAATCCGATTTAAAACTGCTTTTGAATGCTTTAGGGGAGGAAGTGCTGGCTCTCACCGTCCTGTCCAGCCCAGGGGTTTAAAGCTGTGTCACTGTGCCTGTGCAAAGCCAGGATCCCCCTCCCGGGCAGCTGCTTCGGCCCAAAACACCCACCCCGAGATAAAGAACATAAAACTATTTATACTTTTTCTCACAGAAATACCATTCAAAAGGAATAAGGATCGAGCAACCTGCAAAAATGTAACACAGCAATTGCCCACCAAGCTTCAGCTGCAGCATCTTTCCTGTGACAGTCTCTCATGACAGGCTGGCAGATGCATTTTATGCCACTTATTGTTAATTCCACTACCTTGTTATTCTCTGGACCCCTCTGGTTTGTTCTCAACAAGGAGATTATCTGGAAATGCAGCTGGGCACAGGTACCGCTGTAGCCCAATGACCCCATTACTATGGAGTCAGAGAGGTGTAGGACCCGGCCAGACCAGGGGCTGCACAGCCAGAGTGACAACCCCGGTTTCAAAGGGTTTATGAAGGAGAAAACCAGGAACACCGAAGATTTAGGATCCTCACATCTGGATTCTGTCACTGTAGCAGGATAAAACAAAGCCATGATCCAACCTTCTTTGGTCAAGTGTGGATCAGAAGATGAGCAAACACATCCCAGCCCAGCAAGGCGTTATTTTCTGTGTGTTCAGTCCAGCAAGAGCCTGGTAGGAGCAGAGATTTCAGCATGAAAACCAAGGCCCCAGGACACCAGCATTAGCAATGTGTGGGCAAATGGCAAGATATCAGAACAGTTTCCTTGGCTGGAGCCAAAAAGCAGCGATTTTGCCTTGGAACTCTTTACAAATCCCAGCTCCAGAAAAGCTTAAGAGACTGAGTGTGATCACCGACACGGGAGAACCAGGACACGGGTGTTGGTTCCGGGGACATGGAATAGCATGGATCTCCAGGGGAAAAACTAGCTTCCATGTGCCAGTGCACACTGAGTCATGACTGCAGCTCTCCTGGTACCGGATCCCAGCTCGAACACGGTCTAAGAGCTGCTTCAGCCCCACAGTGAAGGACCTCGTGTTCTCCAGGATGTTTCAAAAGATAGGAACAAGGGAAGGCAAGAGCAGGACCCTCCCCTCCTTTCCAAAAGCAACTTCTAAAGAGCAAAATGACCTTTACTTCAGGGGAATGTGCTTATGTAGCAAGACTGTTACATTTGCTGAAATGATCCCCTTTCAAACAATTAAAATCCACGCCCACACCATGTGCGAGGCCGCGAGTCCAATCTCTGCTTTACATCACACACGGCACTTTTAAATGACATCTCCTTTTTCCGGGGTGGAAAATCACAGTCAGCATTTGTGTATAAATATTATTACACAGCTTGAATGTGGAAGCCAGGAAACAGAGAGTGCTGCATGACAACGTGCTAAAAATTCCTTGCTGCATTTTTTTTTGTGTGGAGAAGCCAGCACTGTTTGTACAGGGATCCCATTGTCACACACGGCGCTGTGCTCACAGCAGCTCACCCAGGACCAACACGTCCTCCTGCAACCAGAGTGAGCAGCACGTAGGAAATTGTGTCCTCGGCTTCTGATACTCATTCACCGCTCCCCCAAAAAGTACAGGTTCATTTAACCTGTGCATACATTAAATCCCAGGCTATTGTCATGCTCTGACTACTCACCTGCCTAAGAACAGGAACACAGTAATTAAAAGGGTGAGCTTGTCCTCCAAAGAGAAGCAGATGAAGAAACTGCTGGCACACATTCTCTTTAAAGTAATAATAGCATTACTTATCTTACTAATATTGCTGTATTCTAACGGAAGTACATTTTATTAGACAGATTTTCAACCCCAACAGTCCCCTTTCATAGCTCACAAGCGACCGACAGGGCCAAAGACTAGGACTGGACTTTGTTTTGGGCTAAGATCAAACTTAGGGTCAGCTTGCCATGCGATAGCTTGAGCCTGTCTGAGTGGCACCAGATCCTAATTTCTCCTGGGACACTTTAACTTGCTATTCCAGGGCTAGAGAGACAGCAGTTTAATAGCCCAGGGCTTTTCCATCTCCAAGGAACAAATGACCACACCTGAAATTGAAATCTCCAGCCTCCAGATCATCAAACCTTAACCCCTCCATATCAAATGGTCAAGTCTCTGCTGCTAAAAATACCCCAAACCGGCCGACGCCGGCTCTTCGAGCATCCAGAAATAGTGGTTGGTTTTTTGAAAGCCACACACTTCCATGTGTCCACAATGTGCTGCTTGCCTTTGAAAACAAAAACACTTCCACTGGAGATACACACTGTTCCATTAGAGCAGTCGATCCAACCCCTGAGGCACGAAAACCTCAAACAGGGAGAAGCCACGTCCGGAACACACCGATCACAAACACCCAGCAAAACACGGGGCACTTTGGGGATCCTGAGCACTGACATCAAACTTTTCCTGCTGGAAAGCACCAAGACAATGAAACGTGAGCAAGGAAAGACACCCCAGCACCAACACAGACACCACAGCGTGGGCGGGGTGTGCAGCCCCTCGTTAAGGTTGTCCTTAAATCATCTCACTGCTTTCCTGCTGGGCAAAGCAACACTAACTTATCAAAGGTGCTAAAGCTACTTCAGGCTTCATAAGAGAGTCTGACTCAGAAAAGAGACGCATGATACCCCCTAAAGAATATTTTTGAGAAAAAAATGTGGTTTGAGCAGTAAAGTGCCTGGGATGGGGAATATAGGAAAAGTGGACTAAGGTGGGGGGTTCCATTCAACCTGTTGGTTCATGCTCTACAAATCTCTCTAAAATTCCTAAAGACGGCAAAACCTTTCCCTTTGGAGCTTCCAACCTCAGAGCCCTCCAGAAGAGCCCACAGAGCGGGACCAGGGCCTCCTGCCTGAAATACCCCCAGGGTCAGATCAGTAGGACAAATCCACCTAACTTCATTATTCATATCACTGAATTTGTCGAGATAGAACAAAAAATTTTGACGGTTCCCTGCCTTTTTGGCTGCCAAGTTCCTGTCAGGGACATCAATTCACAGATCAGCTATCAGAATTTAACATTCCTGACAATTCTGGGGGCCAAGATTTGATTTGATTATGAAAATTCAGGGTCATTTCCAAACTTTATCCATTCTGCTTCTAATTACTTTGATAAGTGAGACAAGTTTTGAGGTGAAATCTCAAGTCTCTTTCAACAGATGCTTTAATGAAAAGAAATTCACAAAACCAAAGGATAAACAGGTCAAAATTAGTACAAATAACTTTTCCCTTCTAACATTAACGCTTTCAAAGGATACTGGACATAACTCAATGGATGTGGGAAGTGCTCCCATCCATTAGATGGACAGAGGACTTTGCTTTAGAACTGAAAAAGTGGGGGTTTAGACTGGACTGAAATATAAATCTCAAAATTCCCAAAATTCTGGACCAATAAGGCCTTACCTATTTTTACACCAGTTTCTCCTCCCTAGTTTTCCATTTCCCCAAGCATTTTCCATTTGTGCCACAGATAAACGAAGCCCCTGCACTGCTCTGCACCAAACGCCAGCGAAGGCGTGCCCAAGGACTGGGGAGTATTTTCCCTCGGAGGAACTCGGCCGTCACATCCCATTCCATTTGGAACTTGGGCTATTTTTGCCCTGTGCATCATCCAGTGCTTGTCCTTGCCGGCTCTCGCCTGCCAGGACGATGACTAACTTTCTCCCTCCACTTGTTCCCTCCACCCCTGAGAACATTCACATCCATCTGGAGTTTCTCACAACAAAATATTTTTCAGCGAACCAAAACACCATAAAATCAGGATCAGCCAACCCCGCGCGCCCGGCCCGGCGTCCTCCCGGCTCCTGGCAGAGCTGGTGTCCTTCACCCCGGGCTGGGGAGGCTGTCCCTGACCCCAGCGGGGCTCTGCAGGGTGCCCAGGTGAGGGACCCTCTTGGACTCCACAGGCCGTTCCTTGATCAGTTAGATCCTGCTCATTGTCTGTGGTTTAATTTACTTCCCATTTGAAAAGAAATGAAAGAGAATCCCAGCATGGGTTGGGTTGGAGGGGACCTCAAAGCCCGTCCATTCCCACCCCCTGCCATGGCAGGGACACCTCCCACTGTCCCAGGCTGCTCCCAGGCCCGTCCAGCCTGGCCTTGGGCACTGCCAGGGATCCAGGGGCGGCCACAGCTGCTCTGGGCAGCCTGTGCCAGGGCCTCACAGGGAACAATTCCTTCCCAATATCCCATCTAGCCCTGCCCTCTGGCAGTGGGAAGCCATTCCCCGCGTCCTGTCATTCCATGCCCACCTTTCCACCTGTTCCCACCACACAGCCTCACTCTCCCTCCCCACCCCCCCAGGAAAAGGAGGCTCTGGAGATGCTTTACCCAGACTACCTGGACCCTATTTAAAGATCAGAAAGCTAAGGAGGGACAGAAACAAAAGGATGCTATCAAGTGAACTTGAATTAGTCACATTAATTTCAAATACTACCTGCTTTTGTTCACCAGCAGCCAGGGCTGATCGCTGTGCTCAGGAAATGCATCCCCTCACAGGTGCTGAGCTGGTGTCCTCGGTGCTGCGAGTCTCTGACACTGCTAAGTCCCCCACCTGGAGGAAGGAAGAAAACTCTGAAGGGAACCAGCAACAGCAGAGAGGAAGAAGGTGCCCAAAAAAGAGCTCATGAGGAACAAAGAAAAAAATAAAAGCAAAAAACAAAAGCTTTTGAGATCCATTAAAGGCAAATCATTTAACATTTACTTTTCCTTCTGGTGCTGTTCTAAGTTTCCACATTACTGCACCATTAATTAGGCAAAACTACAGGAAATGATGGGTATTTTGACAGAGCATCGACTGCTGGACTCAGCCCAGCAGAGCTGTCATAACATCCTGATATACAGCATGAGGGCCTGTGGGCTGGTGGGGCTCTTAAAGAAAAAACTAAACCACAACAGAACACTAAACCCCAGTAATTCTGTCAAAGGCAACAGGTTAAGGCCACAAAGAAAAGTGGGGTTTCAGTGCAAAAAAAAATTTTCCTTTGAAATCGCACATTTTCCAGTCTGTAACTTTTTAATGGATATAATCTGGGTATTTTCAAAGCAGAGACAGGAGGAAATTAGCCAGGAAAATATTTAAGTGTTAGAATACGATAATTACATACAATTATGTGACTCTGTAATACCCAGTGATACTTCAAAGAAGGAAGGGTCGGGTTGATTTTGTTCTACTGCTGTACCCTGTGGAGGAGTAAACACACGAGGGACGGAAAACCAGGGGAATCAGAGCTGATCTTGCAGGGAGAGACAGATTCCCCCTCGTCCACACAGGGTTGGGGTTAGGTGCAAGCCCCCCACAAGCTCCATCAGGGCCCCACAACCACCATCAAGCCCCTGGAACACTCACACCAAACCTTAATCTGGGACGAACTCGCACCAGTTCCTTGAGGAATGGCACTTCCCTAAAGGAATTTTAACCTGCAGGAATATTTTCGCTTGCCATTTATTTTAGCAGTTATAAGTCACGAATGAAACATTACATTTCAGCCTTTTCCGTTGTGATGTGTGGTACAGAGCCACCAAAAACCAAACCGAGTCCATGTGATGGCGTGGGGCTGGAGACGGGAGCCACACAAACCATATCAGCGTCACAGGGCCCAGAGGAGCTCTGCTTAAAATATGCAGTTAATTAATCACCACCATCCTGGGGAGCCAGCAAAGAGCTACAACCCAGAATGATTTTATAGCATAAAAACCCCAACCCAGTTGTTTCCCACCAGCACAGCCCCTGCCACCACAGCACACAGACATCATCTCAGTGAAGTCTTCACATTTTAAACCTCAGCCTCAGAAATAACAGAAATTACTCCACAGGAATACCTTTAACTACTGCAGCAGGTATGCTGGGATTAAATATGTGCCTTTTTGTTCCAAGTTTCAGAAACTTCAGGCCAGAAATGCAAGAGGAAAAAGACATTGGCGGAGCCTCGGTGATCAAACCACTGTCAGCCCCAGGGATTTATCCACTGGCATTGCAGGACTTCAGCTTTTTTTAAAGAAATAGCCCCAACATCTTCTCCAGCAAACCAAAACTAACTGGACACAAAAAATGTTTGAAAGCTGACAACAGATTATTTAACTGAAGAGACCTCAGAGATCGTTTCGACATAGTTTGGTTTTGGGGAAGGCTCAATTCTACAGAACGAGGAAAAACAAGAATGTAACAGTAATTTATTTGAGCTTTTATGCTGATACATTTATCCAGCATGGCTGTTACTCATCAGTGTCCCTGTCTATCTCAGGTGGGAGATACAGACCTTATTCCTGCCAAAATAAAGATGGATTTGCTGTCTGCTTTTGATCATTTCAGTTTATGTGCAAAAAACCAGTTGATATTTAAGCGCTTGCTTTGCTGTTCATTAATTACATTATGCAGTGAAAATTATGTGGCTCTTTAGGAAGGCATTAGAGGGTTTCCTGACCAAAATGTAGCTGGGTATCAGCAAGGGTTTCAAGGATGGATGCAGCATTTCTTCAGGCTGCTGTCAATAATTTGTTGTTCTGTCCACAGACTGGAGAAGCGAGAACAATCCCAATACCCAGATTTTTTCAGGCTCAGACTGGCCTGCCATAGCAATAGAGACACTAAAAGACCTGTAAGGCTCTGCTGCATGGTCACCATGACTTTTAAGGTCAGGACTTTTCCACAGTGGTGCTTTGTTTGCCAGGGAACACCATTTCCTCCCTGTGAAAATTCATTTCGTAGTCACAGGTGAGATGACGGCTGCTGAGAGCCCTGAGCCTGCCAGTGCTGCCTGCTGGCATCAGTTCTTCCCTGGCATTTCAAAAACAGATATCCACCTATCCTGAGCCCAGAAATCCACAGGAAAGACAATTCCCAGCTGTTCCAGACTGGCAGAGGGAGGCTGTGCCCTGCCAGGGGACCGCCTGCCTCCACCCAGGGCACTGGCCACGCCTGGGGACAGAGGGACCGTTCCACTGGCATTATTAAGCTGCAGATGGCCAAAGTCCTTGTGCCTGCCCTGGCACACCTGCCAGGGGCCCCAGACAGGGATGCCCCACAGAAGGGACCTCTGCCTGGTCACACCCAGGGCCCCCAGGCACTCAGAGAGAATGTGGATAGCAACACTTCCCCTGCCCTGAAAATATGTTTGCATTTGTTCACTTAGTTGCTAAAAATGCTCGAGTCACATGGGAGCGCCTGGGAATGCAGCCCAGGAATTTCGTTTGTAAGCAGAATTGTGTTTCTGGAGACTATTGACCTGAACCGTAAATAAATATTCAGAAAAAAAAAATACGGACATATTCACAATTTATGGTCCTTGAGACGACCGAGTCAATCAGAAACAGGTGAAATATTTCCCTCCCTGATCTACTGTCAAGTGGCTGAGCCCTGCAGGTTGGAAAACAACCCACAGCCCTTCCAAGAAGATGGAGCAGCAGGTCCAGTCTCAGACCTGGAGCCCATGATGGGAAGATCCATATCTCAGGCTGAGAGTCTCTGCCTGATAATGAGCACTGAGTTCTGCCAGCTGGGCACCAGGAAGGATCCCAGCAGCCTCAGAACCCTGCTCATCCATCACAACCAGGCTGGACCTGCTCTCTGCCTGAGGAGTTCTACCTGTGCAAAGCAGAGCAGCTGGTCCAAAATCCCAACCCTGGTCAGGTCCTAGCTTCAGAATTTGCATTTATCTCAGTGGAATTTTTTATGCCAGTGAATGGCAAATTGCTCTGATATTCTGAGTTCAGCTTTTGAGATGATGACACAGCCAGCACACAGCAAACAATAATCAGGAAGCATCTTCAAAGCAGCAAAACTCCAAAAAGCAAGAGCAAAAGATGGGGCATTCAGGCGGAATTAAAGTTGCCAGATAAGTCAGATATAACTGCAAAACACAAACAAGTGTAACACCCAAACCCTCAAAAAAACCCTTACATAATTCATGTGCCCAAGGCCAGGTTGGACGGGGCTTGGAGCAGCCTGGGATAGCGGAAGGTGTCCCTGCCCATGGCAGGGGGTGAAACAAGATGGGCTTTAAGGTCCCTCCCAACACAAACCATTCCAGGATTCTATGATTTGCTGTTTTCTGAGTCCAAATTTGCTGCATGGACTATTGTTTAGGTTTGCTTCAGGTTTCTTTATACCACTCATAAGGAATCGGTACAAAATTCCCCACCACAGACCATGGCTGCAGCACCAGTTCAAGACTAAAGAGCGTCCCTTCTACCTGACTAAAATCTTCCCACCTTCCCCGAGCTGGTGCTCCCAAATTTCCACTGCTTGTGTTAAAACCCAAAATAGCCCTGAAGGCTCTGCAGCCAGGTAAGGCCACAGAGCAGAACTGCAAGGGAAGGAAGGAAACGAAGCAGTTGGTGTTAATTATGCAAAACAAGATGCGACTCCAAGGATGTGAGTAATGTCTGGATACAACAACAGGTGCCTGATAAGAGAGGAGGAAGCCCAGACCTTTCATCTGTGCTGCAGAAGCGGCGGCTGCAAGAGCTTCATCGGGAACAGAGATAACGATTCTTAGTCACCCCCAGGGCAGTTTGCAGAGCGTATGGGGTGATTTCACAACAGGAGGGCATGTGCTGCCCGTGTCAGGGGCCTGGCTGCCAGGGAGAGGCCCCTGCTGCGTGCCAGGGCACTTCAAGGCAGCAAGACAAAGCTCGGGAACACTTCCATGGAGCATCCCTGCACGGATGAGCCCAGCACTGCCTTCCACCCACACGAGCTACGGTGAGGGGACACCCAGCCATGAACCACCCCTTTCTGGGTTACAGCACCGGGCTTCTCTCTTACTTCCCACAGAGGCTGCGATCCAGAGGGAAGCTCCTGAGAGGTGGTGTTTCCCAGGGAGCCACAGGCTCGATCAGCTCCCATCCTCCCAGCTTGTGCCAATCTCACACACTCAGCCCTGTGAGAGTTGCACCCAAAACCTCCACGGCTCAGCAGGCACTGCTGGTTTCCGTCTGGCACCTCTTTTGTGGCACCTGATTTCTGTTTGGCATCTGGGCACGTTCCCATTTCAGGCTGTGCCCGAGAGCCCACGATCCCACTGTTTTCCCAACACTTTTGTGATTCCACACCAACCCCCTCTCACTCATCTCCATGACAGAGCAGCACAGTAACTGCTGGTTGCGATGCACAAGGGGAGGAGAATTCCTATAGCAACATCCAAACAATTTCCCTGACTTACGTATGACAAATATTTGGCACAATCCCCCAGTACTTATCGGTAGGACTAATCCTTCCCACTCCGTCTATGGCTGGAGGCATCACAAGCACCAAACACATCAGGAATATGGGATGCTGCCCCAGACGGATTTTGCAGCAATGCATTTCCATGCAAGGAGCATGTTGTGTCACTGGATTAAAACAGAAACATTCAGTTTTCCAGGTTTTATCAATTATTTCTAAGAGGTGATGACATCTGGCATTCTCATTTTTCATTTTTAATAGGAAAATTTAATCTACAGTTTCCATCCCTATAACATGCACAGGGACGGTCAAGTAAATAATGAGAAGGAAAAGGTTCTTCTATCACCCAGAGATGGCAAAACCACCCATATGGGCATCCTTTGGTTCCGAGAGGCCAGGCCAAGGTTACAAACCACCTCCTCCATAACAACCTGCACCCACTGCCAGCAAATTAGAAAATTCCACAGGCAGGATCAGCTGAGACAGGGAATCAGCTCCTTCCTCACGCCGCGGCGCTGCTTCCGCGCCGAGTTACCGTAAGGCTCCGACGCCAGCCAGAAAGGATTTGGAGGAACACGAAAACCTCAGCAGATAAAGTCTACACATCTGCTCCTGATCCAGCTTAAAGATAGCGGAATGCCAAGTGGCCCAGGATTTAAGACAGAACATGGCTCCACATTCTGCAGCCCGAGTTACGCGTTCCCCAGGGGGTTGCACTTTCACTTTCCTAAATTGCCTGCATATTTGCTTTTTTCTGATGGCAGATTAGGAACCATGCATTTCCTTAAACCGCCAGCTTTGGGCCAAGACACACACGCCCTGCCTGGAGCTCTGCCAGCCCACACTCAGAGGCAGAGCTGGAGAACCACGTTTCAGTGCGAGCTGCTCTGAGGGGAGCCCGGCAGCCGGTGACTGCCAGGCACTCACACAGACCCAGCTCTCCCGGGCCAGGCACGCTGTTCCGAGGATGTACAAGAACTAAATTAAAGAACTTTAGAGGTAATGCGAGTGTGGCAGCGCCACAATTCATCCCAGCGAAGAAATCACGATCAAAAATCTGCAGCCATTTCAGGGTTTAAACGGGCATGAAATGAGCGAGCAATTAATTTCCTGCACGAGGAAGGAGTGCAGAGTTCAGTATCAGCATCACTGCCAACATGTATAAACTTATTACATGTCCTGGGATAAGTGGTATTTCCCTTAAAGCCTCAGCTTCCAGAATCCCACGGTGATAACACAGTGCTGCTCCCTGACACTGCAGCAGGCCCAGAGCCCTCACGACAAGGAGTCTCCTCCCTGCAGGCACAACCTGCTTTTTACAGCAGCATGAGGCGATTTGAAAAGCAGAGAGAGCGCCAGCAGACCTGGGGAGACACCATCCCAGCCCAGCAGCACAGGCGTCTCCAGCTCCTCCTGTTTGCAGAGGGACTCCAGAGGAGCCAGGAAGCTCCAGAGTGCCGAGCATCCACCACCCTCACCCTGGGCTTTTGCCTCAGTGACCCCCAGCTCAGCTTCTGGATCCTGACTCAGAGCCAGACCAGAGCCCACTGGTACAGATGGGAACGGCAGCTTGGAGGAATCCACACACAATTCCAAATCTACACACAGTTCCAAATCCACACACAATTCCAAACCCAAAGCCTTGCGTGCCTGAGCGTAGCAACCAGGCTAGGACCTAGCAAGAAGCACCTTTGTCCATAGGGGAGAATTAGTCAAATAATGTTTTCAATACATCTTAAAGAAGAGGCAAATTAGCTCCAAGATTTACAGTCTCCTAATTCTCTGCTTGAAAAGGTTTCATCAATCCACGGCCATACCAGCAATATTCCCGGTTTTCTCTCCCTAGAACCACACAGCCAGAGCCCATTTCCTCCTCGCCCCTTCACACATGGATAATAATTTCTGTTTCCTCTTTTCAGTTTTATTGCTGGGGGGTTTCAGGGGGGCAGGGGCTGGCAGGGCTGTGTCTGGGGCTGCTGTGGGATTACAGCCTCGGCCAGCACGGAGCAGCTCTGCCATCGCCTGCCGGGGGCTCGTGGGGAGATGCTCAGTGCACTGCAACAAAGGACTTCCCCCGGGTATTGTGCCCGTGGCCCTGGAACACAGAACTCAGCATTCAGAGATAAAAGCCTTGAATTCAGAAGCGTTTGACTCTCCCACTGCTGCAACGTTACAGAACACTGGCAGCACTCAAATCAAGGTGCAGAATTTATCCTCTGCCAGTGTTGTAAGATGACGGGATCAGAGATTTTTTTTGTGCTCAGGAATTCCAGTCTCTCAGCTTTGGGCTGGTTTCCAGCACTAAATACAGCACGATGATATTTTTTTTCTTTCTTTTCTTCTATACAAGCTTTTTTAAAATCGCATTTTCTTCCTTTATCTCTTTATTTGCCAATTTCCAAAATCACAGTCATCGAATTTCTCTGCCTACCTGTCCTTCCAGCAGTATTTCACTGTAAAGAGCACAACCAGTAACAAAGCAGCACTTCCACAAACCGCCTTCTACTTATTTTCAAAAGCACCCATCTGATAGATTTGAAGGCCAGTGATATTTTACAGAACCCTCTGGAAAAGCTGTTCTTTAGGGCGTCCCCATCTTCTGTCCTTTCCTTGTTAAAGTGCATTTGCCCGTGGCCCGTAACACGGCTCCCACTCGGAAACGTCTCTGCCCTCAGAGACAAACACACGTAAGTAAATGGTCAGCCTCAGAGCACAGCCCTTGGAGGGAGAAATCTTTCCTGGAGAAAGAAATCTCCCTTGTTTTGTATCTGCGGTAACATACATTGTTTGTATTAGCCCTAAATAAATAAATAACGGGGCTTTCTTCGGTGTTGTGCAAGCTTTCAAATATACATGCCGTAAATACGGCAGGAAATGAGCAGGGCCTTGGTTCGTACTCTGCAGATGCCTCTTCACAGATATTAAAATACATCATTAATGCATTTTCAGGAAAGCAACCTGTCTGGGAGGCTCCTGGGGGACCGCACGCCCCGAAGCCCCACCTGCAGCCGCTTCCGCGCCAGCTGGGAGCGGATTCTGCCTTTGCCGAACGGAACTGAAGCACGGAAGGACATTTCAGAGCTCTCGGCACACGCCTCGGGCAGGGCTCTCAGGGAAGCCCGACACGGAGCAGGAGAACAGCAACGCTTTGCTAAGGGTGGTTGCAAAGTCCGGCCCCGGGGACCTGGCTGCCGCTGCCTGCGGAGCGCGGGGAGAGGTTCCCCAGGACGCCCCAAAAGCTGAACTGGGCGGAACTGCAGAGCTGGGAGCAGCACACCAATGGCCTCACGTCCATGAAACGGGAGCAGCTGCTGGCGCTCGGCGGGTGCGGTAACCTGCGCAGCTCTATCCCACCTCCTCTCCTCCTCAGGAGATAAGAGCCATAAAATAAACCCACAGGTTGCACATACATCACGCAGTGGGGTTTGTGCTCGCGTTTTCACCCAGATACTGCCACAAGCCGCCAGGCACAGGGGACGGACACGGGTGTGAGACGATGCTGCAGCGAAAGGAACGAGCCGCAGCTCTCAGCACCGGGAAACGAAGCCGAGCGCTAAAGGAGAACCATTCCCATCCTTTCAGTCACGGCCACACACCCCAGAACCGGGGATCGCCAGAACCTCCAGCCGAACGTGCCCCTGTCCCCCCGCGGCTCCCGGCGAGAAGCGCTGCCCGCGCTGCCGCCCTCGCCCCGTTCCCGGCGGGATGCGGCCGCCCGGGTGGGCGGCTGGGGAGGCTGGGAATGCCCGAGGGGCCGGGGGCACCCTCCCGGCTGCTCCCCGGGATCGGGCCCGCAGGGGAGGGGGCTCGGCGGTGCCCCCCCGGCGGTCGGGAGCGCGGTGCCCCCCACCCCCGCCGTTACCTCCAGCCCCGGGCGGGGGGCGCGGTGCATGCGCAGCTGCCGCTGCCCTTCATTCATAAAAAAAAAGGGGGGGAAAAAAAACCCCGGGAGCCGCATCCGCGCTCCCCTCCAGCCCCCATTCATAAAAGGCAGCGGAGCATGCGCGGTGCCGCCGCGGTGCCCACCCATTCATAGAGTCGGGCGGCCGCGCGTGCGCAGGAGCGGCCGCTGCCCTCCCATTCATAAAATAGCCATTTTC